>JAVLUX010000022.1:17585000-17632500 GCA_032164185.1 Moxostoma hubbsi
TGTTTAAAACCATTCAACAATTGTCCACATTCACTTCCATTTTAAGAGCCTCACTGTAACCTCAATTTGTTTTTCTTTTTTTCTTTTTTTTAAGAAAAGTAGGAACGAGTCAAAATTAATGTTTTTTGTAATCAACATTATGATTTTCACAGAAGGAACAAAGTCATATGGGTTTGGAACAACATGAATGTGAGTAAATAACAGAATTTGTTGTTCCAGTAAAACACTGATGTTAGAGAAAGTCAGTAAACACTTCTTTTCCCTCATGTTTTCTTTTATCTTATCTTACCTTACCACTTAAATGATACCATTACAAGAAGTAATTTCTTTCATTGTTATGCAGTCTGTAATTATTTTAAGACAATGGATAGGATTATAAATATTTTATGATCACACAACCTGAAACTGTACATGATCATCTTATTTACGATGCAAATTTAAGTAGTTACATGCCATCACATTTCCATCACTGGCTGACTTTGAAACCACTGACACTTTGCTTACTAACAGTGCTGCATTATTTAGGAGTGCTTGCCTAGACGACTATAAATGAATGCAAAGAATAATGTCAGGGAAAAGCTTTGGCTTATGTGTTTGTCAATTCTTACTATATCCTCTGTGCCACAAGCATAATAAACATCATCATAATCAGTCAGGATAAATCCATTTTAATTTCCTAAAAATTCATGCCAAAGACAGTTCTCATATAGGCTATACCTACCCAGTGTAGATCTTGTAGATCAGTGTAGAACAATCAAGTGACCCAATTCTCCCTTTTGTTCTTTACATACACTGTAAAAAATGTCTGTAATTTTAACAGTAAAATACTTTAAAAATGCTACACAAATAAAACGTTAATTGATTGAGTATTAACTGTAAAATATACTATATTTTTTATATATATTTTAAGACAGTACAGTAGTTTTTACAATAAAATGTTGTAAAAATGAAATTTTTTTTTAGATATAAAGTGATTTTCCTGTATTTAATGGTAAATATTTACATTGTTTAAAAAGAGAGTACATGCACTTTTTACAGTAAATTATTTTTAAAATTGGTGATGCTATCCTTCAAGAATAGTGTTCTCCAGCATGCTCCCATAAAGATCTGAAGGTGAAAGGTGAAGCTGAGGACGTTTCTGCCCAACTTTGTCTCCTGTGTCCTGAAATTTCGCTCAATGAAGATTGTTCAATGTCCATGGACAGTCTATTTCTTTCTGACCAGTAATCTCAACACTTACTATGTTTACATGCACAGTTATAATCAAGCTACATTCTCCATCTGACTGTCCAAGTATACTTGCCACACATAATCTAATATTTGGAGGAAAGGACATCAAATATGCCGGGTAAATACAAGTAGAGTCTTACCTGTATTTCGGAGCATGTGCGCAATTCCGAGGTCCAATTATGGTCTGATTAACTTTTCTACATGCTGAATTGAGCCAAGCTTTGATGGCATTATCTAGGTTTGTTAGTCTGACTTAACTCAGACTGGTACAATTTCAGTTGTTTTCATAACTTTGTCTTTAAATTGAGAATTATTGTTTTAGTGTGACTGATTTAATTTTTAAAGTGCATGGTAATGTGTACTGACTGTTGCAACCTTTTAACTTGATGAAAATTATGTTGCTAATAATGAAAGAAATGTGATTGCACAGCAATTTTTAGTCTGTTACTCTACTTGGTCCAGCTCTGATGTTTAAAGCTCTTTGAAAATTCAGCAGAAAAGCAGGGCAGGGTGTACTAGACAACCTGCTGCTGGCCATGGTGTGGCTTGGCTCTGTCCATGCTCATTAGTTTCACATGAGCCAGACTGCCACCGCTCACAGGAAGCTGCCATGGGGTGCCCGTGACCCTTCCCCCCATCTCTGTCTCACCACCTCAGAGAGAACTACAGACACCCTGGAACAGAGAGTCCTTTATACCAGCGATTTTCAATGGACATTGCTTATGCTCAGTGGTCTGGTAAAGTGTTGTACCCCAAACACATTTAACTTTCTTTTTCACTGTCTCCTTACTCTTATGCTACCATGCAATCTTGATGTATTTGGAATTAACGGGTGGCAGTGGAGTTGAGGCACATTTGGGCACATGCTGGAATTGAATGGGGTTGAATTGGTTACGTCCAATGCAAAATAAGGAAAACTACATGAACACTAAGGAACACCTACACCCTACAATGTCGTCTTTGTTGTTTTTGGGTCATGGATGTGCAATAGGGGGGTAACGGTTAAAATTTCTCATGGTTCGGTTTGTATCACAGTTTTAGGGTCACGGTTTCGATATGGTTCGGTATTTATGTTCAGGCCTTTACTACAAATCACCATGGTTTTACTACGGTAACCATAGTTTTAACAATGAATTTGTAGTCAAATCAGAGTAACATCAAAATTAACATGGTTAATGTCCTGGTTTCAATATTTTATAGTAAAATCTATACTATATGGAAACTACAGTATTACTTTTATAAAACAATGGTTAATTGAATCAAAACTATGATTTCTGCTAAGAAAACAATAATGACAGCAGTACTTGTCACTTCAGTCATGGTTACTACAATATTACTATAGTAAAACCATGGTTAATTTTCGTTAGGGTCCTTAACTAAAAAGAAAAACTTTCTCTAATTACTAACTCAACATTTTAACTTAATACCTGCATTATTATGCTACATGCATCAACTTAAAGTACATGTCAAACTCAACTCGACATATATTCAACGTTCAGAATCTGTACATCATTATAGAAGTAAACTTGCTATTAAAATGAATATTAAAATGAAGAATGGAGGTCGAAACGCGACTCAAGTATTTTAATCATAAGTGTAAATCCCACATCTTCATCAACTGAGTACGGGCAACATAACTTTGCAATGAACACCCCAAACACATAAGTTCTTGTTTCATGTCTGTCCGAACTAGCACTAAGTGCCTGTTTAAAGACGGAAGGGATTGTACTGTATCTGTGTGCAGTTTCGTGCTCACCTGCAGCTCTGTGAACAATGCACGCTATCTCTCCTTGGGTGATGTCAGTGTAAATAGCTAATCAAATATCAATATATTACCAGCATACGGCACTTGCGTCAAGTAATGTCTGCAAACAATGCCTGTTTTGTAAATGTTTTTTGATCATCGCTGTTGTAATTGACTTAAAAGTTCCCAGACAGGAGACTTGGACACTTGTAAGCAGGGGCTTACAGTGGATATAAAAAGTCTACACACCCCTGTTAAAATGCCAGGTTCTTGTGATGTAAAAGAATGAGACACAGATAAATCATGTCAGAACTTTTTCCACCTTTAATGTGCCCTATAATGTGAACAATTCAATTGAAAAACAACCTGAAATCTTTGAGGGGGAAAAATAAAAAAAACTTACAATAAACTGGTTGCATAAGTGTGCACACCCTTAAACTAATACTTTGTTGAAGCACCTTTTGATTTTATTACAGCACTCAGTCTTTTTGGGTAGGAGCCTATTAGAATGACACATCTTGACGTGTCAATATTTGCTCACTCTTCTTTGCAAAAGCGCTCCAAATCTGTCAGATTGCGAGGACATCTCCTTTGCACAGCCCTCTTCAGATCACCCCACAGATGTTCAATTGGATTCAGGTCTGGGCTCTGGCTCGGCCATTCCAAAATGTTAATCTTCTTCTGGTGAAGCCATGCTTTTGTGGATTTGGATGTGTGCTTTGGGTCGTGGTCGTGCTGAAAGGTGAACTTCCTCTTCAGCTTTCTAACGGACACCTGAATGTTTTGTGCCAAAATTGCCTGGTATTTGGAACCGTTCATAATTCGCTTCACCCTGACTAAGGCCCTGGTTCCAGCTGAAGAAAAACAGCCCCAAAGCATGATGCTGCCACCACCATGCTTCACTAAGCATGGTGGTGAACAAAAAGTTCAACCTTGGTTTCATCAGGCCATAACACATTTTCCCACGTGCTTTTGGTAGACTTGATGTTTGCTTTTGCAAACTTCAGCCATGCTTGGATGTTTTTCTTTGTAAGAAAAGGCTTCCGTCTTGCCACCCTACCCAATAGCCCATTCATATGAAGAATACGGGAGATTGTTGTCACATGTAGCACACAGCCAGTACTTGCCAGAAATTCCTGCAGTTCCTTTAATGTTGCTGTAGGCCTCTTGAAAGCCTCCCTGACCAGTTTTCTTCTTGTCTTTTCATCAATTTTTTGGGACGTCCAGTTCTTGGTAATGTCTCTGTTGTGCCATATTTTCTCCACTTGATGATGACTGTCTTCACTGTGTTACATGGTATATCTAATGCTTTGGAAATTCTTTTGTACCCTTCTCCTGACTGATATCTTTCAACAATGAGATCCTTCTGATGCTTTAGAAGCTCTCTGTGGACCATGGCTTTTGCTCTGAGATGCAACTAAAAAATGTAAGGAAAATCCTACTAGAACAGCTGAACTTTATTTGTGATTAATCAGATTCAATTTAAATGATGGCAGGTCTGTAATGACTTCTATTTAACATGAGTTTAAATGTAATTGGTTAATTCTGAACACAGCCACATCCCCAGTTATAAGAGGGTGTGCACACTTATGCAACCAGGTTATTGTAAGGTTTTTAATTTAAATTTTCCCCCCACAAAGGTTTCAGTTTGTTTTTCAATTGAATTGTTCACATTATAGGTAACATTAAAAGTGCAAAAATTTCTGACATGATTTATCTTTGTCTCCATTCTTTCACATCACAAAAACCTGCCATTTTAACAGGGGTGTGTATACTTTTTATATCCACTGTATCTCTTGTGTCTTGTTTTCTCCGCTTGCCATTTTGCCAACTGATGCACGCAGATTTGTGATATCATCAAATGATTTGTCATCAACTGATTTAACATACTTGGTTTAGAGGACAGCTTCTCTCTGTAGAAGGTTGACCCACATGAAACACAGGTGGAGTGTGTCCATCTACAGAGCCATACAGGTGCATTAGGAGGTTACAACTGCACGTGTTTATTTGACGCTTTATTTTCTTCACCAAACTGTATGATCCAGATGCTGTATGATCCAATTTTTCATTTCCCGAGAACCATTACACCTCTAATGTGCAGCTAGCTATGTGAATTGAAAAAGTGGATGGACGTACTGGTCATACTCTGAAATGTATTCCAAAAATGCACTTCTCCGTTAGGACACTGTTGCTAAGTCTGATATAATGGCGTTATGCACTTAAAGTGGTTTTCTGTAATGTTTTACTTGGTATGAACATCTTTTTCAAGAACTGCTTCATTTCTAACCACAAGGCCAGATTTGATATGAGTCCTCAATAGGGCTGGGTTTTAAGGCACCGACTGAATTGCCTCTAAACAAGACATTTTTCGAGCATCGAAAAATGTCTTGTCGTTTGGTTTGTCTTGTAAATTTTGATACCTAAGGGGTTAATCTCGTCAACGTCAGTGATAAGCATGTAGCATGCTAGATGTGTCCAAATCTAAAAGTGCTGGTATCAGAAAACTTTTGAGTTCCAGGGTTGAGAAAGAATGATATAAGTAACATTGCTAACACTGTTCTACATTACAGAGAAATACTAAACCATAATAATGAGCCTTTAAAATATAATTTTTACAAGCACACACGAAGCAAGCTGCAGCAACACAGGGAAAAGCGGTAAGGATCCTGAATGTGTCGGGAAAAACCAGCAAGAGACTGTCTGAACATTTTGTTAATTTATAGAGAAATGCACATTCGGGTTGAGCAAACGGACGATGATCTCGGGATCAATGATGGTCAGAGTGATCACCAATAACTGATGCCTTTGACCATGTCATGACGATATTTGACTAATTTTCCCATTAATCTATTAAATTATTATTATCATCAAATTAATATAACAAATAATTTGCCCATAGACACAAAGACACTCGTTTGAAGAAACACTATTATATTATTAAGTACAGATGACAGAAAAGCCGTATATGGGCATATATGACGTGCTGATATGGAGGCGTGCAGTCTCGTGGAACACGTGCATCTAAAGATCTCGCACTTTGTTTCTGCTTTCCGATTTTTATTTTTATGTGTGCTGCAAATGACCTCAGACAACTCCGTTCAGGGGGTGCTTTGAATTCAGTTCACTTTATATCCACAGAGCAGTATATTTTGGACGCAATTCTGCAGCCTGTAAAATAATACAAACTATATATACAAAAACTCATTCACCTCGAACCATGATTTATATTTCAGTGATTATTATTTATATATATATATATATATATATATATATATATAATTTTATCACTATTTATTTATTTGCTTTTTGTTTCGTTTGGAGTGCAATTTGAATTTAGAAATGTTTTTCGTTTTTTAAATAAATTATTTAATTTTCAAAGCTAAATCAATAAAGCAAGTATATTCACTAATCCCTCAGCCACCAGGTTTCCATGTAATTGGATATATATATCATGAAGGAGGGAACTAAATGAATTTATTCACACACATGTAATATTTTCCTGGATAACGAAATACCCGACAGGTAGAGAATGCACGGATGAAGCTTCTTTGCCAGAGAGATATTCACAACTGTTGTAAAGCCATCTTTCAAAAAGTTGAACAACACATTTTAAATGCACTTATTTTTTTTCCCAGTTTCATTTGAACTTTTAGTTCAAATAAATAAAAGATAAAGTTCAAAGTTTGAAATCAAAGTGTCTTGCTTTGTAAGCTTAACCCTAACCCTGCTTAACCCTCTGGGGTCTGAGGTGTTTTTGGGGCCCTTGAGATGTTTTGACATGCCTTGACATTTGTGCTTATTTCAGCAACTTACAACATACCATTGGCCAACATGTAATTTTGCTGTATTCAGCACAAACACTGCTACAATAATATGTAAGCAAAATAGATGTACATGTTTGCATTTTATAGAAAAAAAATATTATGTGTGGTTAGTAAGTTTGGGAAAAAAAATTGTCACCGCAATAAGGCCATATAACACATACTGAACAGTTGTCCACAAGACTTTTGAGTCACCATTCTTGTAGGCTAGAATTTTTTTACTACAAAATGATGTAAAATCGTTCTGACCACTCTTTCACAAACAACAATATAACAATTTAAAATTTGTAAGTCAGTTTTTGTGTCAGCACTGCTGTATGCCTGGGAGTGTCGATGGACATGAATATTAATGATATTCACACCAGGGGAGACAAAAGACAATCCCCCAAAGGCTAATGCCCCATCAAGGTGCTGTGAGGCAGCCTGAACTGAGAATGGCATGAGATTCAAAGGTTTTGTTTTTCAATCTGTTTTATTGTAATTCCTCTATGT
Organism: Moxostoma hubbsi; assembly: GCA_032164185.1. Classification (NCBI taxonomy): domain Eukaryota; kingdom Metazoa; phylum Chordata; class Actinopteri; order Cypriniformes; family Catostomidae; genus Moxostoma; species Moxostoma hubbsi. Next base: position 17,592,288 of record JAVLUX010000022.1, read on the forward strand.
GAAGGAACTAAATGTTGTATCTCACAGGACCACAGTGCTACATATACAAGTCAACTGACTTATACTTTACAAAAATACTTTGCATAAAACTATAGACATATACTTGAATTTACACAAGAAACAACATGTGGTGGTAAAGAAGCCTGTGTACATATGGACAGTCATACATCGTTATGCCACTCTTGAAAACAGTTCCTATTCAACTGAAGACATAAGTGAACATTGCATGCCTGGCATTTCCATGGTGTCAAATTGCCTTTTACCACGCACTGTTGTGCAATGCACACAATTGCGGCGACCAACTGTGGCAACATCCCTGCCTTCTGATGTCAGCTCAGCTCCTGGAACCGGTACATGGTCACTATTGGTCCGTTTTGGTGCCGTTTTCTGTGACGCACCACAGAGCTCTTGGATAAGTTGCTCCATAAACTCTTTGTGGGACAAGTTACCATGTAGCTCTTTGTGCACAATGAAAGAGTTGGTGGAAGCAATGTCCAATAAGTGTAGAAAGATCTTTCTGTACCACTTCATTGTTTTGTGTTGTGCAGTGTAGTACTGTAACAGCTGATCAGACAGGTCAACGCCCCCCATGTGTTTGTTGTATTCAGTCACAGGTCCAGGACATGGAAATGTCTTTGTCCTTCATGGATAAAAAAAAAGTTTTTTTGTAATTTCACACAAGAATATGTACTTTTATGACGATGTAAACACAATTAGGCTACATTTCATCTGTAAAATATTACGTCTATGCACTTACTCAGTATGATTCTCGATCGCACTGAGAACTGAACGACACCTGCGTGCTCCTCTGTGAGGTGCTGGAGAAGGAGAGCGTGATGCAGACACATTCCTAAAAAAAAAAAAAAAAAAAAACATGAGCATGCTGATAACACAATCAAAGAAACTGTATCATTATCAATCACTAATTGCCATGGATTAAAAAAAATCTGTTGATGGCCATGGGACTGAGAAATATCTATTGATGGGCCGTAGACTGCGTCACCGCAAGTATCTATTGATGGACCATATAGACCGCGCGCATTTAGTGATACACGCAATGAACGGATCGTTCACGAATGACACATCACTAGCCTACATGTCAAACATTTACACATGTATTCACAAACATCTGTGCATAGGGCAGTAAGCATGATAAGTAGTGTCATAGGCTAACCAAATCTGAACATATAAAAATATATTGCATAGACAGTAACGTTAGGACTATCACACATTTTACCGGAAATATATTTGCACTAAATCATCGTGTTGCCCAAGCAGATATTCGCAAACAAGATACATTACGCATAAGGCAGTATTTTAGCATGATAATCAGTGTCATAAGCTAATCACTGAGTGAAATATATTTAATATACAAATATGTTTAGAGTTTAATCACATTTAAAAAGTTTACACTTGAGCGTACACAAATGTTAGGGATATTGTGGGGCAATCTTTCCTGTAAGATGTCAAAAGCTAGCCAAAACTAGGCAAAATATAGTCTGAAAATTCATATAAGTTCCATATGATCAGAAAAGGAATTATATAACTCTAAACAACGTACTCCGAACTTGTATCCTCGGCGGGATTAATTCGTTCTTCAAAGTGCAGCCGTTCGTCTTCCGAGTTGCAATCTTCCTCTGAGGAAAAGGTGAATTTTTCCTCGCTGTCCAGAATCATCTGAAGGGCCTCTTCACCGGAGTAGCGTCCTCAAAACGCGATGAACTATCAGTGAATCTCATGAAACTTCGGGTTTTTATGGCATTGATCGGGGGGCATGTGCGACGCATATCAACTATTTACATGTGAATAGCGCCCGGGGGCGTGGCGGTCTCAGCTCATTATAGATAATGAGGGGAGAACGAAAAAACTGTACTCTCCTTGGTTTCAAACGGATTACATAAGCTGAAAATATTTGTTTTTTTTTTATAAATTACTTCATGTAAAAGAAGAGAATGCAAGCTTCATAAAGACATGTGTCTCGTGCCTGGGTGACAAGTATTTGCTGAATTACAGTTAATTTACGGACGCGTTTCAGAATGGACTTCACTGACAGAGAGAACGCAGAACTCGCATCATGTTTGTTTTTCTTTATTTGGCCAAAAGCACAACACTTTGTTTTTATTGTGAGTATCCACAAAAAAAATAGACACTTAACAGGATCTAATGATGAACAACACTTATATGTAAGATCAAAATCAACCGAGTATTTTGAGTCTCTTTTGCACTGATAAGAAAAAAAGCGAGACTATCGCGCCGGCGCGATTGCCGACCCCAGAGGGTTAATGAAAAGGATCCCATAGTACCACCTAGCGTCCAACCGACGTTAATACTGGTGTTCGTCGTTTTCCTGCTGAGTTTTTTTTTTTTTTTTTTTTTTTTTTTTTTACACAAGTATCGAAAAAAAGGATAGTTTAGGAACCGGTATCGAAGTCACGGTATCAGTATCGCTATCGATCATTTTGTAACGATACCCAGCCCTTGTCCTCAAACACCCAACATATGAGGCACACCCAGTCAGAGTGATGATGGCTGACGTTTTCTGGGGAGAATCCACACAAAGCCCGTCATGAACCTTGATAGTCAAGCTCAAGTGGAACCAATTCCCTTCTCTCTGCATATCATTTATGTGTAGCCCATGATCAACATAAATCATAGTGTTTCAAAGGCAATGGTTGACTGTTTAAGACATTTAAGAGCCAGTCTGAAACAGGTGCTCCTTTGAAAGGCTGACCTTTCTTTATCAAACTTATTCAAACTGCACCTCTCAAACCAGAGAGAAGAAAAAAAAAACCTTAATGCTTAACATCGATCAAGGATCAATTCTCCTACTCCACTGAAGTCAAATCAAGAATGGGAATGAAGCTGGGTCAGAGGCAGCTAAAACTACCTCTTGGAATTGATGAAGGAGGTGGAGTATACAAGCTGATTTATGTGACCCAGTTTGAGTTTTCAGACGCATAGGGCACACCTTTTTCGACGTTTCACTTGTCTCTTTTAGAATTTAAACCCTGGTAAAAGATTATTTCTAAAGGTTTCTATAGATTCAAATATTGTTTTGATGTAAGCTTACCTAGACTAGTACAAAACCTGAATGTGCATTCAAAATTATTGATACTTTCCCCTGCAGCAATGGTGCAGAGGCTCCCTATTGATTTACCTAATGTGGCAAAACTGCTCCGCTTTCCTGCTAGCTTACATAACTGCTGTCTGTGTCCGTGACTGCTCTGGAGCTCTGCAGCTTTAAACAACTCTTCATTTATTCCCTTTCCATTCCTGTCACTCATGTTGAGAGACAGTTGTTGTATCAGAAACTGTAATTATTATTTTTCACTGTGGAGTGTTCTTTATAATGAACCCCCCTTATCTTTGGCTTACATTTTTAGTGATTTAATTAAACAACACTGTAAAACAGGCTGCTATTTCACCTGATGTATAATTTGGCTGTGCCGAGCGAATACAAATTTTGCGGCTTGCGTCAATTTAAAAGTCGTTGTAAATTTGCAGATTGTAATTGTACATTTGCCCTGTTCTCCAGCAGAAGTCTTGAGGCTTTCTGTTTATGCATTACTAGAATGATGAAATATGTGATGAACTGTTGCTCAGCTTTACGTCTCAGCATCTAAAGTCTTTTTGACTTGAGCTTGTCACTTTTTTTTAGTTAAGGATATGACATTAAAGCTCTTGTTTTTCAGGCTCTCAGCTTAACTTGTGACATGAACTGTTAGACAGATGAACACATGTAATTTATTCCCCCAAGAGCTTGTTCTACGTATAATAGTGAAGCCTCTTCTGCAAAAGAGGAGGAATTATTTTGGGGGCAAGGGTCAGAAGTTAACTGACAGTACCTTCTTGCCAAAGGACATCTCTTGATTGTCTTTTTGCCCCTACTTTTCTGACAAACAGCAGTTCCTTTTTGTTTTCATTGAATGTTCAACATCAAAGTCAGTGCATTAAAACCCCTGCTTTGATGTTGAGAGCATTCCAAACACAGCTTGAAGGAGACTAAACTCCAAACATAGGCCTATGATTACATATGCAGGGCCCTCGATGTCAACTGAGACCAAATATCTGAAGTGTTTTGGCTTGCTGTGTCTGCCTCAGCTGGGGGGGGGTTCGTAATGACAAAAGGGTTAGGATAATCTGATGACCCTTTTCTGCTGAAATGGTGCTATACCAAAGCTATGTAAGGCTTGTGGACCCTAAATGGTTTGGGGGCAGGTTTCTGGGCTGGTGGGAAGTCTCAAACTGTTCTGCACGTTTCCACTGATGGAAAAGCCGCTCTGTGGTGGAAAAATTGGTTCCACACATCCCAAAAGCTTGCTGGTCTCTATGAAGGAACGGATTATGTTAGTGGGTGGACAACAGGATAATGTTTCATCACCAGGTGCAGTTTTTCAAACAACAGTAGGTACCGTCTGCAGCAAGGAGTACTTTATAATAGGGCTGTCACAATTATGAAATTTGTCTGACAATTAATTGTCATACAAATATTTGCTGTAAGTCCAAGAATACACAAACAAAAAGTTACTGAGTGCACCTTTAACATTTGATGAACAACTGTATATTTCCTTCATATATTTTTTTAATAAATTTAGAATGTATCGCTGGCATGCCAGATTAACCCACGAGGCGATAACTTTTGCCACTTTAACAAAATTGTGCAGCTGGGCAATCCTAATCCTTTTTGTTTAGAAAATAACATACTCACCTACAAGCGGTTGACGGTTAGATTGGCAGCTGAAGTCCGCTCACTGCGCTTTGCACACAATGAAACATGGATCTCCCTAGCAACATAAATGAAATACAAGGTTCTAAACATATGCATGTAGATGTTGAGACTTGCAGGTATTGCATTTTAGTAAAGTCATACTGCAATTTGCTAATATTAATCTTTTACTTAATTGCCCCCTTCCACACTCTTAAAAGTTGTATGTTGCAGTTATATGTTTATGCTCCGCATTGCAAAATTACATTCGATTTATGATAAAACTGGAGTATGTAACCTTTTCAGTGTTAAAATACTTCTATCCCAGCTTAATATGTAGAGACAACTATAAGCAAGCATAATTTTCTCGAAAGCTGTAAACGCTTTGTCTCAGTGGCACTATAAATTCATGTGGTTTTTTTTTAGAACCACCACAACAACATTACTCAACTAATGGTCGAGTTTGGGGGGGGGGGGGTTATCTGACGGTTCGAATAACAGCAGACGAAGGGCATATTTGAAAGCAATTTTTGTGAATTCCGTTCGCTAGTGTCTCAGAAATTACTTCAGCTTTAATTGTGAATTGCTTAAAAATTATGAACATGAATAGTTCTGTTGTCACTACGGAAAATCATTGTGACATACTGGCAACCAGTAAACACCATAATAACATCACACACTGCAAAGATACATTCAAAAATAAGCTCCAAATCTGCTCAAATGAGAAATCAATTTTTTCTATGATTTGTTTACTGTCTTTGGCATTTTGCTGGAACACATCACGAATTATTATGCATGAAGACGTGGTGCCATTATTGAAGGTTAAACTGTCATTGCTGTTATTAGTGGTATTATAACAAACATGAATTCTTATTTTAAATCGGGGTTCTCCCAAAATAGTGCTGAGATGAGTGACTGATGAGAGATTGAGAGCCCATGAAGAGTGAGCATTTTGGAGTATGTGAAACTGAGAGATGTTTTGCCTCAGTCTTGCCAGATACAGTAGATATATATATATATGTGTATATATATATGTATATATATATGTGTGTGTGTGTGTGTGTGTGTGTGTGTATAAACTTTACCTTGTTTTAGTCATAAGCCCCCTGTGCTGTAGTGCACATGCATTGACCCAATAGATGTGCTAGTGGTTAAGCAATAGGTAAGGCTAAGGTAAACTCCCTGTAGGTAAAGTTTTCTCTATAAATTATCATAGATAATCTCCTCAGCCTTTTGGCTGAATGCTTGATACAATGTCACAAGAGGGGGATGTTAAGTGTTAAGTGTTCATGTCTTCCTAAACTGTTACGGGCTCCCCCTATGAGCAGTTCCCAGCAGCACATGGTTGGAATGTAATGTGAAACATAAATATCAGGATGGAGCAATAGTTCTTCATGTGGATACAGCACAACCCAGCCTTCCACCTCCCCATGAAAGTACATATTTGGATCAGAAATAACAGCATTTAGTTTGTTGCCAGGTCAGTTTAAAGGAAGTTGGTATTCTAGAAATGATGTGCTGTGCCGATGGTGTGAACTTGCTGGCTGAGAACCAAATCAAGGTGATTTGGCTTAAGTTTGGTGATTACGGAGAACTGAAAAGAGAAGTACAGCACTGTGGACATTGTTTAGCTTGAGTAAACATGCCAGTTGTGCCTTTGTGTCAGATTGCATTAGCATGACATCAGTGGGAGGGCTGGAATTAGTCAGAATCCTCCAACAGTATTCTAATAGCATTCAAAAGCAGAAGTACTCATCAAAGATTTGCTCATGTGGGCTGTTTTGTTGGTTTGTTTTGTTCTCTTTAGATTAGAACAAGAACAGTTCAATGCCATTTTACCAGATGATGAGTAGAAGAATGAAGCACACTCATTTTTGAAAATGTTATCAATATTGGACCAATATTTGATCTATCACTTTTCTTTAAAAAAAAAAAAGTCTCAACTTCAGTTTTTTCAATTTTCCAAGTTTCTTTATACATTTGAACAGCTCTTGGCTCTTGCTGTTATTGACTCTTCCCCCCCCCCCCCCTCTCTCTCTCTCTCTCTTCCAGGAATGACTGACATCGCTGCAGTGTCACCACATTCATAAAGTTCTGTTTGAGCTTAGCAGTGCATTGACGCTCGGGTGGAATGATCCAGCAGGGTGACTAACAAGAGGAGGAAGAAGGGGGGAGAGGATGGGTGTGAATGCCTCCAGCTACCCTCACTCATGCTCCCCTCGATTTGGGGGTAACCCACATCCTCAGCAGACCTTCATAGGTAAACTCCCTGAGCTGCTTCTATTTGCATTCATTGTAGAGACATATATTATTAGGTCTGTCGATTTAACGCATTAATTCAGTGCGATTAATTTGACAAAATAACACATTAAAAAAAATGCATGCAATTAACCGCAATGCCCCCGGACTGTAATAAGGAGATTCCTGAGAAATGCAAGCTTGTAGTTCCACCTGTTTATTCCAGGCGGCAGTAAGTTAAACTTCAGCTGTTTGGGCAACGCACAGTTTGTACATTGAACAAAACAACACTTCAGTAGGCTGAACAACTCAAACATGCGTTACGTTCTTGCATTCAAAACACTTGAAGGAGCGCTAATGCGAACTAAGGGATCTCAAGATGTGTTTAAAGATTGAGTATTAAACTATATTTAACTTGACACAGTGACCTAAACATTTTATGTTTATGACACAATGCACACGAGACACTACATAAGCATATCTGATGCAGGTGTAAATTGACGGGTCCTTAAACAAGCCCTCATAATAAATCTCCAACTGATTGACAAATTCTCTTGTGAAATGGATTGCTGTGAACTGTATGCCAATGATTGGATTATGATCAATGATATGGTAGTAAACAATACATTGTATTCTAAATCCGCTTTTTGTATTTTGTTATCAATGATTAACTCTTCTGCTACAAGGATGTAATGAATTTTAATTATCTGAATGTTTTTTATTTATTTATATATTTTAAATATTTAAAGATAACTATACATCATTATTTATCACTATATATTGAATTATTGTTATATGAGGGGCTTTCTCAGCAAATATTTGTATATGTGATTAATTCAGACACCATGTAATTAATTTGATTACAAATTTGAATCGATTGAAAGCCCTAATTATTATTATTGTTTACAGCTGATGAATTTATAAAAAGTGTGACAGCCTGTAAAAGTCTCTGCGAGCACTGTTGCATCTTGTTCTGCTTTCAGATGCTTGAATTTTCAGCAGCATAGTTTTACAAGACCTGAATTTACTGGCTCACATTGCAATATGATGTTGAGTTTCCTATTACAAGAAAAAGAAATCTCTCTCAAAGAGGAGTTCTTATTTCACTTGCATTTAAAATAGTTTAAATCCATTGTTTTTTGGTGTAATGCTCAGATGCATTTCAACAGCACAGTGAAGAGGAATCTCATTAAATTATTGACTTCAACAGCTGGGACAGTTATCGTATTCTTTCACTGTAACATCTTGTCTAGATTCATCTATTTAAAATCTTGGAAATTGTATCACCACTGTGAGCAGTTGCTTCGTGTCTTTTTTTTTCTCCATACCCCACAGAGTCTGGGTTTAACAGCATATTCTGATGTGCATATATTCATGTCCTTACTGACTTTAAGATGAAGTAATGATGCTTTCATAATGCTAAGCCAAGCATGACAGTGGGTATACGATGAGAAATAGAACATTGGATTGAAACAAAGTGTCATCAGGGAGATATTAGCCATGCTGGGTATGACATTAGATGACTTAATAGTTTCCCTTTTTTGGCAGGTTAAAATTAAGGGATTTAGGAAATTCCTAAACTGCCAACTGCACTGCTAAGAAACCTTTTTGAAACTATTTGAATTTCCAATTGCATTTTAACAACATATTCACTCTTTATACATAAAAAAACCTCTCCAAAAATAGCTTTTCTTGAATCATCTTGTTTGATTCCTTATTGAAGGTTTTAGAGAAGCAATTTGGTTTTTAAGAGTGCATTTTTAAAAAAAAAAAAATTTAATAGTTCGAAGTTAGTGTACATTTTATTCACACTGCATTCCATTTCCTCCAGTCCAATGTCATTAAATATCAGCATTTTTTTCTGCAGGCAACTTTTAAGATCTCCAGAATTTAACACAATTTGTTTGTCACTAGGCGCTTCCTATGCACCACAGGGTTATGGCGGTGAGTCCAAGCTCTACAGCCTAGAACATGCCCCTGAAAAACCTCAGGACAAGAAGAAAAAGAGCTCTAGTTTGGCAACGCTCAAGAGGAGATTCATTAAGCGTCGCAAGTCTAGTCGTTCAGCTGATCATTCACGGCAGATGCGTGAGCTCCTTTCGGGATGGGATGTGCGTGACGTTAATGCCCTGGTTGAGGAGTATGAGGGCACAGCGGCTCTAAAAGAGCTCAGTCTGCAGGCAGGCCTTGCACGGCCCGAAGCACGCACCTTGCAGCGGGACTTGGCAACCCTTTATCAGCACAAGTACTGCACTGACGTGGACCTGATCTTCCAGGATTCCTGCTTTCCAACCCACCGTGCCATTCTGGCTGCCCGTTGCCCCTTCTTCAAGACTTTGCTTTCGTCGTCGCCGGGTTATGGAGCGGAGGTATTGTTGGATGTTGGCACAGCGGGCATGGATGCGCCCATGTTCTCCTCGTTGCTGCATTACCTCTATACAGGTGAGCTGGGCTCAGAGGATGCAAGGCTGCAGAATGTGGATGTGCTGGTGAGACTGAGTGAGGAGTTCGGTACGCCCAACTCCCTAGAAGCAGACATGCGAAATCTCTGTGAGCACATGCCGTATTTTGACTCTTTGCTTAGCTTTTCCTCTGACTCTGAGCTGGTGGAGGCTTTTGGAGCTGGTGGCCCTGCCCCTAGTAGTGGAGGAAGTGGAAACGCAGGCTTAAGCCACAGTTCACCTGACGAAGAACTGAGGGCACACAAGGCCGTGCTCTCGGCACGCTCGCCTTTCTTCCGGAATCTGTTGCAACGACGCATCCGCTCAGGCGAGGAGATCACGGAGCGCACTCTACACACCCCCACCCGTATTATCCTTGATGAATCCATCATCCCCAAGAAATATGCCTTTGTGGTCTTGCACTGCATGTACACCGATGCAGTGGACCTGACGCTGGTCCTGCATGGGAGCCCCTCTGAAGGCAGTCTAGGTGAAGTTCAGGCACTGGTGGCTGGTCGGGGGTGCATAAGCCGGGCGGAAGAGGCCATGGAGCTCTACCACATCGCTCTCTTCCTAGAATTTAGCATGTTGGCTCAAGGTAAGTCTTAGCACCCATTCGTATACATTATTTCAGACTGGTGTTTCACTAGTCTTTCTGTTTTGCTCTTTCTGTCTCTCTCTCTCTCACACTCTCTCCTCCCAACACCCCAAACTCCCCCGTCTTTGTTTACTGCCTGATTAATTCACAAGCTGTCAAGGGAAGACTGGAGGAACAGGGTGGGGTTGCTGTAGTTTATGCGCCTCATGTTGAGATTAATGTTTGTGAAAGATTCCCATATGTGTCCAACTACAAAGCACTGCAACCTCTGCTCTCCCCTTAATACCCTCACCCATTTCAGCCACTATTAATGTTCTTATTTAGGGAGATAGGGTTGTTAAGGGCTGGGCCATTCTTGTTATAGGCTGTGTTGAATTTATCCTGTTGTTAGGAGTATATTTAATGACTAAAGTAGAGTAAAACAAAGCAGGTTTTATTCAGGTTTGACCATTTCTAAAGGATTCCTACATCAAACACTCTTACAAACACACCCTTAAATGTGTAATTCTGGCAACTAGAAGAACATGTCAGCCTGCATTTTCCTACAAATCAAATAACATGTCAATCCAGGGTCAAATCTCTTTTTCCTACATTTAGTAATTTTTGTAGGGTAGAACAATTTATTTCATATCTTGAGTCATTGTTTTCTAAAAATGGACTGTTGGTTAATACAGTTATTTTAATATGTCAATAAGGTATTATAATTATTTGGGGATAAAATTATATAAAATATATATTTGAGCCTTTAAATTAAATGATGTTTTGACCCGTTTCATATGATGTCATTGGATGATCGTCACCGCTCATGTTTGGGATTGAAATTCCATTTACCTTCACTGTGCTATGCTGCGGGATGCGACCAAATAAAAAATTGGATTAAATCAGACTATAAAACAACACAAAAACATTTGTAACTTTTGAATGAGGGATGTTTACAGTGATTTACCTTGGTCGGTTTACTCGCCAGTCACACATCAGACTTGATGGCTTACGGAGACTTTTCCTGAGACTTGGGGTACATGAAAAGAAATTTGTGAATATTTTTTTTTTTATTTTTTTTTTTACATTTTTTTATTTTTTTTTTGCTTGATATCGTTTCATGCGTGTTTCAGTATATACAAACCAGCCCGTCTGGCACCAGCAATCATCCATGTGATTATTTAATCAGCCATTCAGGTGGCAGCAGTGCAGTGCATAAAATCATGCAGATACAGGTCAGGAGCTTCAGTTAATGTTCACATCAGCCATCAGAATGGGGAAAAAAAATGTGATCTCAGTGAAATGTGTGATGATTGTTGGTGCCAGATGGGCTTGTTTGAATATTTTCATGCACAACAGTCTCTAGAATTTACTTCGAATGGTGCCAAAAATTTTAAACATCTGGTAAACATTTTTTTTTGTTGACGAGTCTTGTTGACGAGAGAGGTCAACAGAGAATGGCCAGACTTGTTAGAACTGACAAAGTCTACTGTAACTCAGATAACCACTCTGTACAATTGTCGTGAGAAGTATAGCATCTCAAAATGCTATTCTGAGATGCGGCTTGGCAATGTTTTGGCAGCACTAAGGTGACCTACACAATATTAGGCAGGTGGTTTTAATGTTGTGGCTGATCAGTGTTCAAATATATATATATATTGTATTTATTATACTGTATGTATATCTTCATATTAATGTGTTTACTTTTGTAACGGATAAAAATTTTTATTTATTTATTTTTTTTTTTTTTTACCTGAAGAACCATCATTGTTACCAAACAGCCAGTGTTGTGAAGTATATTCTCAATGTTTGATGTAGGAGGTAAAATGAAGTGGAAAAAGCCACAGTAAAAGCTCCGTCTGACGTTAGCCCTACTTTTTGTTGGAAGGAATAATTTCATTGAGTGTTTTTTAAGGTAGCTCATCAAAGTAATTTACCACTAATATCACTGAAGCTTTGCCAAAATGAAGCAGTGTAACATCTCCCAAAAAAGGTATTTTTGTCAACAAACAACTTGCAGTCTGATTTTAGGTTTGGATCCTAAAGAAATCTGTTCATCTGAAGCAGCATATTTTTTACCTGTTTCAAATACTTTTTCAAATCCCTTTCTTGTTTACTTTGTTTCATCAGCCACTATTTTGAAGAATGGCTTTATTTCTATTTACTGCTTGAAATAAAGGGCTGCTGCGCTAAAATATGTTTATAGAGAGCCACCCATGCTTCTGATTACTTCATCTCAAAAGCAGTGAATTAAACATGCTCTCTAAAGCACAGGTCTGCAGCGTCATTGTCAGCTGATCCTTATGACCAGTAGGTCAGCGGTGGTTTGTAACAGATAGTGATCAGATTCAGCTCTGTCAGCATAGTCTAAGGATGAGCTCAGAAAGGGTTGCTCCGATACCAACATTTTGGCTTCAGGACGATACCAGCCCTGGTACCTCTATCGATACTTTAGGCAACAAATTAAAAAAAACTCAATTTACTTTATCTTCAGAACAGTGCACTCTGTAAAACTACTGCAAAATGTTCAAGTGATGATAAGAAATTGATTCAGGAATGCATCTGTAAATATGGTTCAGTGTAGTAATTTGCATGAGATTTCAACATGCAGGGTTGTTGAAACAATATTTTAGTATTATTTAGTATTTTTTATTTTAAAAATTAAATATTTATGTAAAAATTAAATGTAAACATTTGCCAATAAAAAAAATATGTGTGTATGTATGCATGTATGTATGTATGCATGTATGTATGTTTACAGTTGCGTATATATGTACAGTTGAAGTCAGAGGTGTACATACACTTAGTTTGAAGTCATTTAACCTTATTTTTTTCCCCCCTCCCCATTTGCTTATCTGCAGTATTGAGAGAAAAAATGCAACCGGACAGAGAATCTCACCTCGTCTGCCTGTCAGACTCATCAACTTGCTCCACATACACGCGCGCACATGTAGCGGAGAAAATGTCAGAGAAGCGAGGCGATGGGGTCTGATGTGTGTGAGTGTGTGTGTGTGAGTTAAAGCAGTGTTTCTCAACTGGTGGGTCTAATCGGACTGGGTCGCGGACAGCAGGGAAAGAACAATGACACTGTTCTCCCATTGAAGATATTTTGGTGGCCGCCCAAGTGATAGCCTGTTTAGTACTGCCGAGGCAGATTTAATGATAATCTCGCAATCAGCTAAAGGTTTCTCATCTGCACTTTTGCACGAGAGTAACGGAACCAGCTTGTGATCATTATATACTCTCTGACGCGCGTGCAACAACCGGGCTTCCCCCGATATTGCTGTGCGCAGACCTCAAACTGATGTGACCAATTTCCACACATTTTATCTCGTGGCTTGTTGAGCGTGTTACCGAAGAGATGTAGCTTGTGTAGAGGCCCACGCTATTCTCCACGGCATCCACGCATAACTCACCACGTGCCCCACAGAGAGCGAGAACCACACATTATAGTGACCACGAGGAGGTTACCCCATGTGACTCTACCCTCCCTAGCAACCGGGCTAATTTGTTTCCTTAGGAGACTAACATTTAGAGCTAACATTTTTTTGGAGAAATGTCCTCTGGTCTGATGAAACAAAAATGTAACAGTTTGGCCATAATGGCCATTGTTATGTTTGGAGGAAAAAGGGTGAGGCTTGCAAGCCGAAGAACACCATCCCAAACATGAAGCATGGGGGTGGTAGCATCATGTTGTGGGGGTGCTTTGATGCAGGAGGGACTGGTGCACTTCACAAAATAGATGTCATCAATAGATGTTTCCATCACGAGGAAGGAAAATTATGTGGATATATTGAAGCAACACTTCAAGACATTAGCCAATGACCCTAAGCATACCTCCAAAGTTGTGGCAAAATGGCTTAAGGACAACAAAGTCAAGGTATTGGAGTGGCCATCACAAAGCCCTGACCTCATTCCGATAGAAAATTTGTGGTGTGAGCAAGGAGGCCTACAAACCCGACTCAGGTACACCAGTTCTGTCTGGAGAAATGGGCCAAAATTCCAGCAACTTATTGTGAGAAGCGTGTGGAAGACTACCCAAAACCGTTTGTTCCAAGTTAAACAATTTAAAGGCAATGCTACCAAATACTAACAAAGTGTATGAAAACTTCTGACCCACTGGGAATGTGATGAAAGACATAAAAGCTGAAATATATAATTCTGTCTACTATTATTCTGATATTTCACATTCTTAAAATAAAGTAGTGATCCTGTCTGACCTAAGACAGGGAATGTTTTCTATGATTAAATGACTGAAATTGTGAAAAACTGAGTTTAAATATATTTAACTAAGATGTATGTAAACTTCTGTCTTCAACTGTATATATGTGTGTATATATTCTGTCACTTTTGATGTCCTTAGTGGATATTGAATTTTTCTGTTTCTGTTTTTTAATTGTTTTGTAAGGGTAACTCAGTCCTCTCTCAGTCGAAGAAAGCTCTAGACAGAGCACTCCGCACTAAACCCAGACAATCAGTCAGGTCATTTCAGTGTGTGTGTGTTGATGGCCTCCAGTGGTAGAGGATCATGGTGGTGACCTCTAAGAAATGGAGGCACAGCAGTCATTTAACACACCAGCAGCTATTCTGTCGTTGGTACATGGCAAAGATAATTAATGTGCTGACCAGGCAGACACACGTTGATAAAAAGCCACCCATTGGTCTGGAACTAACTCTGTTCTTTAGAGAAATCTAAAGAATCTGTAGGAAATCAACCCCTGCTGCTGTGGATCTTGTTAAACCTAAGCTGTTAATTTAAGGGGACACATTATTATAGGGATGCACAGATACCAGTATTGGTATCAGTATCAGGTATGATACTGGGCTTATGTGTTCATACTTGTAAAATGCTCATATACTAAAATCTGATGTCATTCAGCATACATGGAGCATTTGTTGCATAATTGTTCCAACACAAAGCAGCAATGGCAACAGAACAAAATGTCAATGGATTTGAGATTATTCAAGATTAACAAAGATTAGCGATTCAGAAACCATCATGCTTATTTAATCACAACCATAAGCAAATTAATGATGCCCATATTAAAATATCAACGGCAAATCACTATTCAGCAACTTGGCACTTGGCCCGACTAGGGTTGCAACGGTATGAGTTTTCACTGTATGATAACCATCTCAGAAAATATCACGGTTTCACGATGTCACGATATACAGTATTACACAATTACTATTATCAATGAAAACAGAAGGGTTATTTATTTATTTATTTTTGAGCAAACACTTTATTATAATTGAAACTTGAAACCATTTAAGTATGTGTAAAAAAAATTCTCCCTTTTGAAAATAAATATAAGAAAGCTAACAGAATTATAATAATAAACATGATAAAAATAGCATGTAACTATGACATGTTGTATAACTAAAGCATGTTAGTTTACATGTTAGCATAGCATGTTAAATTAAATACTAAATGAAAAATAACATCAGCTGTGTGAGCTTTTGAAGTAATGTCCTATGATTATTTATAATGAACATGTACTGCTCCTGTCTGTAGCTTTAACTCAGTGTTTCTCAACTGGATTTGTAGTAATGTCCTCTGATTATTAACAGTTAACATATACTGCTCCTGTCTGTAGATTTAACTCAGTGCTTCTCAACTGGATTTGAAGTAATGTCCTCTGATTATTAACAGTTAACATATACTGCTCCTGTCTGTAGCTTTAACTCGGTGCTTCTCAACTGGTTTTGCTTCAGGATGCAGATTTTACATTGGACATCAAGTGTCGACCTGCCATAGATTAAACATAACCTGTATTTAATGTATCCTGGGTTGCATTTCCTTTTATGTTGCATAGTTTTGTTCATGGTTTTCCAGTACAAGGACATGCATCAAGTGACATTATTTTTGTTGTTGATGTCAAAATCTACAGGAAGTTTTCTCTCCACCATTTAAAAATTGAAGAACATATTTACATATTTGAGCCCATTATTATCCCATTTGTTACCTAATATTACATATTTATACACGTATTACACAGGAGGAAAGGATCCTCAAATTTGTTCAAAGGGGAAAGCCAGATAGAAATGGCGCACTCGCGTGCATGGTTGCCAGATTGCACAACATAAGTATTACATTAGGCGGAATATTTCCAATTTGCGCAAGTATAAATCTCAAACGGGGGGTGTTGTGTCTCTTATCTGGCAACCCTGAGTAAGTTAAATGCGTGTGGAGATCCGTTAGGTCCCAATGTAAGTTAACTGAAATAGCCAATGAAAAATAAAAACGCTTTTACGATAAATGAGCCGCGAGCCACATTAAACCACGTGGAGGGCCTGATCCAGCCCGCGGGCCGTAAATTGCCCATGTCTGCTTTAGCTGTTTGCGAGATTATCATTAAATCTACGTCGGCAGTCTTAAATAGTCGATCACTTGGGCGGCCGCCGAAATATCTTCAATGGGAGAACCATGGCATTGTTTGTTCCTTGCTGTCCGTGACCCAGTCCGAATAGACCAGTTGAGGAACACTGCTTTAACTCACACACAATCTCATGTCAGACCCCCTTGCCTTGCTTCTCTCTGACATTTTCTCCTCTGCGTGCGCATGTCGCAAGTTGTCGAGTCTGACAGGCAGACAGGGAGGAAAGGAGATGCGCATGTGAGATTCTCCGTCCGGTTGCATTTTTTTCTCAATACCTTAGATAAGCAAATGTACATGGTATGATAACCGTCAAACCGTGAAACCAGTATACTGCTGCAACCCTAGGCCCGACATGACAGGGATCAAGACCACAACTAAAATGGTCGTAAATGCAACAAAAAATAAATAATTGTGACAATATTTTAAAGTCTTGTTGGCATAGGCTACAGTCGGGAACACTGTGTGTGTGGTTTTATGGATGGATGGATTGATATGTTGAAAGAGACTTTCAGCCAGTTAATCTGCTGTCAGTTGTCTTTCTTCATCTTTCAATCTTGCTTCTGAACAATCATCTAAATCAAGAATGTCTGTAATTTGGCTACTAAAACCAGCCATTTGGCTCCTAAAGGTTTCAGTTTAGAGGCCAATGTTCAATTAATGGTAAATGTTCTGCACTTATATAGGACTTTTTTTTAACCTTAGCGGCTTTTAAAGCACTTAACATTGACCCATTCACACACTCACACACACCAATGATGGCAGAGATGCCATGCAAGGCACTAGCCTGTCATTGGGAGCAACTTGGGGTTCAGTGTCTTGCCCAAGGACACTTCGGCATGTGGAGTCATGTGGGCCAGGAGTCGAACTGCCAACCCTGCGATTAGTGGCGAACCCGCTCTACCACCTGAGCCACA
The DNA here is from genome assembly GCA_032164185.1 of Moxostoma hubbsi. NCBI lineage: Eukaryota > Metazoa > Chordata > Actinopteri > Cypriniformes > Catostomidae > Moxostoma > Moxostoma hubbsi. Next base: position 17,609,543 of record JAVLUX010000022.1, read on the forward strand.
GACACTCCTAATTAATCTTTTTTTTTTTTGGTCTGCTTGATTAACTACATTGTTAAAAATGCCAGTACTCAAGAAGTTACCATGTCATTACAGAGGCCATTTAATACTCCTAGTTTTAAGGTGCACTAACAAATTAGGCATGCAGCCTATTTAAATTAAAAGGGTCAAAGAGAGGGTGGTAATTGCTCCAGTAAAACTAAATCGCAGCTTTTTTGTGCATGAAACCTTGACTAACGTTATATATGGGCCTCAGAGGGAAAAAAATTAAATGCTACGAAAATGTATTTATTTTGCTTCGAGAATATTCCAAACGGACTCCCAAAGCGAACTACTATTTTTATAATGCCTGGATAACATAACACAAGGTACTGTGATACAAATACAAGTGGAATAGTGCACATAAATAATAACATTGTACAGAAAAAAGTATTAAATAATATAAAAAATTATTTATTGGAAAACATCAGCTCATGTTCTTTTCTTTATTGAAATTATTGTAATACTTTATTATATTATAATTAAGAACAATAACAATATTAATGCTAATAAGTCTAATAATTCAATCTGCAACTAGGGAAAGTGCAGGGAGTAGATCCTGTTTGGAGATGAGCAGGAAAAGTTGTCTCGCATAGAGGACATGTATATCCACATTGTTCATTTAAAGTTTTTTTTTATTAAAAAAATTTCAGAAGCCAAAAGTGTGTGTAGTTTTCCATATATGTATGCAAACAAAATGTTTATAATTGTCTGAATAAGTTAAAACATTGATGGCCGTGGCTCTTGACTTTTATTTCTGACAGAATTTGGCCCTTGGTGAAAACTAATTGGGGAACCCTGGTGTAGAATATGGCCCCTTTAAATTTCTGCTCCCAACTCCAAAAGTGCTCCGATATAAATACCACTTCAACATCTTGGCTTGATGCAGTTCTTTGACCCTAGGTTACTTTTTTAGATGACTGTGGTGGTGTGATATTTTCCAACACTTTTTATTTTGCATCCTACAAATCAGTATCTAACAAGGTGGGTAAGATAAAAACGGTGGGCCAAATATTTGCCAGTGGAGATTTCTCCATTGGCATATAAGGCTGTTTTCATGTGTTCATGGAAATAGGTCTAATTGCAGCTGAAGAAGTCTTTTCTGGTGAGGGTTCATGCTGTGAATTAACTGATAGACAGTGTAACACAGAACTGGGCGTAACACTGCACCTGTGATGATAACATTAACTGACAGCCTGGCGTGCCATAAGTCTGTTCTGTAGGGCAAATTAAATGCTGCATTGTTGGGCTTGGCGAGTGGAAACTACAGAGAGCTTTGCATTTTTCTTCCAGTTCTCAGCACCTTTAAAAATGCATTGCTTCTCATTTGAGAAAGATGTCTGGGGTCAAAGAGAGAAATTATTCACAAACAAATCTTTTGTGTGTTCCAGTATTTGTTGTTCATTTTTCATTTGTATTCTTCTCCTTTAAGTTCAGTTTTTTTCACTGTTAATTGCATTTAATGGCTCAAAATGGATGCTCTGATACATAGGCCTAAATATTTAATTACTTTATAACAATGGAAATTGGGCTGCAGTATCTATTTAAAAAAAAATCCAAAAAGCATGACCAAGGTCTAAGTGACCTTATTTTTTTTAGCTTTTTGCACGTTCTTAAATTTCACGCTTCAGTTGATTCAGACCACAGTAATAACTATGGTTTAATTTTTTGGCGTATTGCTTTTAGAGAGTAAATGGTAAAATAATATTGTGATTCTCTGCTAATGAAGCTTAAAGACATTCTGTGATTATGTACTCACCCTTATTTTGTTCCAAACCACAATGCATTTTTGTCACGATCGTTGATTTCCATACAATAGAAATTGATGGTGACTCAATTTATGAGACGTGCAAGAACCAATGAGGTGCGATGTCATTGACATGTTGCCACATTTGATTTTGTCTCTGTATGAGTTGATCAATGATTTGATTTGAGAGCAAATAAAAACACTAATCAAATAGGAAAGGATACAACCACTCTTGCTCTTGACTGAATAACTTGTTTAATAGCTTTAAAAGTATCAAAGTATTATAATCATACAGTGAAGACCTGTAGTCGTTTTGACACATTTAATTTAACTCTGAACATTTATTTGAATACTTGATATTGCTGTTAAAAACTTTTAAAGGGGTTATGAATTGAGAAATAAAATTTCCTTGATCTTTTGACATATAAGATGTCATAGTACTATAAAAACATACTTTTAAGTTTCGGAACTCATAACTTATTAATTAGTCCAAAAAAAGACTTTTATTGAAACCAATATTCCTAAACGACTCGTTTTCTACTTCCTCGTCTGTATTATGTAATAGAGATCAATACATCGGCACAAGTCTGCCTCCGCATAAACAGGTCAACACCTGCTTCATCATCATTTCTTTGGCCCACCCACACGTTTGCGGTTAGAGTGTGATGAGTATCAGCACGGAAGGGAAAAACACAGGGATTATTGGAGCAACAAGATGTTTGAGATGCCTGCAAAGCTTACAAAATGTTGTACATTGACAGGCTATGGAAAAATAGACTCTTTGCATTTGATTCCTAATGATACTAACCTTAGGAAAGAAAGGCTGACGTTTATTTTTAATGATGTCCCAGAACCTCCGTGAAGTTGGCACCCCATAAAACGAAATAATCTCCAAAACTATGCCATTGGTTTGTGCTGCGTTTGTGCTGATTTGTGCCGCAAAAACGAACGTTTGTGCTGGTTTGGTGTTTGAGATATTGAACATTTATTTTTTTGGTTGTGTTACGTCACTCTCCACCCCATGTCGTTCAAATCGCTCCAAACCGGTTTCATTCGCTTGTGCTCGGTTTGTGCTGGTTTGTGCCGATAAAACAAACATTGTTCTATTTTCCTTTCGCAGATATAGCAAATTTAATTCGGGAGCTGTGACGTCACTCTCCACACCCATGTCGTTCAAATCGCTCCAATCCGGTTTCATTCGTTTGTGCTCGGTTTGTGCTGGTTTGTGCCGTAGAAAGAACCATCATAAATGATTCCATTCTTCAGACATAACAAAATCTTTGGAGTAGTGACGTCACGCAAGCAAGCCGAGCTCTCCATCCATCTCGTCTACAAACCTGTCTGGTGCGTTTGTGCTCGCACATAGGGCCGCTGCTGTCTTTGTCTTTTCTTCTTTAGATAGCCTACTGAAATGTTTTAGTTTAGATTTGTGCTAGATATTGACATTTGGTCTTTATAAAATCACCAATGCACTATGATATGTAGGCCTAATGTACTGTCAATACTCTGGCTCAAGGCTACGTGTGACTGATGCTTTAATTTTGTCTAATAAAAAAAAAAAAAAAAAAAAAAGTTGTGTACTGTCTTAAGTTTTCGGAATACTTCAGCATCAGTTTACAGACATTTAAAGTCTTTCTGCACCCTTAAAAACATTTGTTTACCCTAAGCACTGCATAGTGGGAAAACAAAACAGGAAAAGGTATCTGGCTGTGAAAAAGGTAAGCATGTGCTCTGAGATAAAATACTAAAAAAAGTACTAAAATCATGTGTGCAAGTCAATACAATTTACAGGATAATTTGAACAAATAAGAAATTGACAGAGCGTGAAGTTGGACCCCCACCCAACGCAAAACGTCGGCAAAATGGTCTCAATCGTTTGTGCTGGTTTGTGCTGTAAAAATTTTCGTTTGTGCTGCTTCGGTTTTTTAGATATTAAAAGAATATTTATTGGTCAATCTGAGGTCAGTCAGCCCCCCCACATGCTCCAAATTCACCCAAAATAGTCTCGTTTGTTTGTGCTTCGTTTGTGCTGGTTTGTGCCGGAAAAAGTTTCGTTTGTGCTGCTTCGGATTTTTAGATATTAAAAGAATATTTATAGGTCAATCTGAGGTCAGTCAGCCCCCCCACATGATCCAAATTCACCCAAAATAGTCTCGTTTGTTTGTGCTTCGTTTGTGCTGGTTTGTGCCGGGAAAAAGTTTCGTTTGTGCTGCTTCGGATTTTTAAATATTAGAAATTGAATTATTGGCGATGACGTCACCACCCCCCCCCCCCCCCCCCCCCCCCACATGCTCCAGATTCATCCAAAATAGTCTCAATCATTTGTGCTGGTTTGTGCCGATAAAAGTTTCGTTTTGCGAATGTCTTTTTTTAACAACACAGTTCAAGAAAGAAGGGTAAGATCCAAATGGCAAACCAAATCACATATAGTTGAATTCACTTAACTGTCTGTTACCTATCCATTGTTCGTTTTCAACTTGTAGGATGAGTGGAATGTAACAGAAACTCCAAGGTAAGTGTTTTAACTTGTTACTGTATGTATTGTAATATCTTGTTCAATAATCTTGTCATGTGAATGACAGTAGTAATATTAACATTGTCATAAATATAGGCACCATAATCTGTTTGCTGTAGCTCTGTGTTTATACACACATTGGCTGTGCGTGTGTGCAGTACAGGTCAAAAGTTTGGAAACATTAAGATATTAAAATGTTTTTGAAAGAAGTCTCGTAATCTCACCAAGGCTGTATTTATTTGATAAAAAAAATAAAAACCGTAATATTGTGAAACAATACACATTAAAATAGCTGTTTTCTGTTTTAATATAATTTAAAATGTATTTTTATTTCTGTGATGTCAAAGCTGAATTTTCAGCATCATTACTCCAGTCTTCAGTGGTTTGTTTGTTTGTTTTTAATTTCATTTTTATTTTGTCTTTCCTATTTGTAGTCTATATATGCTCAGGTTTATATGTGTTGGATACAATATGATTGGCATAATAAAAAAAAAAACATCCAAACTTCAATGTCACATTGAAATCATAGAAAAATGTTGATTTTGAGCTATTATCATTATTATTGGTGCTCAATTATTAAGAATGGTTCTTTTTTTTTTTTTTATCAATGTTTAAAACAATTTTTGCATTCTTAATATTTTTGTAGAAACTATGATGAATAGAAAGGTAAAAAGAACAGCATTTATTTGAAATAGAAATATTTAACCATATAAATGTCTTTTACATTCTCTTTTGATCAATTTAATTTGTCCTTGCTGAATAAAAGTGTGTATATATATATATATAATATATATATATATATATATATATACACTCACCTAAAGGATTATTAGGAACACCTGTTCAATTTCTCATTAATGCAATTATCTAATCAACCAATCACATGGCAGTTGCTTCAATGCATTTAGGGGTGTGGTCCTGGTCAAGACAACCTCCTGAACTCCAAACTGAATGTCAGAATGGGAAAGAAAGGTGATTTAAGCAATTTTGAGCGTGGCATGGTTGTTGGTGCCAGACGGGCCAGTCTGAGTATTTCACAATCTGCTCAGTTACTGGGATTTTCAAGCACAACCATTTCTAGGGTTTACAAAGAATGGTGTGAAAAGGGAAAAACATCCAGTATGCGGCAGTCCTGTGGGTGAAAATGCCTTGTTGATGCTAGAGGTCAGAGGAGAATGGGCCGACTGATTCAAGCTGATAGAAGAGCAACTTTGACTGAAATAACCACTCGTTACAACCGAGGTATGCAGCAAAGCATTTGTGAAGCCACAACACGCACAACCTTGAAGCGGATGGACTACAACAGCAGAAGAACCCACCGGGTACCACTCATCTCCACTACAAATAGGAAAAAGAGGCTACAATTTGCAAGAGCTCACCAAAATTGGACAGTTGAAGACTGGAAAAATGTTGCCTGGTCTGATGAGTCTCGATTTCTGTTGAGACATTCAGATGGTAGAGTCAGAATTTGGCGTAAAGAGAATGAGAACATGGATCCATCATGCCTTGTTACCACTGTGCAGGCTGCTGGTGGTGGTGTAATGGTGTGGGGGATGTTTTCTTGGCACACTTTAGGCCCCTTAGTGCCAATTGGGCATCGTTTAAATGCCACGGCCTACCTGAGCATTGTTTCTGACCATATCCATTCCTTTATGGCCACCATGTACCCATCCTCTGATGGCTACTTCCAGCAGGATAATGCACCATGTCACAAAGCTCGAATCATTTCAAATTGGTTTCTTGAACATGACAATGAGTTCACTGTACTAAAATGGCCCCCACAGTCACCAGATCTCAACCCAATAGAGCATCTTTGGGATGTGGTGGAACGGGACATTCGTGCCCTGGATGTGCATCCCACAAATCTCCATCAACTGCAAGATGCTATCCTATCAATATGGGCCAACATTTCTAAAGAATGCTTTCAGCACCTTGTTGAATCAATGCCACGTAGAATTAAGGCAGTTCTGAAGGCGAAAGGGGGTCAAACACAGTATTAGTATGGTGTTCCTAATAATCCTTTAGGTGAGTGTGTGTGTGTGTGTGTGTGTATATATATATATATATATATATATATATATATATATATATATATATATATATATAGCTCAACTGATAATAATAAATTTTTCTTGAGCAGCATATTAGAATGATTTCTGAAAGATCATGTGACACTGAAGACTGAAGTAATGATGCTGAAAATTCAGCTTTGATCACAGGAATAAATTAAAGTTTACAACATATTCAGATAGAAATTCAACTGTTTTACATTGGAATCATATTTCACACTATTAGTGTTTTACTGAATTTTAAATCAAATAAATGCAGCCTTGGTGAGCAGAAGAGACTTCTTTCAGAAACATAAAAAAATCTGAATGTTTTCAAACTTTTGACTACTTACATTTATATGTGTGTGTGTGTGTGTGTGTGTGTGTGTGGAAACTCGTGACTCAATGAATTAAGTAGCCAAAATTATTTTACTTTTGAAATTGAATTACTGTCACTCCACTTCTCAGGTTGTCACATTTCTCCCAGCACAAACGAAACTTTTTCCGGCACAAACGAAGCACAAACCAACGAGACTATTTTGGGTGAATTTGGAGCATGTGGGTTTGGGGGGGGGGGGGGGCTGACTGACCTCAGATTGACCTATAAATATTCTTTTAATATCTAAAAAACCAATGTGTGTATAAACACAGAGCTACAGCAAACAGATTATGGTGCCTATATTTATGACAATGTTAATATTACTACTGTCATTCACATGACAAGATTATTGAACAAGATATTACAATACATACAGTAACAAGTTAAAACACTTACCTTGGAGTTTCTGTTACATTCCACTCATCCTACAAGTTGAAAACGAACAATGGATAGGTAACAGACAGTTAAGTGAATTCAACTATATGTGATTTGGTTTGCCATTTGGATCTTACCCTTCTTTCTTGAACTGTGTTGTTAAAAAAAGACATTCGCAAAATGAAACTTTTATCGGCACAAACCAGCACAAATGATTGAGACTATTTTGAATGAATCTGGAGCATGGGGGGGGGGGGTTGGTGACGTCATCGCCAATAATTCAATTTCTAATATTTAAAAATCCGAAGCAGCACAAACGAAACTTTTTCCCGGCACAAACCAGCACAAACGAAGCACAAACAAACGAGACTATTTTGGGTGAATTTGGAGCATGTGGGGGGGCTGACTGACCTCAGGATTGGCCTATAAATATTCTTTTAATATCTAAAAAACCGAAGCAGCACAAACGAAAATTTTTACAGCACAAACGATTGAGACTATTTTGCCGACGTTTTGCGTTGGGTGGGGGTCCAACTTCACGCTCTGTCAATTTCTTATTTGTTCAAATTATGCTGTAAATTGTATTGACTTGCACACATGATTTTAGTACTTTTTTTAGTATTTTATCTCAGAGCACATGCTTACCTTTTTCACAGCCAGATACCTTTTCCTGTTTTTTTTCCCACTATGCAGTGCTTAGGGTAAACAAATGTTTTTAAGGGTGCAGAAAGACTTTAAATGTCTGTAAACTGAAGCTGAAGTATTCCGAAAACTTAAGACAGTACACAACTTTTTTTTTTTGTTTTTTTAATTAGACAAAATTAAAGCATCAGTCACACGTAGCCTTGAGCCAGAGTATTGACAGTACATTAGGCCTACATATCATAGTGCATTGGTGATTTTATAAAGACCAAAATGTCAATATCTAGCACAAATCTAAACTAAAACATTTCAGTAGGCTATCTAAAGAAGAAAAGACAAAGACAGCAGCGGCCCTATGTGCGAGCACAAACGCACCAGACAGGTTTGTAGACGAGATGGATGGAGAGCTCGGCTTGCTTGCGTGACGTCACTACTCCAAAGATTTTGTTATGTCTGAAGAATGGAATCATTTATGATGGTTCTTTCTACGGCACAAACCAGCACAAACCGAGCACAAACGAATTAAACCGGTTTGGAGCGATTTGAACGACATGGGTGTGGAGAGTGACGTCACAGCTCCCAAATTAAATTTGCTATATCTGCGAAAAGAAAATAGATACAATGTTTGTTTTAACGGCACAAACCAGCACAAACCGAGCACAAACGAATGAAGCGATTTGAACGACATGGGGTGGAGAGTGACGTAACACAACCAAAAAAATTATGTTCAATATCTCAAACACCAAACCAGCACAAACGTTCGTTTTTGCGGCACACATCAACACAAACGCAGCACAAACCAATGGCATAGTTTTGGAGATTATTTCGTTTTATGGGGTGCCAACTTCACGGAGGTTGTCCCAGATCGTGTCAGTAAGACAGTGTTTTAGTTGTTAAATTTGACTGTGGATTCTTATCAAACAAGACACCGTTCGAATCAAGCTTTGCAGAGAACCTTAAATTAAAAGTTTATGCAGTGCCAACTAAATTGAACCCAGCAGTAATGTCACAATTGTATTGTTAATTGTATTGCTTCATATGTTACAGACTGTTAGATGTGTACTAGAGTATTTTAATGTTTTCACCAAAATTTCCCAGTTTAAGGTTGGAACTATTCATGAGAAACAATTAGCTGGATTCATGTTATATAAACAAACATTGATTTGATCCTGGTGATTTCAGTCGAACATGTGTATTAGTTTTAATGCGTGCTTCGTGTATCTTGTCGAATCCAGCTTTCAATAAAAATTGCCCATAACATTTTGTCATCTTTTTACTTGAATATTGCTTTCAGTGTGCCAGATGCACCTATAGAGTATTGATAGCAATATTTAGACAGTCTCTTTCCTTTTGAATGAAAACAACGAATGTGTTTGTGACTACACTGAATATATTATGAACAATGAATGTATGAAGAATGACATTGCGACAAACACCGGTATGTTTTATCCTGTAAACGGTTCCATGATGCAACATAAGTATATCCTATGACAGTTATAAATGTGCAAGCACCAAGTATTTCAACTTTTGTTGGCACTGTATTGCATTACAAAACCATTTGTAAAACACGGAAATGTTTCACCATTGGAAAATGCCCCAAATATGTAACAAGATAAACACCGTCATATCATGTCTTTGTTTAAACGAGATTAAAAAGTAATACCAATTGCACAATAGACAAGGAATAAATATAAATTAGAGGGATTACCATGCTGTCGCAGACTGCAGTATCCATGGTGTTTGTGGAGGAGGTTCATTTTCTTTCGATTCAGGATCAGACTCTGGCTCAAACATGTATGGCTGTATTCCTCCGGGTGCCATTTTTAACCATCCAAACTTTTCAAAACAATTCCAGACTTGTAAAGGTGGGGACATTGACACTTATTTCAAGTGCAAAGATGTTACTCAATCATAGCAGTGGTCATTTACATTGACTTCTTAAAGGAGACACGACCTGAAAATGTTCTAGCTTTTTAATCAGAGGGCCAAAAACGGTATAGAAATTGGACAATTATTTCTAAATTATGACTATTTCTGATGAAAAAATCTTAAGGAGGTTAACATTATAACATTAAATTAAAAATTCAATACATGACACCTTTTAAGGTTGTTAAAAAGCGCAGTTTTCTTAATTTTGTAGTTTTGTTTTATTGTTTTTAATTTGTTTCTATTCATTGTGATAAAATAAGTATAAAGAAACCAAATAAAAGCAGACTCATTTGAATAATTACTTGAGATCTTAAAACAGTACTTACTGTACATAATTAAATGAATATAGTATGAATAGTGGTAGTATGGAAATTTGAATATAGCGTCGTCAAATTTCAAGCGCAACTACTGAAATTTTGGTATTGTGACAACAGTGATTTCATACTGTATATACTGTGCATAGTTGTATGAGCACCCCTGTTTTCAGCACTCCAGATTCACTTTAAATAATACAAACCCATGCTCCATGCTGCAGGGAGATGTTAAAATGAGGAGCATGTTAAACAACTGTTGTGAATTCATGCAACTTCAAGCAGATGTTGCCAAAATAAAAGCTTGATGGTTTAGAACACTTTGGTTTAACTGGACTGCATGGCAATGCCCTGTACATTACAAAAATATGTTATTTTTGTGAATAAATATAATATTATAACATTACAATAAAATTATATTCAAGTTGACTGTTAAAAAAATAATGATAATGAATAGTGGGCTGAGACAGTATCACCATGTATCGTATCATCTCTCTCTCTCTCTCTCTCTCTCGTACTCATGTACTAGTTTGTTTGTTTAGCATATCGCAGTTCAAATCGAAATCACAATATTTTTTTAAATAATTGCAATATGACTTTTTGTTCAAATCGTGCAGCCCTAGTTCCATGGGAGAAAGAAAGTCACACTGGTATGAAACATCATGAGGTTGAGTAGATGTTAACAATTTCTGGGTGAATGTTGTTCATTTTAATAAATGCGACCAATGCAAAGAGCATAATAAAGAGCATTACTAGAGTTGAAGGTATGCTGTTTCTTAAATGTTATGTAAGAAATTTCTTAAAACATTTTCGCTTTACATAAGAGAGATCAGTTTTACTCTGGGTATCTTTGGAGAGGGACTCCTTTTAAACTGACAGCACTCTGCTGCTTTGATGCCTGTAGTAGCTCAGTCAGACATCTTTTAGAATGAGTTCCAAACTCAATAAAAACCCTCCCTGGCCCCAAGGCACCATTCTGATTAGTATTAACACAGATTGCTGGTGGTGTTTCCATTAAGCCTATGAGTGACTGTCTGCTCTGTAATGATTCTGTCTGTTACAACTTGTCTGAAAGGTCATGAAGAATTTTGACCCACCACCTCTCTAGAGCTTCACCACTCTCTGCTTCTTATTTTAATCTCTGTTTCTTATTTTAATCTCTGTATCTTTTAGCAGTTGCCATCTTTCACATTCAATCTCATAGACTGGGCTAATTTTCCACTATCTCTGTCCTTTTTGACATTACCCTCCTAATCTTGTCTCTTTCTCCCATTTTTCTTCCTCTCAGCATGTTGCCGTTTCTCTTGCTTGCTCTATCTCTTCTCCTCCTCCCCTCTGTCTATTAGCCTGTCTACCCCTTGCATTAAGCTCGGGGCTTTTGCCAGTTAATTGGGGTACTGCACTTGTTCAAAGCTAATAGATGGCCTAATGATTAGTCCTTCAATGTCCCCGCTCCCTTCCTACATTTCTCTGTCCTCGTCCTCTGTCCTCAATATCAGGTGTACTCAACTGTAAAATGAGCCCTAGACTTCCATTATGTATTTGACATAACTTGACATTGTTGTTGGCTTTGGGTCCTTGACAAGATGCGCTTCTTCAGAACAAAACGATTTCAAGTGTAGCCTTGTAGTGAGTTTGTAAAATGTTGTATTGCTTGTTATTTAGTTTTAAATTTGACTCCTTGTAATTTAAACTCAGCAGCTCCACTTTGCTGAAATCAGATGACCTTCATGTATCCTCATCTGTTCTCATTTCTTAACACATAGGCTGTGTGACTATTTCCCTATTTAGCTTCTGAATGTAGAGTTTCCTCTCCATATCTTCATTGTTTTTACTTCGCATTGACACCACATTTACTCATTGGTAAACTACACTTCATGCTCCTCACCTCAACGTCAGGGAACCATTGGATGGAGCATCTTTGAGAAGGACATCTCTGGGTTCTCAAACCACTAATAAGTAGAGTTGCACAGTACTGTAATAGGGGCTAGACAGAAGACACTATAAGAAGTGCAACAGAACGCAGGGATCCCATAACGCATTTTTCTAAATTGAACTTTTCAACTTGTCACAGGATTTTAAAAACACAATGCTCATAGTGAGAGACACTGATAAAACAAAGATACAATGGCCATAGACATCCATTTGGCACTTTCATAGAGCAACAGTTAAAATATAGTGCAGATTGAATATAAGAACGGATTGTTTTCCTGCAGTTTTCTGTAAAACTCAAAGGTTTAACCGGACCACTTTGCATTCCTGTGTGATATTGACAATTGAGATATTATGTTTGTTTCTTATGCTATGTTATGTTTGTATAGTAAAAATGATGATAATAACTATATATCTTTATAAAACTACAAAGTATTAAGACTATAATAGAATAGCTACGTCGTTCAGCCCGTTATTCAAACAACATGAGTGGTAGGGGTGTGACGATATGACCAAAATCTTATATCACGATACGAGTAATTTTATATCAGCATAACGATATACACTGGTGGCCACAAGTTTTTGAATAATGTTCAGATTTTGCTCTTATGGAAAGAAATTGGTACTTTTATTCACCAATGTGGCATTCAGCTGATCACAATGTATAGTCAGGACATTAATAACATTAATTTGAAAAAAGTGTAAAAAATGCCTTGTTCAATGATCCGTTCTGAAGCATTCATTCTAAACTCCTTTCAGAGAGCCTACTCTGCTTTGATTGGTCAGATGTCCCAGTCTGTTGTGATTAGTCTTCTGCTTAGTTTAGTGTTTGAGGGTGGGTCAAAGCTGTTCGTGAGCAGCCAATGAAGACCAGAGGCGGGGGTTTTTTTATTACCAAATTATGTAGGTTAGTGCAGGAAGTAAGTCTGGAATTACTAACGACTCGTTTCAGGTGTTCAGAATCTGTTCTTTCTTTTGGGAGTCAATAACTCCATTTGTCGTGGACTTTGATTTTTGAAACTTTGCAGAAGTTTTTACGTTCACAAACAGCTATATAACACACTACATGAAAGGTAATATTTGAAAAACCATAATAGGTGCTCTTTAAACAACTTCAAAGAGTTCTCAACAAAAAAATCCTCCACATGCAGCAATGATAGATTTGCAGCTCTTTGGCATTCCAGCTGTCAGTTTGTCCAGATACTCAGGTGACATTCCACCCCGCGCTTCCTGTAGCACTCACCATAGATGTGGCTGTCTTGTCGGGCACTTCTCACGCACCTTGCAGTCTAGCTGATCCTACAAAAGCTCAATGGGGTTAAGTTAACACTCTTCCAATTATCTGTATGTCTGTTTCTCTAACCTTTTTTTTTTTTTCTGTTTCATAAGTGGCTTTTTCTTTGCAATTCTTCCCATAAGTCCTTCACCCCTGAGTCTTCTCTTTACTACTGTACATGAAACTGGTGTTGAGCAGGTAGAATTCAATGAAGTTGTCAGTTGAGGATATATGAGGTGTCTATTTCTCAAACTAGAGACTCTGATGTACTTGCCTCTTGTTTAGTTGTACATCTGGCCTTCCACATCTCCTTCTGTCCTTGTTAGAGCCAGTTGTCCTTTGCCTTTGAAGACTGTAGTGTACACCTTTGTATAAAATCTTCAGGTTTTTGGCAATTTCAAGCATTGTATAGACTTCGTTCCTCAAAACAATGATTGACTGAAGAGTTGATAGAGAATGCGGTTTCTTTTTTTGTGTGCCATTTTTAACCTAATATTGACTTAAGACATGCCAGTCTGTTGCATACTGTGGCAATTCAAAAACAAACACAAAGCCAATGTTAAGCTTCATTTAACAAACCAAATAGCCTTCAACAGTGTTTGATATAATAGCAAGTGATTTTTGTTTTTTTTAGTACCAAATTAGCAATGTAGCATGATTACTCATGGATAAGGTGAAGGTGTGATGGCTGCTGGAAATGAGGCCTGTCTAGATCTGATCAAAAATGACTTTTTTTCAAATAGTGATGGTGCTGTTTTTTTACATCAGTAATGTCCTGACTATACTTTGTGATCAGTTGAATGTCACTTTGGTGAATTAAAGTACCAATTTCCTTCTGAAAATGTTAAATCTGTATATTATTCCAAACTGTTGTGCATCACAATATAGCAATTTATTTCTGGAAAACCAATAAAAATTGGTTAACATAATAAATAACCATGTTGTAATGCCTATTTTTGGAAAATCTATAGTGAAATAAATATTTTTTTAAATAAAAACTACTTCCTCATATATTTTTCTCCTCACTTAGAACTAATGCTTCCATTTTTAGAACACAAAGCATTTTTGTTCTTGAAAGAAACTTTCATCAAGGATCCATTAAATGTGTCAAAAATTATGTTAAAATCATTAATTGCCTATTATTATTATTATTATTATTATTATTATTATGGTCTGAATTAATTGTTTTAAGTGATATTCATTATTTTTTTCTTTACCTGTGATGGCAAACATACTGTGTCACATATTTCTTACAAAAGCATTCTAAAGTGCTAATTTGGTACACAAGAAAATGTTCTTATTATTAGAACAATTGAAAATGGTTGTGCTATCATGTGGAAATCATAATACAGTGGGGTTTCCCCCATTGGCTGAGATTTGAGTTCTTACAAGTTGCTTTACACTCGCAAGTCAAATTCTGGTTTTAAAAACAGGCAAAAAGAAACACATTTCTCCTGAATTTCTATTTTCTCCTAAAGTCTATTGTTTTAGAGAGATGAAGGCTATTCCATGTATTACAGTTTTGAAAGAATAATCTCTAACCAGGATAGATGCACAACAAAAAGACAAGTAAATCACGGTTTCTAGTTTGAGAAACAGACTCCTCACTGGTCCTAATCGAACTAAACACCAAAGCCCTGCATTGCTGCAAGAGGATTCTTGGAAAAACAGGAAATTTTAAGAATACAACATTAAATAGAAATAGCCATTTGTACCATTCTAAATGTCTCTAAACTACATAACGTGCATTGTGACTGAAACACATTCCTATTTCAGGTTTATTCTCATTCACGTATGTCCAAGTATTTCGGCTATTAAGTTAACATACTGTACAAAACTAATATAATGCAATATAGAGGAAATTTATCCTCAGTGATATTGCAGCAATTATCCAGATATGGAATAAATTAAGCGAACTGTTATCAACTCCTACATGCCAACTGAATAAAATAGGGCAAATATTAACATTTCACACAGTGTTTGCTGAGAGATATTATTGATTCAAACACTAAAATTGGTTGCAGACTATATATTTATTATTGTATTACAGTTGTAATAATAGTCTTATTTAACATTATGGTTATTTAACATATTGAGATATTATTTAGTGAATTGTAGCATTTTTTTTTTACATTTATGTTTTGGGATTTCTCATACCTTCTTTATAATAACATCCATAACTTGTGCAATTTTGGCCTCTAGCTGGTGAGGCTTTTCAGACAGATAAACAGCAGCACAGGGCAGGAAAGTACATTACAGCACTGTGAGCGAGAGTACTACCTGCTAGGATAGTTTATATTGAACAAGAGGGACGCACGGTTGCAGGAGTACAATACAGAACTGATGCGGATTGATAGAAAGGAGAGCCCGTCTGTGCGTGCGATGCAGCAGGGAACCAGATGGTGGGAGAAAAAAATAATGATCAGTGAAAAATCAAAAGATTGCCAAAATGTATGTAATTGTAACTATATCAGATATTATTAATTAAACATGGGAACTCCTTGCGTGGGCATTTTTTTGCCCCCATATTTTGAATTTCAGGGATATTTTTGTCAATTTCTGTCAGAGTCCCTGTTAATTTCCGACATCATTGGCATTGTATCTTTCTAAGGTATATAAAAAGGTTTTTTTTAGACATATAGTAGAAAGTAAACAAGATATCCCCACATATATGTCAAACCACCCTGCGTTTATGTTTGACACAGTTAAATCATTGCATACCTTAAAAACAAGTGAAGTTTGATCAGTGGTTAAACGTGTTCAGACGGTTCCCTCATACCTGAATTAATGGCTCCTTTCCAGAATAAAATGAAATATGCAGAAAATCACAGTTCTTGTATAGTAACATGGCAGAAAGTCTTGGAGAAGCTAGAGATGAGAGGACACCGGTGGCAGTTTATGCAAACTGCTGCTGTGCTCATGATGCTGTGCCCTGCAGGCTTCCGTCATGCAGCGCACAGCACATTTTAGTTTATAAACAGATTTAGCTCTTTCTTTCTTCCCAAAAATTCAGAAATATTATGGGGGGGTTTTTTTGTACTTTGAAATTAAGGTGAAAAATAATTATAGCAAAGTTGAATACTTCATTTTTAATGAACTCAAGTAAAAGTAATATTATTTATGCTTAAAGTAGAAAAATTTACTCTAGTACAGTAATGAGAGTAGTTGTAATTTTGTTACTTTCCACCTCTGCTCGCAGCATGCTGAATCATAATATATGTGTCATGGTATGCGCAGATCTGTTAAGAAGAGGAAGTTTGTATTTTTTTTTTTCTATTATTTTTAATCTTTATATTCATTGCTGTTTTTTTTTTTATTGTTTTACTACTGACTGTTTACTAGTCATGAATAATTACTTAAGAACTTGAAAACATTCTTCCATAATTAACATATTAGTTAGTGTTATTTTTTTGTTATGGTTTTGAAGCTGGAATTGAGAATCATCAATTTTCACTACCGACTACTGAAATTTTGATATTGTAATGTATTGTCTTTTATTGTGTACGGTAGATCTTGCTGCAATAACATGATGAAAAAGTAGATCTCATTTCATAGAACTATGAGCATCCCTGCTGTTAATGGTGGCAATGGAGGCTTTTCTTTATTTGACTACCATAGGTAACAAAATAAGTATATGACAATAGCCTCCTCCCCTACCCAGTGCAGTTTGCATTTCAAGTTCAAGGAAATCCACTGTCACAACCTACTTTTTTATCATGTTATTGCAGCAAGATCTACCATACATAATAAAGGCTATACATTATCACTGTTAAAAAGACATTTTTTTTTTTTTAAAGTTCAATAAATGCATGTTTCCAAAGTCAATGAGTAATGTGTTAAATAATCGTGATCTCAATATTGACCAAAATAATCGTGATTATGATTTTTTTGCCATGATTGCGCAGCACTAGCGCACATGGATATTTACATATAGCAATATACACAATATTGAAAAATATGTATCAATTGACGCTTTATATCGTTGCCAAGATATAGTATATCATCATATCGCCCAGCCCTAATGAGTGGTATCATGAAACTGCTCTGAATTATGATCCTTTAGCAGGTATAATACTGCAAGCCATTATTGAGATATTGTGACAACCCTTCTTATAAGGACAGTGCCACACTAACTGCTGGAGTAGGTCTGTGTTGTTCAAGTCATTTGTGATACATAATCAGCAGCAAGGAGAAAAGTCTGTGATCCACATTGATTTTGTCCCTTTTTTTTTTTTTTTGGTGAGAGAGAGGCTGTAAATCAAATATATGAATGCAGGTGAATGCAGGCTTCACACTTACCAGCATACTTCTTTTGTATGTCTTTGATTCTGTACTACAGTAGAGCAGAGTCCATCCTTACATTATGAAGCCTTAATTTAAATCCCATTGAATTATAATTTTAGCAAGCTAGTGTAAATGGTGCGTTTGATAAATGCAGAATCTTTGCTCATGTAAAGCTGCTCCTGACCACAAACTTTGAGTGGCTCATGAAAAAAGACAAGGTTAATCTCCATTGACTGTGTTTATAGATACCATAAGGAGATATGAGGAGGAAGCAAATCAAAGTGGTGTCCACAAAATAGGATTGACTGAGGAATCTGCATTTGCGCTGCACTCATTACATCCAGTTTTCTGTCTTTGGAATCCAAATACCTATGAGTGGAGGGCATTGAATGGTTGTCAAAAGGCTCCTGTCTTATGTAGCTTTTGTTTGCTTAGATGTTTTGTAGTGACTTGTTGCCTATCTCATCTCTTAGATTTGAGTACTTATTAACTACTTGTTGCAAGTTCCACAATCAACCTTGTGGTATAAATTTGACTCAAACCTAATCATTAACTTTCATTAACTCATTGATTTGTTCCTTTGTATAAGTGCTCAACATCAACAATGTACACATTGATTACAAAGTCAATAATGAATGATGAGGTTTTGGGATTCTGTGTGACATTCGCTCTAAGGGCTAATATGGCACCGTTTTCTGAAGACCTACAGTTTACAGCTCCAAAAGCAGGGTTAATAATTAACAGGGTCGGGTTAATGAGGGTATACTGGGGAGTTGCTGTGCTGCTGTATGGTTGGTAGTTTTTAGTCATGCAGTGAAACTGATGCAGTGCTGCTCTTGATCTTCTTGTGCTCTCAAGAGGCTGGAGACGTGCAAGCTGCAACCCTCAGGCTATAAGGTCACAAAAGAGAAGACATGGGCAGTAAGCGGAAATAGAAATATATAGATATATGGCATTGCTTGATTTTTTTTTTTATTTTTTTTTATTTATTTATTTTTTTTTTAGGTGTTGCCTTTCTTTAGTTTGCACTTCTGCAAACTGCTCAGATGCATTATGTTGGGAGGATTGATCCTGCTCAAGCCCTTGACGGATTGGTTTGGAGAGCATCACAAACAGTACTTGTTAGTGATCTAGTGGTAGTGTAGTGGGCTAAAGCACATAACTGGTTAGATCCCCACAGCCATCACCATTGTGTCCTTGAGCAAGGCACTTAAATCCAGGTTGCTCCAGGGGATTGTCCCTGTAATAAGTGCACTATAATTCGCTTTGAATAAAAGCATCTGCAAAATGCATAAATGTAAATGTAAATCTAGGCTACTTTTAATGTCCATGCGCCTGCCTTAGATTTAGATTAGGGGAGACATTGAACTTGAATTTCAAAATGTCTTAATGGCAGCATGACAAGTTAACTTTGTGCAAAGGTCCAAGTTGTGGTTTTCATCAGGTCAGGCATTGTCGTGAAAAATTAAAAACGTTTTTTTAAAATATGTTATATTAGAGGTATAAGAGAACTTGTGTTAGATTAAATTAAAAGTTGCAGCAACATGGAATACATTAGTACTTTATTTATTTACTTTATTATTACTAATACAGTGGTGAAAACTGCCCAACGCATCACATTTTAATGCTGGATTTTACATTCTACATCTGTTTCCTCACTCCCCTCCATCGAGGCCATCCAGGGCAAACGATGCTTGCGTAAGGCGCGCAGCATCATCAAAGACTCTTCCCACCCCAACCACAGACTGTTCATCCCACTCCCCTCAAGGAGGCGTTTCGGGTCTCTCCACACCCGAACCAGCAGGTTCAGAGCTAGCTTCTTTCCTGCGGCTGTCACCCTACTGAACTCTAGCTCTGCATCCCGGTGAAAATTTACCCCCCACCCATTCTGTTCTATTTATTTACTTTAAAAATTTACATACTGTAATTACACCTATACATAGCCATATTCTACAGCTCTTCATACTATTCATCCTGCACATACACTTATTCTCACCGCTCTTATAATGTTACCACACTGCACATAGCTGTACATACTGTACATATCTGTCTATATGGTTCATACAGAATATCCATATTTACTCTGTTTTTCTTATTATATATTCTGCTAATACACTGCATATATCTATATTATTCTTACTACTATTTTAATATCACTGCTACTACATTGCACATATCTGTACATGTTGTTCATTAACACTATTCATATTACATAGCCATATTTATTCTGCTCTTATAAGACTGCAATATATTTCTTGTCCTGCCTTTGCACCACCTGTCTACACTTGAATATCACTTTGCACTTTTCTGCTTTTTTTGCACTTCTGGTTGGATGCAAACTGCATTTCGTTGTCTTTGTACTTGTACTCTGCACAATGACAATAAAGTTGAATCTTATCTAATCTAATTATGAAGACAATCCTCGAGTTATAATGTATAATATATGTATATATAATATAATGTATGTTGGTGGTCAAAACAGCTTTCTGTGCTTTAGCGTCACCTGTTGCACTGATTTTGGTAGCTGCTGCAGCTCCTGACATATGTTCCAAGGCATTTCATCACCCAGCGAAGGAAAAAGAAAATTGTCGCTCTCACCGTAAAAAAAGCTTGCTTTGTCGGTACACGATTCGGCATGAATGTTTGCTCCAGATGAGCATGGCTCGTTAGTAATCCATTGTTTCGATTAAAAATGTTAATGGCAGCAAAGATTCATGTTTGGTGCGCAAAGGCCTTTAGATGTGTCATGCCAGGATTGACATCTTTGACAACAAAGATTCAAACAAGGTTCTTGCATGTCATGTGATTGATTGCAGTATAAGATCACCATCCACTTTCCTTGTAAGGAATAGAGAAACCTCTTTTGTTTCATTGAAGAAAGAAAATGAATACTGGATTGAATGGGGGTGAGTTAATGATGACAGTTATTAATTTTTGAGCTAATTATTCCTTTAACTGAAATATTTGCCATTAATAAAGGTATGCAAGGTATAAGCCACAATGACTAGGTGTGACCTGTCTTGATACAATGGATATTTAAAATGTATCTGCAGGGGCTATTGATGGAATGGAATCCTACTCACAATGCCAATGAAAAATCAAGCACTCTCTCTAGAGATGTTCTTGGCTTGGATTGCATTGGAGTTACATTTATTCACTGCTCTGGGGGTCTTTGTATCATGAACAAAAACTGTGGCATTTACTGATTAAACTGCACAGAATGCCTCTCTTTTGACATTCTGTCTTTGATGTCTGAAAAAGAATTCTGCGAGTCTTGAATGAAAGAGACAAAACAGATAGAATCTGTAATTCATGGCACAATTCTGAAGCTGTTTTTGTTGTGGATAATTGGGTAAATTATTCATCGGATCTCACTGTGACATTTAAATCCATACATTTTCATTTTTAGACTTTTCTGCATATATTATGGTAGAAGTTCTTCCTGCTATATTTAAGGACACTTCACAGGGTAAGATATGATATAGTTATGTTAATTGAGAAATTCTTTCATCAGCAGACAAGATGTGGTGCCCTATTCCAAGAACATCTTGACCACCCAAGTTTTTTTTTGTTTAAAAAAAATCTTAATTATCAGGCTTGGACAAAGATGTACAACTTTAAGAGAGATTGAAGAAGTGTTTAAGCCAAAGTAAAGTGTTACGTTTTGTTTTTGTTTTGTTTTTTAGCCTGTGAAGACATTGTGGTAGAGAGCATCTCGCTGGACTCTGTGGTGGCCATTCTGAAGTGGAGCTCACAGCCATACGGTTCCAAATGGGTTCATCGGCAGGCCATGCACTTCCTGTGCGAGGAGTTCAGCCAGGTCATGACCTCTGATGTCCTGTACGAGCTCAGCAAGGAGCACCTGCTGGCAGCCATTCAATCAGATTATCTGCAGGTGATGACTTTACACCAATTCAACTTGAGTAATTTCATATTTCCCAGTTCAATATTTTCTAACTAAATTAAACTGTATTTTTAACTCCGTGTTTTAAACCGCTACATTGTAAGATTTCTCCAAAAAAAATTATACTGTTTAAACTAGTGATGGCTCAGGATGATTGACTAGACAATTAGTAATCAGACTAATTATACAGGGCTTCATAAAGACTGACTAGTTACATAGTTTTTCACACCCATATTCATGACAAATTCAACTTATTTGCTCTTTGGCATCTTGCACTATTGGGAAATTTGTTTATTTCAATCCGTAAATCATTGCAAAATATAGTTTAATTACTGAAATTTTCTCAATTCAGCTGCCATTTGCAGGTGTGGCAAAAGCAAATTTTTAATGCTGGATTTTACATTCTACATCTGATTTCTCAGAAGCTTTCTGCATATTAAAAAATGTTGTTTAGTTCACATCCTTGTTTTGGCACCAGACTTTGAATGAAATAAGATTTTGGTTGTGTAATATTTCCAATAAGAGAGAAAAATAGTAGCTGGCTCAGGTGTTCATTTCAGTAATATTACCTGGTACTTCTCTGTACACAGGCCAGTGAGCAGGACATCTTGAAGTATATGGTCAAGTGGGGTGAACACCAGCTTATCAAGAGGATGGCTGATAGAGGTACCACACGGGTCTAATGTGGGGTTCAAAAGTCCACTTAGAAGATCTGTGATTCAATTCTATTTTTAAACCTGGAAATAAACTAAATGTAAGGATTTTGAAAAATGTTAAACAAAGAAACATTATATTGTAAAATGGATTAGAATCCAATGAATGATGTCATTAAAAAAAGGGGGACATACCAAATACTATGACATTACGAAATATGTTAATTTTGCAGTAACACTTTTCACTTAGATTTTTTTGCTGATGATAGAATTTCTAATGGAAAAAAGCTATTTTAAAGTAGAAAAATGCTAAATAGAAGCAATTTTACAATTGTCCTGTATATACTGTATGTCATTACATTACCATTCAATTCCATCTTCTTTACACACAAGCACTTTTCCTTGGCCCAACGTTTTCTGTGCTGCTCAATTTATTCGTTTCCACCTCTTGCCATAGAAGGTGGTCTGAGCTGTGCCAGTGTAATGATTTATTCCCCAATCCTTCTAATATGTAGTAATGAGACTGACTGGCTCAGCACAGCAAAATCAGGCCAAGTGCTCCGCAATACTGAAATGTAGCATATGGCTGGCGGTTCCAGACCTGGCCTGCAAATGCACTGTGTACCCAACAGAATCAAATATACCACGGACTAACATTATCATGAATGTTTACAGCTTGTGTCAAACTACAAACATGATCGCTGATGGGTTCCCCCCCAGACCCAAACACATACAGTACATTCTTAAAGTAGTTAGACCCCTTCATTGTTTTCACATTTTGATATGTTGCAGCCTTATGATAAAATGCTTTAAATTATTTTTATTTTTTCACATCAATGTACACTCCATACCCCATAATGACAAAGCAAACCACATTTGTGATAACTTTGCAAATTTACTAAAAATGTAAAAACTGAAATATCACAT
>JAVLUX010000022.1:17637500-17650000 GCA_032164185.1 Moxostoma hubbsi
TGAGTATATTCTCCTTTTATACAGGGTCTGTTGCTGTGCAGCATCCCTAGAGCATCAGATCTTAAATTCCTCACTCAAGGTCACAGCAGCAGTCAGCAGAGCTGCATATTGATACTGCTTATCCTCTGGGAGCACACTCCCTCCCACCCATCTTTTTCTAATCTATATTGTAGGTTTAGAAAGTTGGGAACCCTTTCCTCCAAGAACTATCCAAATAAGAACTTGTGTGTGAATCTGCCTGTATTTTTCCATCTCTATGCCTATATGTGTGACACTGTGTATATATGTGTTTCCCAGAGCCTAACCTGCTGAGTGGCACTGCACATAGTGTGAATAAACGTGGCGTGAAAAGAAGGGATCTGGACCTGGAAGAGCTGAAAGAGATTCTCTCTCCACTGCTGCCTTTCGTCCGAACTGAGCACATATTACCCACCAACAGCGAGATCCTCTCTGACACTGTGAGTGTGTTTGCTGCTAAGCCTTGTGCGTTCAGTTCATACTGTTTAAATTCTATTAATTTGAAGTTTAAGCATGTTCTTAATTTTAAGATTCAGAAGTGCTTAAAGTACTTTAAACTTATGGATAAGTTCTGTATTTTACAGAGAAGGTTGATGCAAAATAACCAAAATGAGAGTTTCATCCATGTTTAAATTTTTGCCAAGAGGTCAATCTTTGATGTTTAGACTCTGAATTAATCAAGCAGTGACAGATGTAAATTCTATGTAAATGCTTGTGTACTCTCTTCCTCTCATGAATATGAATGGAACACAAAATCATACCTTAGTGTGCAATACGCATTTATGCATGTCATAATATGCTGCCACAAGCCAAATGTGTAGCATGTCACTACTGTTTAATATGTATCTTCTTACTTCAAATTAAAAGTTAATCCTTGAATGTAAACATACTCAGAATTTCAGCACTGTACAGGATGTAATGTGCTAGAGTCTAAAAAAAATATACTCAAGTGTGCTGACGTGACGACGAATTATTTTGTCTTTCTGTCATTCTTTTTGACCACTCTGTCCAAGTCACGATAAAGATATTTTGTTCTGCCTATAACAGATGAAGAGGGGTCTGATCAGCACCCCTCCCTCTGATATGCTGCCCACTGCAGAGGGAGGCAAAGCCAACGCCTGGCTCAGGCAGAAGAGTGCTGGCATTTATGTCCGCCCACGGCTCTTTTCCCCGTATGTAGAGGAGGCCAAGGTAGGCTACACTGCCTCACCTCACACACAGAAGTGTTGGAGTTGCATGTTTCTCTTAAAAATGATATCATTCGCAACTAAAATAGTGTCAGTGAAGGGCTGTAAGGGGGTCACTCTAAAAAACAGGTTTGTACTTGTGTCCCCTCATTAATATATGTGTTAATAATGACTTTAACGATGAATGGATGACAGCAACCTTATGCATTATTGTAGGCATAATTCCAAAAACAAATACATCACAACCCTGTTACCATAATAACTATCCTGTATTAAAATAATATGCAGTCACACTTTTTTTTACAGTGTTTAGTGGTCATTTCTGGGTAATACTTATGAACTACATGTAATTGATGTGTTATGGACCCTTTGCACTCTTCCGGGTTTTAGAATGTGGAAGTAAACTGTTGCAGGTTAAACTTTGACAGCGGTGATTGGAAGTGAATGGAAGACCATGCCAAATATATTTTTTGTTTATTTGCTCCAACGTAAAAAAAAAAAAAAGCCACTATTTCATGTTTTTTACCACTTTAAAATAAAGTGTTACCTAATATACTCTATAAATCATAATCATAATGACATCACTGATTAAACTCTTCAAGGTATATTAAATGAATTCTCTCTAAAATTGACAACCCTGTTGTGATTTTCTTGTATACAGTATAAATGATTATTGAAAACAGCATATTCTCTTTATAATAAACACTTAAGTGTAAAGACCTTGAGTACTCTGCTAATGATGGCTACATTAACTGTAAAACTATCAACCCTGTTACTTCTCTGAAGGCATGGATGTATTCTAACATACATTAAATATGCCTTAAATTTAGCTATAATAATGCTCAAAGGAGTATTCTGGGTTCAGTTCAAGTTAAGCTAAATCAACAGCATTTGTGGCATAATGTTGATTACCACAAAATTTATTTAGATTCTTCCCTCTTTTTATAAAAAGTAAAAATCAAGGTTGCAGTGAGGCACTTACAATGGATGTGAATGGGGCCAATTTTTGGAGGATTTAAAGGCAGAAATGTGAGGCTTATACTTTTATAAAATCCCTTACATAGTTTCTTCAGTTAAAACTTGTGTATTATTTGAGCTCTAAAATGGTTTAAATAGTCATTTTGACAGTCATTTTAAGGTTTTAGGATTGTTGACATCGTCATGGCAACAAAGTTGCAAAATTGCCTGTAACTTTACACAGAAAAGGTTAGTAAGCTATTTTGTAAATCATGTTTGCATGCATATTGTTTTATGTCTGGTGGCTATACTGTTGAAAAAGTGAGTATTTTAACGTTTACGGATTGGCCCCCATTCGCTTCCATTGTGGCTCACTGTAACTGACATTTTTGCTTTTTTTTTTTTAAAGAAAAGAAAGGGCAAGTCAAACTTAATTTTTGTGTCAATCAGTATTATGCCTCAAATGCTGTTGATTAAGCTTAACTTGTATTGAACCCGAAATATACCTTTAAAAAAAAAATGATATGTGTATATACTTTAAAAAGCACTTTCAAAATGGAAAAGGCACCCATATCACAGAATGACCAAAGAGCAGGTATTAATTATACTAATTAAACTAAACGCTGTGTGCGTGTGTGGGCGAGCAGGTTTAAGTGGTTTACGAGGACGTTTTTTTTTTAAGGTTACAAACTGGTAATTACAAGGGTATTATGCTATAAATTTGGTTTACAAGGTTATTTCTAGTGTCCCCATAATTAAAATCACTTAAACATACTAAACTCTTGTTTTTTTTTCTTTTTTGTAAATGTAAAAAGGCAGAAAGTTTTTTGTGAGGTGTAGGGGTAGGGTTAGGGGATATATTCTATTGTTCATACATTATAAAATCATTGTCTATGGAGAGACCTTATGAGGATAGACTCGCCAACGTGTGTGTGTGTGGGCATGTTTATGTGGTTTACGAGGACGTTTTTAGGTTACAAACTGGTAAGTACAAGGGTATTATGCTATAAATGTGGTTTATGAGGACATTTCTAGTGTCCCCATAATTTAAATAGCTTAAAAAAACATATTAAACAATTTTTTATTGAAAATGTAAAAATGCTGAAAGTTTTCTGTGAGGGTTAGGTTTAGGGGATATAATCTATAGTTTGTACAGTGTAAAAATCATTGTCTATGTGAAGTCCTCATAATGATAGGTAGACCAACGTGTGTGTGTTTGTGTTTTTAAGGCGGTTCTGGAGGAGATGATGGTTGAGCAGGCTGATCTAGTGAGGTTGCGCATGGTACGCATGTCCAACGTACCAGACACGCTTTACATGGTCAACAATGCCGTCCCCCAGTGCTGTCACATGATCAACCACCAGCAAATGGCTGTTAGCCAGACAGCTCCGCCATCTGTGGTTGCTAATGAGATACCAGGTGGGTTAAATGTTCATTCATATCTTATGATGCATTGTTTTAGCCAATCTACAATTCCAAGCAACCTCACTTTGTGGAGTTTAAATCTGTGAATAAAACTCTTGTTGGCACCCGATTAAAGTGATTGTGAGTCTGATGCATTGCACTGTTTTTATCAAGTCATTTATTTTAGAAAAATATTTACCAAAGATTGTGTCCTAAATAGACTAGATTATGTGGTTGTGGATCCCATAGATTAACTCATCCACATCTTTAGTTCCTAAGATGTTTTCTCAATTTAACTAGAAGTTTGCTGCTCTTTTGAAAGAAGCAGTTCAGAGTTGTTGTGTTTTTTTCTTGTATATAATAGGTGTGTGGGAACATTGGCCTTGCATGTTGGCAAGCTTTGCATGATGCCCGTGGGTGTTACACAAAACAACATTCGTGCGATTTAAAAAAAATAAAAAAATATTTCAGTATTTGTTGGCATACACTCACCCTTGGATTAATGTTAACACAGATATGTAATAATGAATGCATTTATAAGAATTTACATGTTGCTTCTAACATAAGTCATCTGTTTCCCTTTTCTCGCTCTTTCAGTGCCCAGATTGGCTGTAGTGAAGGAAATGATTCGTAGGCTGCAGGAGCTGCGTCACACAGACCAGGTGCAGCGAGCATATGCTCTGAACTGTGGTGAGGGTGCCACAGTCAGCTACGAGCTGCAGATTCGTGTGCTTAGAGAGTTTGGCCTACCTGATGGGGCGGCAGAACTCCTACAGGTAACCCAGCACCATCCTGTTTGCTTGGATGCTGACAAGAGTTGCTATAGCTATTATGAAATTCATTCTAATCTCGATTTCAGTTTTACCTGGCCTCTAATATATATATATATATATATATATATATATATATATATATATATATATATATATATATATATATAGGTTTTTTTATGGTTGTTGGCACTCTAAAATTGCTTTTGATGTAGCAATTTTATAAAAAAGTATAGTTAATTTTTAGAAAGTCTGGCATTTTAAATAGTAGTTTACCCACAAATGGAATTTCTTGTCATCATTTCTGTCATTTACTCATCCTCATGTTTGTTCCATTCCTGTGCCTGTATGGCTTTATTTTTTTGTGTGGAGCGGCTTGGCAGAATGTTAGCTTGGGTCACCATTCAATTTAAGTGAATGGTGACTGAGGACAACTGTCATAGCATAGCATCTCTTTTGGTGTTGCACTGTAAGAATGTCATATGAGTTTGGAAAGGTGAGTAAATGACAGAATTTACTTTTTTTGGGGTGAACTATCCTTTGTGCATGACTCCCTGCTCTTTAGACTAGTCAGAAAGTTTGCTTAGTCACTGTGCTCTTGGTTTAGAAGTGCACTGAGTTCTTGAAGGAATAGTTTACCCAAAAATGAAAATTCTCTCATCATTTGCTCACCCTCATGCCATTCCAGATTTGTATGACTTTCTTCTGCTGAACACAAATTAAGATTTTTAGAAGAATATTTCAGCTCTGTAGGTCCATACAATGCAAGTGAATGTGTACCAACATTTTGAAGCTCATAAAGCTAGCATAAAAGTAATCTATATGACTCAAATTGTTAAATCATCCATAATGAGAGGATAAGTGTGGGTGAGAAACAGATTCATATTCATATCAATCTACACTTTAACTTTCACATTCTTCTTCTTTTGTTTTTGGCAATTCACATTCTTTGTCCATATTGCCACCTACTGGGCATGGAGAAGAATTTTTAGTATAAAAAAGCATTTAAATATTGATCTGTTTTTGCCTTTGTGCATTTTTGAGCCTCAGAATTTTGAGACCATTCACTTGAATTTTAGGGACCTAAAGAGCGGAAATATTCTTCTAAAAATCTCTGTTTGTGTTCAGCAGGAAAAGAAGCAGCTTACGAGAAGTCAAAACATACCAGACAGCCTATTAAATCTCATTTGTGAAGCAAGTCTAGCCAAAACATAAGTGTGTTCCGTTTCAGAATCCGCACAAATTCTTTCCTGAGGAGCGTTTCGGAGATGAGAGTCCCATCCTGGCCCTGCGCCAGTCAGGTCGCAGTCGAGTCAACAGTACACCAGCTGTGGAGAGCATGTTCACTGACCTGGAGGCACTGGTGGGCTTCCACCCTCCTCTACCCCCACCACCTCCACCCTACCATCCACCGACCACCCCGGGCCAAAACCAGCAGCAGTTTAAAGCCGGCTGGAGACCTCGGGTCCCCAGCCAACCTCCCTCCAGATCTTTCTCCTACCCCTGCAATCATGCACTTCTCCTCAGGCAGCCCTCATCCAAAATGGGCGGCCCAGTCTACCCACCAGGAGCCAAGCCCCTGCCCCCAAACTGCACTAATGCACAGGGGGGGAGGAATCTTCATCCTGAAAAGCAAATGGTAATTTATAACAAATTGTATACCAAATCATACCAAAATATCTACATTTGTGTAGGACAGGGCTATTTATCTTTGTTTCTGAAGGGCCTTCGTGCCGAAAAATTGAGCTCCAGCCCTAATCCAGCAATCAATTACTTGAAAATTACAGGCATTTGTTTTTGATTAGGGTTGGAGCTATAGTCTGCAGGAAGGCGGTCTTCCATGAGCGAGAGAGTCATTGCTTTGATGCAGAGTGTATCGTGATGATGTAATGAATTTCCCTGACACACTGAAAATTTTGTTTTGTAAGAGTTGAAACGAGGATGTAATGCGATGTACTGTTTTTACTTATACTTAGTTTTTCATAGAAATATATGAATTGTTCATAATCCACATATTTTAGAGTAAAGCATCTTAAAAGTATAGCACAGAGAAAGATAATATGTTCGATTCATACATAAATTGTTATTATTCACCACTTATGACTGCTATTACAGATCAATCAAACAATGTCTCTAAAAGATATCAAATTATTAAAATAATTAGAGAATAGTTATAGATATTTGCAGTCGCTGAACACCACATTTCGCAAAGCACTTCATAAAGGACACACAAATTGAAGGGTAGTATTAATTTTATTATTATTTTTATATAAAATAATGTGTGTGTGTGTGTAGACCCATACACCACTCAGCCACAACATTAAAACCACCTGCCTAATATTGTGAAGGTCCCCCTCGTGCCACCAAAATGGCGCCAACCCGCATCTCAGAATAGCATTCTAAAATGCTATACTTCTCACCACAATTGTACAGAGCGGTTATCTGAGTTACTGTAGACTTTGTCAGTTTGAACCTGTCTGGTCATTTTCTGTTGACCTCTCTCATCAACAAGGCATTTCTGTCCGCAGAACTGCAACTCACTGGATGTTTTTTCTTTTTGGCACCATTCTGAGTAAATTCTAGAGACTGTTGTGTGTGAAAATCCCAGGAGATTAGCAGTTACAAAAATAATAAAACCAGCCCGTCTGGCACCAACAATTATGCCACATTTCACTTAGATCACATTTTTCCCCCATTCTGATGGTTGATGTGAACATAAACTGAAGCACCTGACCCGTATTTGCATGGTTTTATGCACTGCTGCCACACGATTGGTTGATTAGATAATCGCATGGATTATAGTTGGTGCCAGACGGGCTGGTTTTAGTATTTTTGTAACTGCTGATCTCCTTGGATTTTCACACACAACAGTCTCAAGAATTTACTCAGACAGAAATGCTTTGTTTATGAGAGAGGTCAACAGAAAATGGCCAGACTGGTTTGAACTGACAAAGTCTACAGTAACTCAGATAACTGCTCTGTACAATTGTGGTGAGAAGAATATCATCTCAGAATGCTATTCTGAGATGCAGGTTGGCACTGTTTTGGTTGTATGAGGTGGACCTACACAATATTAGGCTTAATATGTTTTTAATGTGATAGCTGATCTGTGTATATGTACAGTTGAAGTCAGAAGTTTACATACACTTAGGTTGAAGTCATTAAAATTTTGGCAAGTTGTTTAGGACATCTACTTTATGCATGACACAAGTAATTTTTCCCAACAATTGTTTACAGACATATTATTTCACTTTTTATTTACTATATCACAATTCCAGTGGGTCAGAATTTTACATACACCAAGTTAATTGTGCCTTTAAGCAGCTTGGAAAATTCCAGAAAATGATGTCAAGCCTTTAGACAATTAGATTCTGACAGGAGGTGCACTGAATTGGAGGTGTACCCATGGATGTATTTTAAGGCCAACCTTCAAACTCAGTGCCTCTTTGCTTGACATCATGGGAAAATCAAAAGAAATCAGCCAAGACCTCAGAAAAACATATTGTGGACCTCCACAGGTCTGTATCATCCTTGGGAGCAATTTCCAGACGCCTGAAGGTACCACGTTCATCTGTACAAACAATAGTACGCAAGTATAAACACCATCAGGAAGGAGATGCTTTCTGTCTCCTAGAGATTAATGTAGTTTGGTGCGAAAAATGCAAATCAATCCCAGAACAACAGCAAAGGTCCTTGTGAAGATGCTGGAGGAAACAGGTAGAGAAGTATCTATATCCACTGTAAAATGAGTCCTATATCGAAATAACCTGAAAGGCTGCTCAGCAAGGAAGAATCCACTTCTTCAAAACCGCCATAAAAAAGCCAAGTTCATCTATGGGGACAAAGATCCTCTGGCCTACTGAAACAAAATTTGAACTGTTTGGCCATCGTGACCATCGTTATGTTTGGAGGAAAAAAGGTGAGGCTTGCAAATGATGTGGATATATTGAAGCAACATCTGAAGACGTCAGCCAGGATGTTAAAGCTTGCTCGCAAATGGGTCTTCAAAATGGATAATAACCCCAAGCATACCTCCAAAGTTGTGGCAAAATGGCTTAAGGACATCAAAGTCAAGGTATTTGAGTGGCCATCACAGAGCCTAGACCTCAATCCGATTTGATGGGCAGAACTGAAAAAGTATGTGTGAGCAAGGAGGCCTACAAACCTGACTCAATTCCACCAGTTCTGTGTGGAAGAATGGGCCAAAATTCCAGCAACTTATTGTGAGAAACTCGTAGAAGACTACCCAAAACGTTTGACCCAAATTAAACAATTTAAAGGCAATGCTACCAAATACTTTGAAATATATTTCAATATAAATATACAAAATGTATGAAAACTTCTGACCCACTGGGAATGTGACGAAAGAAATAAAAGCTGAAATAAATCTTTCTCTCTACTATTATTATTACATTTTACATTCTTAAAATAAAGTAGTGATCCTAACTGACCTAAGACAGGGAATGTTTTCTATGATTAAAAAAACAATTTGTCTAAGGTGTATTTAAACTTCTGACTTCAACTAATGTGTGTGTGTGTGTGTGTGTGTGTGTGTGTGTATATATATATACACACACACACTACATTGACAGCGATGCTATATTCTATACACATCACAGTATAAATTGTGCAAGGAAAGATAACCATTATCTCACAATAACGCTTAATTTACTCAGAATTAGCGCTGATAATTTGTAATCAAATTAATTACATATCAATATTTGCAAAACAATGTCCCCAAATAAAATCAAATAATTATAAATATAATTTATATAATAATTTAAAAGACATTGTTGAATCGATTAGACGTTAAAAACGGTGGCTTTAGAAGTCAATATATTGTCAAAATATTACATTTCTGTTTTTCATTGATCATAATTCTATAGCTGGCCATTAGTCAAAGCCATTCATTTTGCAAATGAGTTTGTGAATCTGTCCGAAGTAGACTGTTACTAACATTTTTATTTTTCTTAAACATTATTTGTTATGATTAATTGCACAGAATAACACATTAAATCGTCAGCTTTACTAAATAATATGAATAATAAAATGAATAAAACACGTCATACATATAAACATTAATAACATCTATTACATCATGAATATCCACTAATTTGTTGATTAAATCCACTATGTCATCACACTACAGTCCTCAGCAAGGAGTACATGCCAAGAGTGGCCTTAAATAGCCCTGTTGTAGGGTTTGGGTATTAACTGTACAGCGAGACAGCAATAACAGCTGTATTATCTTAATTATCCCAGCAGAATATGGAACCTGTCATCAATGAGTTCATGCCAGACATCGCAATGGGAGTGTCGGCAATGAGCCTGAAGGAGCAACGCCATCCGGAGGTCTCCATGGAGGTGGAGAGTCACGGATCCCACCCTCATCTTTCAACAGCACCCCCCATGTCTCACAGCTACTCCACCCGTCACCCTCACTCCTCCCGCAAGCGACACGCAGCCGAGCCCAAGCCCGAGGGCCTGCAGCCTGACTTCCCTGACCTCTATGAGTTCCCGGGCCGCCATGTGCCTCCCTACAGCGGACCGGACCTCTATATCCACAGCCGTCAGGCAGGCAGTGGGCCGCTCCCACTGGCCTACTCTGAGGCTTCAGATGCATCCCTCCGATTGGATGTGCTGGAACAGCCTCCTCAGAGACTGGACTTGGCAATTGTTTCACAAGGTGGTGTCGCGATAGCTGCACAGAGGTCACGGGCCTTAAACGAGACAGACCTCACCTGTGGGCTTGGCCCCTCAACAGAACAGTATGAAGAGCGGACCACGGGTCGGCGGCCAGCTCCAGAGGGAATGGGGCTGGGGTTAGGGGGGACTGTAGGGACTGGGGAAGAGGGAGGGTTGGGTGCCCGAGACCGCAGGTCACCCAACAAACCTGAATACTCATACAGAAAGTCTGCTCTCTGACCCCTGATTAAAAAGAGGGGGCAGTGAAACTGATGACTGATATAAATGTTAAGTGTAAGCTAATAGGTGAGGCACCAGCAGTCCTGCACTTTGTATTCTTTGGAGGGGGTGACAGTACCTTGCAGGGATGAGCGCCCATAAGCTATATGTGGGTGGCTTCCTTTAATAAGCCTAAAGGCAGACATCACAAAAACTGCAACAGATAGGTTTAAAACCCAGTAGGACAAGGTGAGATGAGAGATTGGTTTGATTGTGTGCACCCTGAAAAGAGGGGAAAATGCTAATTAATCTGAGGCTTCACATAAAATGCCCCTTAAACTGCCCTGAATTTGACAACCTCTTGCCACTGAACGCCCAAGATTATTTTGCTGGTTCTCTGGTCCTTATGTTTTGCTTTTGATGACTCATGACTCAAAACTGATTTTTCTCTTTGGGTATTCCAGACCTGAATATAAATGTACACATATCACAGTATATATATATATATATATATATATATATATATATATATATATATATATATATATATATATATATATATATATATATATATATATATATATATTTATTTACTTTAATTTCCCTTCCACTGAAAAAGCAGACTAGGTTGACTGGGGAATTGTATATTTATTGGGATGCACAGATTTATCTTTCCTTTAAATTGAAAAATATAAGAAGGCAATAAGTAGCAAACTCATTACGTTTTCTAGTCCTTTATAAATGGATGCCTCTTTTGAGGGCAGAGTGGCAGTAATAGCTTGTATAATCCACAGCATTCTGTGGCTTTTACATTATCTTGTGCATTTTAAGAACCGAGATGGAACATAAAAGGGAAACAAATGAAATCCCCTGTCTCCTATGTGACAACTTGTCAGGCATAACAATGGCACAGATGAACCATTTAATGTGGTGCTTTGGCTTTGTTATACCATATTTCACAACCTGGATATGATGAGTCATTCCTGTGCACATTTAAATTAACAACAATTTGGCCCAGTCTTTTGAATTAAGGTTGTCTTTGGTGGCACTCCTGAGTGATGGTTCACAGTCTTTTTAAACTAAATGTGGGTTCATTGTCAGTTGTAAAGGGAGCTCAATCAAACCAGCCTCAGGCCTGTATCCTCCGTCCTCTGGTTGGACAGCAGAAGTCCATGGGCAGGAATTCATTAGCTTTTCAGTGATCGTCACTGAGTTCTATATGTAGATGTCCAACAATTATGATGTCAAGAACTGGCCTTGCAAAAAAAGAAGAGAAATATCTGAAGTGTTACGGACAACAATTTAGAGATTTCATATTTTTTTACAATATGTTAAACAATATTTTACACAACAATATCATGCACTGCTGCACGCCCTACCCATAGATGAACTTCCTTACTTTAAGCTTTTTTTTTTTTTCTTTTTACATCAGAAAGACCTGTATCCTTGAACTGCAATAGCGCGGCCTTATCATTTTAACATGAATTTTAATCTCTTCTCCTTGTACAATAAGATTCCTTCTCAGATGATCATGCTGGCACAGCAAATATGCAGGCTTAAGCTAAACAACAATATCCTTATATGTGATGGTACTGTTTTCTTTACAATTTTGTGATTTACATAATTTTCTTTTGTTGGATTAGACCAGGTAGAGCCTATTGAAAATCCAAACAATCTTTTGCCATATCCATCCCATGTTCTTCACTTAAGAGTGCTTCTTTCATTGGGGCACAAGATATCTTGTGTTGGTTGAAAGCACAAAAATTCTGAGAAATACTGAGAATGTCATATTTTTCTTGGTCAGTTATGAGTGCTTAGACATTTTATACTCTGGTAAAAAGTTTTAGTTGGTTGGATCAGGTTGGGGTTTTGACTTTTGAGAATGCCTGAAGTGACAAAAACCCACAGTTAGACCAAATATGGGTTAGAAAGGATCTTTAAGTATAGGATTTCTATTAGGTAAATCCATCTAACATCAGCCAAGTTTTTTGCCTCTTGGTAAGTTGAATTGAAACCATTGTGGTTAGATTTCTTTATAGTTGCACAGGCTCTTCGGTAACCAACCATAGGAGGAACATTTATCATCAATTGATTTTCTTTATCCCCCAAGGCACTTCGACCAACAGAAATGGCCTTAAGACTTGCCTCTCCAGTTTTTCTGCTGCATTGATTAAGGAGTTAAACTGCCGTATCTGCAGTTATGGCCTTATGACCTTACCTTGGGAAATCCAGTTCTCCATCTTAAATCAAATAAGGTCTC
>JAVLUX010000022.1:18255000-18602500 GCA_032164185.1 Moxostoma hubbsi
CAGATCTTTGAGGAAAAAAAGGCCAATGAGAACTGGCGGGTAGAATTTGCATGCCACTCCCCCCGACATACAGGTATAAAAGGGAGGCTGGAATGCGGATCAATTCAGATTTTATCTTCGGAGCCGAGCGGTTGTGATTCAGGAAGCTGAAATACTATCACAAACCATTCACCTCTTCAGAATGTTTGCTGTTGGATATACGGCGCATTCATTGTGAGAACATGACCATGGCAACGGTGCGGTCACGGCTTTCCTTCTTTCGAGGGAAAGCCACTTCAGCTGTCCCCTGTGCTGTTCCTTCTACCTACGGGTACAAGGCTGCCCCGGTTGATGCCGAAAGCGATTTGGGTACGTCAGTGGGTACGGTTCCGCCGGGTAATACCACGGACCACCCACTCCCTGGCACGCTCCTTTGCACCCACCCTGTTCTGGGATGAGACAGGCAGCTCGCCTCAGTGCCAGCCTAATGTCTCCTTCGGAACTCGTGAGCCGGATAAGATGTCGATTGCTGCATCGGAGAGCGCCTTGGTGATGTCAGACGACGAGGACTCGACCGGGCTGCCTCCTTAGTTTATGGAAGCCCAGTCTGAGGCCAACGCGGAGATGACCGCGGCTTGATGACTGGTATCTGGGCCGCTTGTAGCCACGGCCCCCTCCAGTCCCCTTCTTCCCGGAGGTGCATGACGAGCTGACGCGATCATGGAGTGAACGTTACATTCGTTACGTTACATGCAGCTGGAGTCCTCTCCCACATGACCTCATTATCATAGACTGGCCTGTCTGTGTATGTTTGTGAGAATGTGCGACAGTTAGAGAGAGACAGAGAGGAGGGGGTAGAGGGACTATTCCACAGACCATACAAAATCTGAAATGTGAGCCCTCTTCCTCCCCTTTCACTGCCAGAACGTGATCCTTCAGCTTGTCTGCTATCACTACCCTCGACGTAGGGGTGGCCGAGGGTTATGCCGCAATACCCCAGGTGGATAAGGCGATTGCGGCACACCTGTGCCCGCTGAGCACCACCACCTGGCGAAATTGCCCAGCACTCCCTTCCCGAGCCTGTGGGATCACAAACATGGCCCCCCATCTTCACCTGCCCCACTGCATCACACAAACCACACCCCCCGACCGGCCTGTGGTGATGAGTCAAGATGGGAATCCTCCCATTGCCCATTCTGGTATGCCCTGACGGGAGCTCCCCTTTGTACAGACGTGCTGGCACACAGCTGGCCCTGGGGGCTGCACAAATATAAGTTTCCCTCAATGAATCCACTTGCACAAGTTTTGTGCAAGGTCAGGGAAGATAAGGAGCAGGTTATTCTCATGGCTCCGTATTGGCCCACACAGACCTGGTTCTCGGACCTCACCCTCCTTGTCACAGCACCTCCCTGGCAAATTCCCCTGAGGATAGACCTTCTCTCTCAGGGACGGGGCACCCTCTGGCATCCCCGCCAAGACCTCTGGAATCTCCATGTCTGGACCCTGGATGGGACGCGGAAGACCTAACTGGTCTACCGCCTGCAGTAGTTAACATGTTCACTCAGGCTAGAGCTTGTTCTACAAGGCAGCTGTATTCCCTGAAGTGCCGTATCTTCTCTAAGTGGAGTTCTTCCTGTGGCGAAGACCCCCAGAGATGCATATTCGTGTTAGTGCTTTCCTCGGCTGTCCCCCTCCAATCTCAAGGTCTATGTAGCTGCTATAGCAGCATACCAGGACGCTGTCAAAGTTAAGTCTCTCGGTAAGCACGACCTGATTATTAGGTTCCTGAGAGGCGCCAGGAGGTTGAACCCTCCTAGACTGCGCTTCTTTCCCTCATGGGACCTCTCCGTGTTCCTTCTAGGCCTACAGATAGCCCTGTTCGAGTCTCATTGAAGACCACCCTCTTGACTGCGCTCACTTCCATCAAGAGGGTCATGGACATGCAAGCGTTCTCTTTCAGTACCTAGAGTTCAGTCTGGAAGACTCTCACGTGATCCTGAGACCCCGACCGGGCAAGCGCTGCCTGCAAGCGCTGCCCTCAGAGGAGGCAGACCCAGCTTTATCGTTGCTGTGTCTGGTGCATTCTTTGCGCATCTATTTGGATCGCACGCAGCTCTTTAGACGCTCTGAGCAGCTCTTTGTCTGTTTCGGTGGACAGCGGAAAGGGAACGCTGTCTCCAAACAGAGACTTGCCCACTGGATCATGGATGCCATTTCTTTGGCCTACCAGAACCAGTCTGTGCCCGCCCCCTTGCGGGTTCAAGCACTCTACAAGAAGTGTGGCATCCTTGTGGGCACTGGCCAATGGCACCTCTCTAGCAGACATCTGTAGAGCAGCGGGCTGGGCAACACCCAATACCTTTGCGAGATTTTACAATCTCTGGGTTGAGCCGGCTTTCATAGTCGGACCCAGTACATGTGCTAACGTGCCCTGTACTGGGGTATGTGCTCCACAGGTCTCGGTTACCCCGGTATCCTCCTGTGATGTATCTTTGACGGTATGGTCTCACTTTTTTCAGTAGACCCGCGTCTCAGTTGGCAGATTCCTCACTGCCCCGGTCACTGCGTTTGTAGAGCTCCTCCCCTATGAAAGGCAGGACCTACCGCCGTGCCTTTTCCATGTGCACCCTTATGATGTATTCGGCACTTTTTTACCCTCCCCTTCAGGGCAGGGTGTGGCCTTCACAGGGTCTTTTCCCCCTGAAAGAATAGGAACAGAAAAGCATGCCACCTTCCCTGGCATGTTTTATGAGTATTTAAAGGCTCCAGCTGAATCTAAGATTCTGTGGAGAGAAAAACTCAGAGAGAAAAGGTTGCGGCCTGCTCCCATACTAGATACGTCTCCTCCCCCTCCTCAGGGTTGTTGGGAATTACACTACGTTTTGGGGTGTCTGGGGAGGCTACGTGCAGTCTGAGTGCATCTGTTCCTACACTCACAGTAGCTTGCCTACACCTGCATCTGCAGTTCACGTAACACAGTTCAGCCATTGTGGCATTTCGTATAGGGACCCCTAGTGTCACTACATCGACACAACGTTGAGTGAGTGACAGAAGGGGAACGTCTCAGTTACTGTCGTAAACTTTGTGTCCCTTTGCCACAGGCTGAACTACACCGCTGTAATTATGATTAAAATCTGTATAATATTAAGTGTGTAAAGATTATG
Source organism: Moxostoma hubbsi (assembly GCA_032164185.1). Taxonomy (NCBI): domain Eukaryota; kingdom Metazoa; phylum Chordata; class Actinopteri; order Cypriniformes; family Catostomidae; genus Moxostoma; species Moxostoma hubbsi. The sequence continues at coordinate 18,258,144 of JAVLUX010000022.1, forward strand.
CATAGTGGCAAACTAGTAGCTTCTAGACATTTTTTTTATTATTACAGCGATGCTGCATTTGGCCCCTGACTGAAAAAATTTGGTCACCCCTGGTTTAACTGGACACAGTCTTTGATGTCAACAACAGAAGATATGGGAAGCGTTTTCTCCTCCCTTTTAAAGTTGACAAGCCCATTTATTTTGCCCATATATTATTATCCACAATTATATTATTTGTTCAGTTTTATTACTAGCATTTTGCTTCATTTTCCCTGCTGTCCGCAACCCTTTCAGAACAGACCTGTGACCCATTTCTGTGCCACAACCCAACAGCTGAGAATCAGCATGTTCTCCACAGCATTTCTGCAGTGAATTGTATGAATGACTAACTGATACACAAACTGAGAAAGATTTAAACAAATTAACAGTGATGATCTAAGCATTTTTGTGTTTATATCCATAAATGTGAGAGTGTTAGTGTTAGTCTTTACCTCATGATGTTGAATCTGTGTCTGAAGCTCCTGTATGTTTCCTGTGGCAACAGGGCGGTCATGAATGACACGGTGTGCCTCTTCAATAAGTCTTTGTAGGTTCTTCACTTCCTGTTCATATTGCTCATACTGCACCAAGGCCTCCTGGGAGAATGTGAAAATAGATGCAAAATAAGTGCACAGCTCAAATGAATCCTATGAGTATGATCCTGTATGCCATTTGTAGAATATACTGTATATTAAAAGCAGTCATATTGTACACTGCAGAAACACAGCATTTTTTCCTTGAAAAAGGACAAGTTTTGCTTTACATGTACTCTTTCACAATATATGTGAAGTTCATTAGCAAGGTAGAATAAACTGCAACCTGCTGTCTGTGTGTAGATACCTGTAGTATATTGCACTGCTGAATGGTGTTATGTTGAAGATGGCTGCTTTCTTGCTGCAGACTCTGCGCAGTGACACAGAGTGGCAACGTTGCCATTACCTCCTCTGGCAGCCGGAGGGCACTCTGACACATCTGCATCGATTGCACCAGCTGCTTGAGACCCTCCAACTCTGACAACAGGAGCTAAGAAACAAATATTATTCAGCATTGGGTTGAGTATTTTCAGCTTTGGCATGGTATCAGTAACAAAATCAGCACATGCAGAGTGTCAGTATAATGTGACAACACGATGTGGAGCACAGAATATTATGATTGCATTCATAAAGAATTTGCATTTCCTGAAGAAAACACCAGTGTTTGGAAGGCAGCAATCGAATAGTGCAAAACAAAAGTATGTTTTAAGTAAGGTTTTAGGCTTTGGCCCTACATAAATGCAATGCTGTATCAGAACCGCTTTGGCATGTCATAACACTCAGCATGCTCAGTCATGTTTTCTGTTGGCTGTGTATGAGAATCAACACATAACAGGACATCATTTGCAATGTGAAGGCAGCTAAATATAGTGACAGATACTGTAATAGAGAGAAATACCAATCATAGTTGTGTGTCACTTTATCAAAACAGTAAATAGTCTGTGTTAAGTCAGTCAGTGAGAATAAACAGATGTAGAAACCTCCTCACAACACATCTACCCATATGGAAATTTTACATTTATGTCATTATCCTTGCTTACAGTTTGAATGTTGAACAAGTTTCTGATATCCCAGCATAACATGCAAAGATAACAGCAGATTAAAGGCAAAGTATAATTATCTATAAAGTCAAGTTTAAACAGAGTCTCTACATTAAGCATTTTGGGTAGAATTAATTTGTGGAGAAGAATAAAAAGAGATAATGAAAATAAATTAAAAAATTATATATATATATATATATATATATATATATATATATATATATATATATATATATATATATAAATGTAGTGCACAACTTGCAAACACTAAAACATTGGAAAATGTAATAAAACCAATGCATTGGAAAGTAAATTATTAAGATGAGTCTGAAAAGTGAGGAAATGTGATGAGTCAGTGTACCTGTCTCTGAGCCAGCTGTTCCCTGAGGCTGAGGCGAGCCAGATCAGGAGAGGCCAGAGTCTCCTGCACTCTCTCTATAGACTGATGGAGGCACTTTACATCACTTTCCAGTCTCCCCAGATCCTACACAGAGAGACAGACAGTAGTACTATTATGTCCACAACAATGTCAATTTCTATAAGGTAGAATTTGAAAAATTATGAACTAAAAGAATGATTGAAAGTGAATGTTACTTTGGCTACAGTGACAAATATTTTATACAGGTAGATTTTCAATATTCCATGAAGTATGTTGTAAGAATTAAGGCATGTTTTAATATGCAGAAGAAGCTGCTTTAAATAAACAGGATAAGGTGATGATCAATAATGGTAAATGAGATTTGTTAGAGGGGTTCTATGCTAACTAGAGAGGTCAATCAATATGAATCTTCATGGCTGATTAATTGGCCGATATTTGGCATTTTGAAATCATATGTATTGATAACTGACACAACTTGGTCGATTACCAGAGATGTTAGCTCCCCCTTGTGTCAGTTGTGTGATAAAATACTTGAGCAATAAATCAGCTATTTGCCCCATTTCCCTTTACTGGCATACATAGGCTCGAGAAAACACCATATTTGTAGATCAGTAATTGACTAATAAGACTGTGGGCTAAATAACAAAGTAATGACCCAGGAACTGAGTATTTAAATTGCATAAGGCGCACCCTTGCATCTCTAGATGTTCTAGATTTTTAGAATCCTAGCCCACACTCCCTCCTCCAATACCAAGTTTAAATCTTTTAAAACCAGACTCTGAATTAGCAGGGAGTAATACACTGATGACTCATGACCTTTTCCAAAAGCAGTAATCACCTCTCCCAGAGGATCTGCCACTTTAGGGGTGTGTGTGCTACTCCAACAAAATACTACAAAGCAGGTGGCGCAGCTGCTCATAAAAGTCACCGAGCGTGCTAACCTCTTACACAATCCACTCTGTCCAGCAAAAAGGGGACTTATTAATACATAATTTTGGGTTCAGCCATATGCTCGAAGCAACATTTAAATAATGACTGAATTAACACTCTAGTCATTTTTGTCCATATCGCGTGCAAATGCGAGATAACGAGGTGTAACTTAATTTCTCTGGTTAGTTTGATAGAAAGGCTTTGCAGTTGCGAAATAAGGGCAAGAACATCCTGTTCAATACAAAACCAGGGAAGTGCTCTCTCAGGTGGAAGCGATCAATGAGCCAAATGTCTGAGACCGAATGCATAATAATAAAACAAAATCTTGGGTAGGCCTAGCCCAACTTTGTCATTCGGCCTATGCAATTTACTGAAATGTAATCTGGGACATTTACCATTCCAAACTTTGCTATGCTATCAAATTGCTTGAAATAAGAGAGGGGACATCTACAGGGAAAGATTATAGCAGGTAGCTGAATTTTGGAAAACTATTCATTTTAAAAACATTAAGCTTCCTAATCATAGATCAATGTAATGACGCCCACTTGTCCAGATTGCTCGAAAACTTTTTATTAAAGGGTCAAAATTAACTAACTAAATCACACAAATTTGCTGGGAATAAAATGCCCAAATACTTAATCCCATTTGGATCACTGGAAGGAGCCTGTCTAAAAAGCAGTTACTGGGTAGTATGCTGCAAGAGACAAAGCTTCAGGTTTAGACCACTTGACTCTGTATCCTGACAACTTAGAAAAGGAATTAATAATTCTGTGGAGGCAAGGCATATATCTAGTAGGGTCGGAGATGAATAATAATATATCATCAGCGTATAGCAAAAGCTTATGTGCCAAACCTCCCACCACCACCCCTGGAAAATCATGCTCCTTTTTTTCTGTTTCCAGGGCAAGACAGAACAATAGTGTTGAAAGAGGGCAACCCTGTTGGGTGCCCCTATCTAGAGTGAAATAATCTAAAATTAATCAATTAGTTTGTACGGCCTCTACCGGATGTCTATGAAGTAATTTAATCTATCCAATAAAAGTATTCCTGAATCTGTATATTTCCAAAATCTTAAAAAGATAATCTCATTCTACCATATCAAAAGCCTTTTCTGCATCAAGTGAGATGGCAGTGACCGACTTAATGACTTAATCATTTTTGACAATATTTTAACGTCTAGCTGGATTAGGGAAATTGTAGGCAAGGCCTTAGTTACCCCGCCCCTCTCCTCCAAGTTTACCTCAGAATCAAGAGAATTTTTTTGCTCAGTCGTCAGTTTAGGGAGTTCTAATGGATCCACAAATTTTCTAATATCTTCAACAGCAGACAAAGACGTGGAACTATAAAGATCAAGATAGAATTCTTTAAAAGCATTATTAATATCAATGGCCAAAGTAAATATTTCACCACCAGCAGATTTCACTGAGGGAATGGTACAAAAAGACTCTGTCTGTTTTATATATCTAGCCAAAAGGTTCCCTGCTTTGTCCCCCAACTCAAAGTATGACTGTCATGCCCTGAATAGACAAAACTCGAAACTACAAAATAGTATTATATCTTTATTTCAGTCGGGTAAATTCTCTGAGGCCATTAGATGACATTCGATGCTTCAGCTCTGTCTCTGCACTTTTAATATTCCCTTCCAATTCCACACATTTTGCTTTGGATTTTTTGGTGAATGAGGCATACTGTATGATCCGGCCCCTAATAACCGCCTTAAGTGCCTCCCAAGCCATGCCCACAGAGGATACTGAGGACCAGTTTGTCTCCATATAGACATTGATTTCAGCCTTTAGCATTTGTTGGAATTCAGGATTTTGCAAAAGGGATACATTAAAGCGACAACTATATGATTTCTTTTTCTCCGTATGTGGCAACACCTCTAAAGACACCAGGGCATGATCTGAGACAAAAATGTCTCCAATTGAGCAATCAACAACAGATGAAATGAGGGACTTAGATATGTATGTGTGTGTGTGTGTATATATATATATATATATATATATATATATATATTAGGCCTGTCGATTTAACCCGTTAATTCAGAGCGATTAATTTTACAAAAAATAACGAGTTATTTAACCCGGACCATAATAAGGAAGATTCCTAAGAAATGCAAGCTTGTAGTACCACCTGTTTACTCCAGAGGGCAGTAAGTGAAATTTCAGCTGTATGAGCAACGTGCAGTTTATACAGTGAAGAAAACACTTCAGTAGGCAGAACAACACATCATGCATTACGTTCTTGCGTTCAAAACACTTGATGGAGCGCAAATCTGAACTAAGGGATCTCAAGATGTGTTTAAAGATTGAGTATTAAACTATATTTTACTTGACACAGTGACCTAAACATTTTATGTTTATGACACAACGCACCCGAGACGCTACACAAACATGTCTGACGTAGGTGTAAATTGATGGGTCCTTAAACAAGCCCTCATAATAAATCTCGAACTGATTGGCAAATTGACTTGTAAAATGGATTGCTGTGTGCCAATGATTGACTTATGATCAATAATATGGTAGCAAACAATACATTGTATTCTAAAGCCGCTTTTTGTATGGTCTTATCAACGATGAACTCTTCTGCTACAGGAATGTAATGCATTGTAATTATCTGAATATTTTTTATTATATATATATCTATAAATCTATATATCTATCTATATATATATATATATATATATATATATATATATATATATATATATATATCTATAAATCTATATATCTATCTATATATATATATATATATATATATCTATATATCTATATATAGATATATATATATATATATCTATATATCTATATCTATATCTATATATATATATATATATATATATATATATATATATATATAACCAAATCTACAAATATCAGTAATATTTTTACACATCCTGTGAAGTGTCACTGTTGCTCTAGGACACTTTTGCTTCACTATGATCAAGGACCGAGTCCATCAAAAGATTAAAATCTCCTCCCAGTATTATTTCATGAGAGGTGCCAGTGGATTGTAACATGCCTTCAAGATCTATAAAAAAGCCTTGATCATCAATGTTAGGTGCAAAAAATATTCGCCAAAATAAAGCTTTGTTCCTGAATTTCAGCTAAAACAATAATGAATCTTCCTAATTTATCTTTAATCTGTATGAGACATTTGAATTGTAGATGTTTACTACAATTGAATCCCCTGCCCTTAATCAAGCCAGCACTATAAAAAAATGCTCACCCATATCTTTCCAAATTTTTCAGCTTCCTGCGGGGACAGGTGCGTTTCTTGAAGAAACACTATATCATATTTCTTACGCTTAAGAAGAGAAATAACCTTCCTTCTTTTATGGCGTGCCCACTATTTTGTTTTTCTTGTTTTTTTATAGGTCAAGCTTATTTTTCTTCAAAAGTGACAAAAATGACACATTTAACCCTAATTTATTTACAATCAAACTATAAACAAATCAGTATTTAAGAACAAAAAAACTGCCTCTGCCACTTTTATAAGTCACACAAGCTGGGTTTCCATCCACATATTTTTATACTCATTTTGGGATATCGCATAAAACTCCTGGATTGAAACACCATGAATAAAATCTCCAAAATCTAAAATTCTTGCTTGTGGTGGAAACATTTTTCATTCTATAAGAAGAAATGTGCATAAACTATGATGAAAATCCAATTACAGGATAAACTCCTGTTGAATTTATAAGGAATACAAGATGCGCCTCAAAAATATCATGTAACTGAAAAACTTGTTCATAACTGGACCAGCCCAGCATCATCACATCTGAGATGTTGCTTTGGTCATCCAGAAATGATGGTGTCCTTAAAATCCCCCCCAAATTATTATAGCTCTGCACAGCAAAGACATAAGGAAGGAGGAGTGTACACACATAGTGGTCCTAGAACTTTGTGACGCGCTGTTGCGAGACAAAGTTCTTTATGGTGTTTTGTCCATGTGCTCTAAACCATGAGCATTTCATTAATAAAAGAGTCAGAGTGGCTATAGTTTCTCCGGAAGTGAAGATTTTGTTATTTTGAAACATGTGATGGAAACGTGGGTTTATTAGCACACTGTTTTTGTGATATTATGGTTTTTCACATAAATAAAATTTGCAACTTGGATGTAAACATAGCTATTGTTATCTTGTAGAATTTCCCATGCGGTTACTTATTTTATTGACAAAAAACTAGGCATATTACACGTTACTTATTATTACTCATTTAAAAACTTGTTGAAACCTTCCTACAAATCAGCTAGCCAACCTTTCTGAAATAATGAGTTACAAATCAGGTCTTAAAAAAGGCAAAAATTGTGTTTCTTCATGGCAAAGTGCCAATTACATAATTATGGCATGCATTAAGTCATGGATGATTTTGACGACAAATTAATGGGCACCACAGAGACATTTGTTAATGCATTTCAAAATATATTCTACTAATTCCACAATAAATTGTCTGAATAGATTTAATATTTTAGTGTAATTGAATGTAAAATTATTTAAAGCAGTGTAGTGTGCAGCGCATACAACGTTGTTCTCCAATGGGCCACTAGATGGCAATGTCTTCCTTAAATTTTCAGCAGATTTGACACTCATAGAGCAGTGATAATAGCAATGGATTTTTTAATTTGCTAAATTATCTTAGAATCATAAAAGACAACTGATTTTATTTATGCGATATATTATTTTATAACTTGCATACATGCATACAGTAAATATACAATTAAAACATATAATAGGCATATAAAGAAAGAATGCTTGGCCCAGACCTGACTTTCATTTCAGAAATTATTATAAAAAGTTGAGAATTGTATTAAAAATGCAGAAACTGAGCATTTAACATAACCCTATTTAGTATGATTGAAGAACTGAAGAATAGAGTAAAGAAGGACCATGGGCACAGGTATAGTCCACCTGCAATAAACTCACTGCTATCATTATATTAATTTGATGAAGTTGGGTGTTCTGTCATGCATTACCTTGGCTGCGTCCTGTAGACTCAGCAGTCTTGTTTTGGCTCTCTGCTGCAGCTCTTCAGCATGTCTGCTCAGTTCTGCCACCTGCTGGTGCAGAGCATCTGTCTGGACTACCTCCCCCAGAAGTCCCACCCTCTCCACCAGACCCTCAAAATCTCCCTGGACGTCCTGCCATTCTTGCAGTAAGGCCTGGTCGAGACATCACAAGATACACCTATATTACATTTCTGACTGCTATAGACAATAACAAGCGATTGTGGTCTGGTCAGGGGGGAGGGTATGTGCCTGTGTGTAGGGGGGAGGTGGTCTGTCACCCTTTTGTACCCACCTGATAGGTTCTGATTTGATCCTGCATCTGAGAGGCTGGACTCCAGATGATGTTGTCTGAGATCACAGTCTCTGCTTTTTCTGTCCAGTTGAGAGTTAATGTCAGCATTTCATTAAATTCTTCAAAGTTCTTCTCTGCCTAGAATGTAGAAAAAGGTAATATGTTGAGGAACCAAAATACACATCATAACATACAAATACATATAGTAACATCTAGGAGGCATAGTACACTTGATTAAGCTCTGACCTTCTGAAGACATTTGGTTCTTCCCTCTGCCAGCCTACTTGTCTGGGCATGAAGCTCGGTCAGTTTGCTGAGGCTGGAGCCCAGTTGCTTTGCCAGGAGAGGATTCTGCTCACCAAACTCCTGCACTGCCACATCTAGCTCAGACAGAGCATGACCACACTCCTCCAGCTCCTCAAACAGAGTCTGAATTAACAGAGAAGAGAGAACATGTGAAAAAATGGTAGAGAAATAGCACTGGCCGAACATGTAAACAAGCAATGATGGAACTGTGCACTTCAGTTATAAGGAAAAAGTTTGTACCACAGCTGTCAGAGACTGTGCAGAAAAGTATTCAAACCTCTGTCTCCTCTTTAGCCTCCTCAACATCAACAGCCTTCTGCTTGAGCTTCAAATAGATGAGTTTGACTTTCTTGGAGATATCCTGAAGTCTGGTGTTAAAGTCTTCTTTAATATCTCTGCTGTGTTGGACCTCTTTTTCTCTTGCCTGCACCTATACACAGGAGAAATCAAAAAGTATGTGATTAAGAGATGAAAAGAAAGAAAAATAGAGAAAAATATATGATGGAAAATGTTGATGTATGAATGAAGGAAACCTGATCTTCTGCTGAACCCAGTGCCAGTGTGACCTCTGCCAGCTGGGTGATGATCTCAGAAGGAAGTGTAGCATGGAGGTCCTGGTATTTCATCTGTTGACGGTCTGCAATCTGCTTAAGGGTCTGCCGATGAGACTGCGTGCCTTCATGAGCCGTCTAGCAGAGACCACAAAAACAAGCTCTCAACAGACCACACTGATTTCTAGGGCTGTGCCCGACCAAAGTTTTTCCTAGTCAACTTGTACTTGTCCTTGTATGTGTAAGCATACTTGGCAATAAAGCTGATTCTGATTCTGATTCTTCTAGTTTAAGCCATTAGTCGACTAGTTGTCGCATGTTTATGATATTAATTTAATTACTTAAATATATTTTTTTGGGGGGGGGGGGGGGGGGGGGGGGCATCAAAAAATGGTTTGAGTTCCACGGCTGAAAAAGAATGATATAAGTAACATTGCTAACACTGTTCTACATTACAGAGAAATACTTAACGGTAATAAGAGTCTTTAAAATATACATTTAACAAGTGCAAGCATGAAGCGAGCCGCAGCGACACCAGCAAAAGCTGTAATGATTCTGAATGTGTCAGACAAACCAACAAGGAGACAGTCTGAACATTTTGTTAATTTATAGAGAGAAATGCACATTAGGGTTGTGCCGGCAGACAATGATCTCGGGGATCTATGATGGTCAGAGTGATCGCCAATGGCTGATGCATTTGACAGTGTCAAGACGATATTTGGCTAGTTTTCCCATTAATGGGGAAAATAAAATTATTATTAGGCTATTATTATTATCAAATTAATATTACAAATAATTTGCCCATATACATACAGACAAACGATTGAAGAAACACTTTATTATATTATTAAGATCAGATGACAGAAAAGCCATCTATGCGCATGTCTGACACGCTTTTGTTTTACTGTTTGTATGTAGGCGTGCAGTCTCATGGAACATGCGCATGTAAAAGTTTCTCAATCTTTCTTTGTTTCTGTCACCCTTTCTAGTTTCAGAATTTTTTCTTTTTAGCAAGAACAGTATCGTCTATGAGTATATTATTTTTTTTGATCACTTCATTATTTTAATTGCTTTTTTGTTTCATTTGGAGTGCAATTTCAATTTAGAAATGTCTTTGATTTAAGTTTTTCATTTCTTAAATAAATTCATTTAATTTTTATTTTATATATATATATATCATGAAGGAGGGGAAAAAAATATTTATTCACAGACAAGATGTATTTTCCCAGACAACGAAATACACGACCAGTAGAGAATGCACAGATGAAGTAGATTCTTTGCCAGAGAGATGCTGCACTTTCATCTTTCATAAAGTTGAACAACACACATTTTAATTAACATTACATTTTAACACACCTTTCTTTACTGTTTCATTTGAATTTTATTTAAAATAAATAAAAAATTAAGTTCAAATCAAGGTGTCTTGCTTTATTGTGTAGGCTTAACCTCAACCCCACTTAACGTCTAGGTTACAGATGTAACCTCCGTTCCCTGATGGAGGGAACGAGACGTTGTGTCGAAGAAGCGACATTCGGGGTCTCTCTTGAGCACCTTTTGCATCTCTGATCTATGAGAAAAGGCCAATGAGAAATTGGCAGACAGAATATACATGTCCCGCCCCCCCGGACATACGGGTATAAAGGGAGGGAAATGCATCTGTTCCATTCAGGATTTTTCTGAGGAGCCGACAATGGTTCGGCCGCAACAGTGGCTCGGTTCAGCGACGTGGCTGGGAGGACACAACGTCTCGTTCACTCCATCAGGGAATGGAGGTTACATCCGTAACCTAGACATTCCCCGTATGTTGCTCACTTCGACGTTGTGTCAAAGGAGCGATACTAGGGGTCCAATTTAATCACGCCATGCGCTGAGCTGTGTACGTATACTGCTGACACAGGAGCGGGCTGGTATTTTACGTGCCAAAGCGACCGGCTGTGTCAGGCTGCACGTACCCTTCCCCAACTCCCCATAAAATCGTCAATGCCTTCTGGTTCTTTACCCCCGACAGGGGGGAACAAGGCGACCTGCCAAGCATGGGAGCAGGCCATGCCAGCCGCGCCTTTTCTCTCTCTATGTTTCTCGCATAGAGTTAAAGCGGCTGGGGACATTTTAACGCTATCATACACATCGGGGAAGGTGATCTTTCCTAGTTTTCCTATTCTTTCAGGGGGGGGAAAGACCCTGCGGAGATCACACCTGCCTAGACTGGGGGAGGTAAAGAGTGGTGAAATACATCACATGGGATCCTACCTCATTGGGAGGGAGGAGTTGCTACAGACACGGCAACCAGGGGCCAGTGGGAACTGCCCAAGGGAGACGCGGGTCCGCTCGCAAGGGGACCGTACCACGGAAAATACACACAGGGGGGAAGTCCACGTAGGAGCCCGACCTGTGGAGCACCAATTCCAGTACAGGGTAGATTGAGTACCCGCATTGGATTTGGTCGGCGAATTTCTCCGCTGAATTCGTGGACCAGAGGGCTAGGGAGGAGTCATCCAGGAAGCCGAGTTAGTGGGATCTCCTAGGATAAGAGCGCATGATTTTACCTCAGCTCGGAGCTTGGGGGGCTCAAAAGGATAGGCAGGCTGGCTGTGAGGCGAGCCGCTGTTGCCTCGAGCCCGGACAGAAGTCAATGAGTGTGCCGGGGGGCGGGTGGTTCGTGGGGACGTACCCGGCGAAACCAAGCCCGCTGCCATCCCCAAATTGCCTCCATCTCCAGCTGTGTCATCCTCAATCCTGTGGGAAGAAGGAGAGACGCGGGGGGTGGCTGGAGTGGCGTTCCTTCTGAGGAAGGAAAGCTGCGACTGCAACGTTGCCATGGTCATGTTCTCGCAGTGAGAACATGAGCCATCCACAAACGATGCCAGACACACGAGACAGCGCCTGTGGCCATCAGGAGCGGAGAGCACTCTACCGCATCCAGGAACTACACAGGGGCGGAAGGGCATCTTTATAAAGATGCGTCCTGAAAAGGACGTTCAACGCTAGCTGTGTATTTGCTCTTTTAGAGAAAATAACTCTTTAGAGAAATAAACTCTTTTAACTGCGCTGTCGAAGCGCACAGGGGCAAAGCTGCACTGCCGTACAGAGAAGGGAGAAAGCTGCTGATATGCGCCGTAGATCCAACAGCAATCGCACTCAGAGATGGGAGGAACAGAATGTGAGTATTCTCTGTTTTTCTACACAGTAAGATGCTCTACATTACCTCCAAGTCAGTAAGCAGGGTGTCCAGGTCTAGTGTGGGGCTCCGCAGCAGTCCCTGAGTATCCTGGATCCAGCCTTTCAAAAGGTCCAACTCCCTGACCACTTCCTCCCTCTCTAACAGCTCTACCTGCACCTGCTGCCTGCTGGCACACACCTGTTGCAATAGACTGAGGGAGAGAAAGGCAGTGGAAAATACATATTATGCAAATTATTTGAAATGCAAAGCAAATGACAAAACCAGAAAATTCTATAAACTATATATTTTGAGTAGTGGGCAACCGATACAGGTTTTTATGGCCAATGCAGGTACAAACATCTAGATAGACAGACAGACAGATGGATTGAGATGCACCATTGCTTCAATTGGTGTAGATCGATTACACATACTTGTCATATTTCTCCTGAATGCTTTGAATCTCCAGCAGACAGGGGGTCTCTTGATTGTCCTTGCAGGGTGTTGCAGTGTGATGGAGGAACAGGCTGCACACATGGTGTCTAAGGAGGGTCAAGGTGTTGATCTCTCTCTCTACCTCTTGACTGAAGGAGTCATAGTACTCCAGCAGACTGTGTAGGGCTGCCATGCTGGAGGCTTTTTCCACCATGCTGTCAGGACCACGGCTGTGCAGGTCCTCACAAACAGTTTGCATTTTCTCCAGCTAATCACATGTGGGATGGGTTACTTACTCCAAAAGGGAAGCAGTTTTTGTTTCTTTTACTATCTACTAATATAAAATGTTTATTTTATTTCAAAAATGTTTATTATTCAAAAATTTAAATAGAAAAATAGAAACACATTTTAATATAGTTTAAAGGTGCAGTTGCCTATATAGGAAATAGAGTTTTGGGCTTTGTTGATTGTATAATGTAAATTTGTGAAAGCTATAATGCAAACAAATATTTAATTACAGCTTCATCTAACTGAATCAGCCATAGTGTCATTAAGAATTAATGCAGTGTGAAACCCAATTTATAATTAATATTAAATAAGAAAGAAAGGGTTAAACTGTCAGAAACTCAGGTCACAATAAAGCAGCTATCAATATAACAGCATCTGTGTACTGCAGGATATCAAAGACATAAAGTGCTCTTAATAATGAATGGATGGAAAAACTCTTTATGGTTGTGCTGTTCTCCCTGTACTGTATCCTGTCATGCAAGAATGATGACTCATTCTTACTGAACAATGTCATATCCTCAGTTAAACAATGAAACAACACAAAATAAACCAATGAACTTATAAAGTTACTGTTAACATTTCAGATGAAATACATTTTGGAGCATAACTTGCTGGAGGGACCTTGTCCTATTCACATTATTAATACTAATATGGGTGCATAAATATCAATGTCTCTCTAATAACTTTTTTGTTTACAGTATCTTAGTATGAGTGCTGAGTATTTTCGTACTGTATATAAAAAGTACTGTTTAAGTTGTGTCTCTGTTACACAACATGTACATTATATACTTCACTGACATGCTTCCTCTTATGATGCCATTTACTGTGATCGCAGCATAGATTTATGGGAGAAGTGGTGAGTTGGCACCTTCCATGATGTAACATTTTTAGGCTGTGATTGCCAAACATTACATCATTCTGAGCCCACTGCCTGCAAATACCCGTCTGATCTTAAAACCTGGATAACTCGAATAACGTTTTTTTTTTTTTCAGAACAAGATTTATTCTGAAAATATTTATTTAGGTGTACTAATAGGATCACACTGCTTACAAAATAACAGATATTACTTCTTTATAAATGATGATGGCATTTACTGTTAGATTTTTTACATAGAGTAAGTAATAAGAGCATTTAATTGAGTTAATAGACAAATTAAATTAATCTGAATTTTTTTTTTCATGTCAGTTAATTTAAATGTCAGTTAATTACATGTACTGAATTACATTAAAAATATGCTATTTTGTAATTATTTGGGCATTTAACAATCATTTTAGTTTCACTTTTTCTGCTTTTACAAAACAGGTCTTGTATCTGATTTGCCAAATAGCATTTGATTGATTAAATTTTCTGAATTGGAGTCATCAAAGAGTATCAATTCATGAAAGCCCAGTACCTTCTCCCTGGTGCATCTCCAGTTATGTGCAGAATCCTTGAGGGCTTTCACTTGAGCTCTAGTAACATTGTGCAACCGAGTCCACCGATGGTCCAGTGAATGGACTGACTGAGTAATAGTGTAAGTTAAGACAAGCTGATCAAACTGTGCAGATTGTTTTTTCAGTCCACTCAGTGTGTCTTCAAAACCGTGAACCTGTGACACAATTCTCTGTAGAAAATGAAAAAGAAAAAAGACATTTAGATAATAGATATTTAGAAAAATTCTCATATCCATTTCAATTTCACTGAATTAAATGCTTAAAGGAATAGTTAACCCAAAAATGAAAATTCTGTCATCATTCCACCCTCATGCCTTTCCAAACCTGTATGTCTTTCTTTCATAGATCACAAAAAAGGTTAGGCAGAATATTAGTCTCAGTCATCATACATTTTAATATGAACATAAATTATGACTGAGGCTAACATTATCCGTTTGTGTGCCATGGAAGAAAGAAAGTTAAGTGGGGTTGGAGCAGAATGAGGGTAAGTAAATGATGATAGAATTCTTATTCTTGGGTGAACCTTCAACAGTGCAATATTTTCCAAAGTAAGAAAAGAAATAGACAATAGACCTGGTATAAACCAAGCTTCTCTTCAGCCTCTTGTACAGAGTTTGCATTGGCAGATGTGAACTCTGTCATCTTTTTCTCAACTTCACTCATCTGCCTGATAACTTCATCTATCTCATCTTGGAAGGATCTCCACTGAGATAGGCATCTAACAAAAAGTAAGCATGTGACTTAAAATACAGTTGCATACAGAGTATAACACATCAACGTCTGTAAATCACTACTGGAAATGTCAATAAGAACAGCATATATAATGTTAATATGAAAAAGGCAGTTATGGGTCTTGCTTGCCTCATTCATTCATTTAAAAGTGTTACGCCAAAATCTCATTAGTATTACCGTTTCAAGCTGTCCTGATGATGTTTTAGCTGCTCAAGAACCTCTGTGCCCTTGCGATAATACTCCACATAATGTTGCTTGATTTTCTTCACAGCAGTGGGGCTCAAAAAGTCATCCATTTGAGGGATCAGAGCCTGCATCTCCTGCATGATATTTTTAAATGTTTGTTCCCGGGCTATCACGTTTTCGAAGTCTTCAAGATAATCTGAAAGTTTCTCTAGGTCTAACTCATGGGGGGCTGGCTCAAGAAGAGCACCAGCATCCTCAAACCACTGCTGGATAGACTGTAAGGAACGATGGTATCTCTGAAGCAAAGAAAGTACTGACTGCAAGGCCACCTTAGAATACAGATAGCAGTTTAAAGAAACATAGGATTAGTTTTCAATATTTCATTACTAACTCAGCCAATACTGAAAAGCAAAACAGTCTAGAATTAAAACTGAAACTTACCTGTTTGGTGTTGAAAGCTTGTTGAACATCAGTCTTCAGCTTTGGAATATCCATTAAAGTGGTTTCAAAGTGCTTGGGCAACTGCTGTTGGTCTTTCATGTACTTCTGTTTCTCTTCATAAATTATAGCATCTAATAACCTAAACCTAGATTTTATTTCTTCTTGAAGTGCCAACAGTGTCCTGACCTCCTCCTGCACAATCTCAATGTTTGTCTCTTCAAACGTTATTGGACATCTTAACCGATCCCTAAGATTTTTGATCCACTCTACTAATGCTTTGATATCGATTTGAAAATCCTTATTTTCCAAACAACCTCTCTCACACTCTTCTATGCGTGCATTTACCCTTTGTTTTAAGGTAAGAACTTGTTCCTCCCTGAAGATAACCTGAGTCTTGAGGGTCTCTGAGTCAAAGTGCTGGTTGAGGTCCTCAGTTTTTGCTTTGAGATCCTCAGGATAGGAACTAACTTCTTCAAGACCTTTTAACAGCTCGTATATTGTAGATAATCTCTCCATGGCATCTGATGCCCCCCCTGAGTCAAGTTTGTCAAGCTGCTCATTGAATGAAGTTATTCTATAATCCATTTTCTCAGTAATTACTCTGTGCTCATCTAATATTTTCAGCGGTTTACGTAGTTCTTTCATCTTATCCTCTATGTGGTGGTTGAGCCTGCAATGGAGATCAACTAGCTGGTCAATGACTTCAGGTGCATATGGCTGACCCACGCTTAAGAAATGCTGAGTTTTACCCCTAAGCGCTTTCATTCCCTGAAAAAGATTTGCAAGACACTTCAGTAGATCTTCGTAATTGCTATGCAAACTTTCTCCCTCCTCAAGGCTTTGGTGGGCTGCCTGATTCTCCAAAGCATCACACTTCTCCTGCAGTTCCTCCAAAGCTTTCCGTGTAACATCAATGAGTGACTCAAATTCCCTGCGTTCCAAAAACACTTGTTGAATTCCATCACGTTTCTCTCTGATTAAGAACAGCATGTCATTGTACTGTTGTGGCAGGCCATTGAGTTTCTCATCTAGGTAGCAGTGGTCCACCTCATTTAAGGTGGGAAGAATCTCCTGTCCTGCCCTTTGGACAATAAGTAAAAGATTCTCATACTCTAAAGCTTGATCCAGAAGCTGCTGGAACTTGGTCAACTGGTGCTGAAGGCCCTCATCATTGACACTTAGGTTAATAATTGGAAATGTAGCCACCTCTGCCTGTTTCAGCCAATCACAGATTTTGTCCAGGTCCACTATGAAGTACTTTCGAATGACTAGTGCTTTCTCTAAAAGCTGCAGATGCTCTGTACTGTTCTGCAAGGAGGCCTCAAAGGTTGCTTGTAACTCCTCCAGCTTCTGAAGGGTTTCCTCCTTCTCCTCTGTTGCATCCTTCACTAATTCTCGTCCCTGTGTCCAAAGTGATGTAAGCTCCACCTGAAATACTCTCAGGCTGCTGGTAAAATTCTTACAAGAGGACACCTGTTTGTGCAGTATGTTTGGTAAGAGTGCAACATGATCATCTGCAAGAGCCCTCTGCTCTTGCTTTTTAATCCATTCAACTGCCCTGTCCAGGGCTTGGAGGAACTGTGTTCGTTCTGTAAATACTTTACTTAGGCTTTTACGATACTGGGCTGCCTTAGCTCCAAGTGCTTCTATCTCTGCTTGTGCTTCTTGGACCAAAGTCTGGAGTTTCCTCCTCTCATTAAGACCTAGATGAGAGGAAAGGCTGCTGGCATCTGTCACAGCCTCCGCCAGAAGCTTCTGCTTGGACTCCAGTTCTGCACAAAAGCTCAAGTGATCAAACAGAAAGCTTTGGGCCAAATCTGCTGGGGGACTGGTCTTAAGCACCTCAGAGAGGGATGGCTGCTGCAGCTCTGCCCACTCTTGTGCCTCTCGCAAATGGTCCTCGAGCTGATTCAATTCTTCTAGTGTTTTGGATGAATATTGGATTTTCTGTTGGACAAGCGATTCCACCTGAGTCCAACGTTGCTCCAGATAACCCACCTGCTCTTTAACAAGGTCCCTGTCCTCCAAGCTCAGACGAGGCAGGATCCCATGCCTATTATTTCTCAGGTCATCCAGCACACATCTCTGGTCCATAAGGTCTGTGGATAACTTCTTCAAGGCATCCAGGCACTCAGATGTGCTCTCAATGTCTCCCCTGGAATAAAATCTACTTGTTACTTTACGACCAAAGAGAATAACGACTGACAAAAATATCTGAAGAACAACATATGGCAACTATCAAACGAATATGCTGTATAAAATTTAAAAATGGAAATTTTGCATGCCTGGCCAGTTGATCCCATTTTTTAGACAGCTGGTCAAACAAATCCTCCACCATACAAATGCAGTCATGATAGTCCCCACTCCTCTGTAGATCCTCCTCTTTCTGTTCTAGCAGCTGTGCAGCCTGTCTGCCCAGATCCAGCCAGGCACAGCGCAGACGCCCAACTTCCATAAGCTCGGGGGACTCCTGACCAGCCGCTAACCTATTAATGCTTTCTCTTAACTGGGTCAGATCAACCTGCCTGGCTTGTATCTCCTGGATAAAGTCCTTTGTAGCATAAAATATAGGGTTATTAATAAATGCAGCCTTTATTTGATATCCTCTCAAATGGACAGCTCTGTATGTCACCCTCTGTTACTGGCAGCGAGTGAGCATTGAGGTAATTAGGGCTTTCATTCATTCTATTGTTGACAATTTTCCAACACATCCCGAGGTGGTAATATCTGTTATTTTCACACACAATGAAGGGGGTCTGCCTAGACACTGTTATTACGGGCACTAACAAATCAATTCTCACATCCATAATTACACGGAGAGGAGTAATCAGGAAGAAATATTTACTAATGAATTCTTCCTGCCAGGAAATGTAACAGAGGGCAAAGATCACAAGAGCTTTCAGCAAACACAGAATAGACTGCATTTTACAAACCGATATTCAGAAACCGCCCATCTATGAAAGTCTTAATGCAATATAAAATTTGCTGTAGTGTTTCTGCACAATCTCATATACCGTTACTCATGTTTCATAAACATGGCTAATCTTTTAGCTGACTTCAAATGGCTGTCATTTGGTCACAAAGCTGTTGCTTACTTGAGCCTGGTCCAGCTGGTTCTGAGCAACCTTTGGCTCGAGTTCAGCTGGCCTCCTCAACATGCTCTGGAGGAGTTGTTCAGCCTCAAGGAGACGACACTCAAGGTTAGATCGCAAGTCCTTGATCTCTCTCCAGTTGTCCACTAGATCCTGAGATTCCAACATCCTCTCCTCGATCTGTATTCAGGGCAAAAGTCTTTGTATATTTTCTGACCAAGAATTGGAATGGCATGAGAGGTTGTGAAAAATCGATCAGTTTATTAGACTAATTAAGACAAAATTCATACTAGTTAATTTACATACGTACCCAGTAAGATTAATTTACATATCCAACCATTTGAAATAAGTTGAAAAATAAGTTTATATAAAGTTTACTTAACACATTTAAGTTATAACATTTTAATGCATTTCTAAAAGGCTATAGAAGACAGTGGAACAGCCATGAGTCACTGACCTGAAGTTTGACCTGCTGTATCTCAGCAGCCTTTTCTCGCACATTCTCATCAGACAGATCACAGGTAGAGCACACCAGCTGCAAAAAGGTGCTAGCCTGCTCCTGTAGAGTTCGATCCTGCTTCATCTGATAGAAAATTGAATACACCCCAGAAACCAAATCAGATATAGTTTATAATGCATAAAGATGCCTGACCTTCTCATACCAATTCTCTCAATGTGCCAAAAAGTCACTGTACATATATAAGTAACAAAAAATTTCTATATACCTGTGTTAGTGCCTCCTTTAAGCAGTGTGGTGCCTGCACAGGAAGCTGTATCTCCATTTGTACATTACCAAGCCATGTCTGACACTGTTGCAAAGTATCCAGCACACTTACATGCTTCTGCAATTCCCGATCCAGACTCTGATACACCTGCACATAGACAGAGATGAGTTTGTTTTAAAACTTCAAATAGCCACACTGAATGACACACTGAATATAGTGTGTTATAGAAAGTGGGTCGTGGCTCATTGTCTACTAGGTTGCGAGATTTTTTCTGTCATGAGAACAAATGGCCAATTAGAAGGATAGAACTGTACATTTGCAATGTTTGGGGCAACAGTGACCTCTAATATTGAATCGTGTTAATATCGCCAGGTTTGCGTAAACGACCGTAAGTCAGAGGCTGCATTTCTCTGATGTCAATTATTAGCTGTCCAATCAAAATAATCCATAAATGCTGTGAATCATTCTTTTTGGACAAGGTCTCTTTACATAGCGTTGCATGCACTTGCTGCCGCTTGTGGCCCTTGAGCCACCTTTTGCGGCCCGCGTTATGATTTCATCATAAAAAATACATTAATCAATAGCCTATCAAATGTGCATGAACTCAACTAAGGTGATTCTTTATCAGTGGGTTTACGGTAGCTCTATGAATGGCTGAAGCACAGCACAGTTTAAGAGGGAAAAAAACCGCAAAAGGATGTAACGAATTAAATAAAACTACAAAGAATATCTGAGCACAGCTGATGTTTAATGAGAGCGGCGGTCCGTCAGCGGGGGCATACATAGAAACAGTATGTGCGCACACGCGCGGTCTGTCAGTCAACAATGCACGCTCTCTATCTCATCTGAGAGTCACAGTGCAAATCTGTCAAACTCATTTGAATAGCTTAACACAGATATTTGCTTGTCATGAAAACAATCATAAAAATTATAGTTTATCCTGCAGTAATGGCATTGAGATGCCTTCATGCATATGCTAAATAGTGAGCTGTGTTACTTCACCGTACTGTAAAAAACTAAAGAGGGTGAACAAATCTTTATGACTTCTCACTGGAGTAGTTTTGGAATTAATAGTGGATATATCTCTCTTGTTCTGGAACGTAGTATCTCAGGTGTGTGTGATGTTGAACACTCATGGAGTTATAAATTGACAGTGTCTTTGACAGTGACAACAGAACTGATCATATCTGTTTTCTTTATTGCAATAAATGTGGGAGAAATTGGCTCTTTGAAAAATTAAAACCAAACCATGAGAAAATTGTATGGTTATTCCCTCCCAAAAATAAAGCCAAGCCCATTTGACAAGTGTTGAATGCTCTGGCATCTCTAATCCCATGAGCAGAAAAGCTGATGCTGATTGACATTCTTAATACAAAAACCCTCGCAGGGGGCAGGTGATGACAGGCTTGCTTTGGCAGACGACAAGTGTTGGCAGAGCACGTGCAGACTAAGGAATTCATTGACCAGATTGCCAGGTGGCTGCATATGGCATTGTTCTAGCAATGTTGGCACAAATTGTTTGGTAGGAGGTATAAACTAGCAAACAGAGAGGGAGGGGTTTTTGCCATGTCTGGGGTTGTGTTAACTGATTTGGTCTTGATGAGCAAAATAAAACTGGCATGGGTCATATGGCAGAGAGTAGTTTGCAGTTGCCACATTTGAGGTGCATGTGATTACAGTTCTTAGAGGAAAGCGGGTGGCTGCTTTTGGTGGGACACTGCAAGAGCTAGAGTAGGGGGGAATGGTGATTTGCTAAAGGGGTGTGTGCACTCACTTTCAATGCTTTGGGCTTTAATGGTATGCTTTCATGGAGAAATTACATCTTAGTGCCTCCTGATGGGTCTTCTTGTAATGACACTGGCATGCATAAGCCAAAATATCAAGCAGATTTCATTGCCACATCGCCAGACTACCAGGATAATTGACTGCATGGTAAAGGTTGATTTAATCTGATTTAAAAGACTAATAAATTGAGAGAAGTATTTTGTTAACACTTTAGTGCATCTAGGAAGCCAAGAAGGGTAGTTTAAATTATTAAGGAGATCTGGCAGACTGGCAATACGTTTGAGCACATTTGAGCTGGCTGGAACAACCTATGAGGTGAGCAGGAACTAGAGATGCACCGATTGCAATTTTTTTGGTTCTAAAGTTTGCATTCCCATTTCTGAATGTAATAGCAATGTTCTCTAATAATATCTTTGTATCTTTTTCCATTAAATGCTCATCCAACCTCTTTGGGTATTCTTTGAGCAGTTTTTTTTGTAGTTTAGAGGGATGTGTGGATGCGACACAGGTATTTTCAGGTATTCAGAGCATGACCAAAGTTTTCCATTACATCTCCAATTTTAATTTTCCCCTCCCCCAGTTTTATAAAGGTTAAAAACAGCAGATCATATAGAGAAACACTTTGTCCATACCACCGTCACAGTGAACCACCCTGCCACATCAGTCACCACTCCATCACAGGGTCCTTTTGTTAAAATTTTATGCAAAGGAAATTAAATGTTACATAAATTAATGTTGAATGATGTTCTTGTTGTGTGGGCTAATCAGATAAATGTAACTTTATTTTTATTTTTTAAGTGAATTTTTTCAGTACAAACAATGAGGCCATTGAAATGTTAAATTCATATTTCAAGATTAAAAATCTAAGAATAAAAAAATTGGTTAAATTGCAGACTTTTTATTGATGGTTTCCAAAAAAGGGACATATTACTATTAGGAAAACATTCGATTTTAAAAATCTATTTCTTGTTTTACTACTATAATGGCATACATATTGTCCGTAACGGGGTGGTACAAGAAAGGCTCCCATGCCTGAATAAAAAGGACACTATTAATAACGATTTTGTGCCTGAGGTGGGAAAATATGTTTTTTTGAAGGATTAACATGTCTTTCAAGTTGTAAGTTTTTTTAAAAAAAAGTTTTTCTTAATGAAAAATGTGAAAATTGCAAAGTGGAAATGGCACCCGTTTGGTAGAATGACTCTATTGTGGTGGTTCCCCCACGGTTTACTTTAGCCTTATAATTATTACACAGTGAAGAACTTCCACGTTATTGCCTGTGCCGCTGTCAACAAAACAGACTGGCTCGGAATTGGAAAGAAGTGAGGCTGACCGGCCGGTCACCGGTCCAGGCCAAGCATGCGGAAAATCGGCTGATTCCGGTCCCTGGCCGGTCCATCGGTGCATCTCTAGCAGGAACGCAATACATATGGCACTTTTCCACTGCACTTTAAGGTTTGACTCGACTCTGCTCAATTTACTTTTCTGCAATATGAGCCAGCGCCGCCTCTACTGCTGTGACATCATCTTAAATGTGACACAAACACACAACAAAGGAGCAATAAAGGATATTGAAGGAATGGTGTTCTTGATTCTTGGCATGTGGCTGTTTTTCACAGCATGACGACAAACTTTGTTTCAAAAGAGGCTGATGGATCCAAGACAAATTACTGCTAAAAAAAACAGGAGAGTTTGGGAAATCATACACCAAAGCGCAGACGAGGACATCATTGTGTTAGCTCGACAATGCACGAGGGTAAGCTAACCTGCCATCAAGCTTATAGATTCTCTCTGACCAATCAGTGATCTGCAGGGTTTTGACGTCACATTTAGTATAGGCTCGGCTCGCTTGGAACCTCTGCCGAGGTGGTACTAAAAAAGTATCCGGTACTATCCACAGTGGAAAACCCCCAAAAAGTGAGCAGAGTCAAGTCGAGCCATACCATGCAGTGGAAAAGCCTCAATAGTGACACTGACCCAATGCCTAGAAACCATACAGTTAATAAGCACTTCATTAAATTCCTCAAAGTGTTTACATTCACTACAATTAATTCAGTGGTTTAGGCAAAAATAAACCAACCTGGTGACACATTACAAAAAGGTTGTGTATTACAACATTAGTTAACACAATATATATCATGAACTAATAATGAACAATACATTTACAGCATTTACTAATCTTGAAAATGCTCATTTCTAAATATACCTTTTTAACATTAAAAGTTGTATATGTTAACATTAGCAAATGCATTATGAACTAACATGAACAAATAATGAACAATAGTATATTTTAGGGTTGTGAATCGATTAAAAAAATTTAACTAATGAATCATACAGTTCAATGAACTTGCAAAATATTGGTTAGTCATCATTTATTTCAATGTTGAGAAATATGAAAAAATATTGTTATTATTATTTTTTAATTTGTGGTAGAGTTAATTGGACAATTTATTACAGGTATTAATCTTTGATACAACTATATGTAATTTTATGCCATAAAATCAGTGGACCTGTTGTAATTACAATTTGGGCAAAATCTTCTGGTGTTTTCCAGTGGACTTTTTTTAATAATAGGATCAAATGGGCAGATTCAATTAATCTCAAACTTTATTGACAAGAAAAACTTAAGTGTACATTGCCAATGCATTATTGGACAATATATATAGATATAAAACATACTGAAATCTTAATTAGCTGTAGTATAAAAATCTCAAAACTATCCTTTTCTCTGGCTGCCGCTCAGTCACTACAAGTACCTGACTGCAGCTTGCTGAACGTGTCCTTCTCAGTCTCTATCGCCCACATGCAGGGTTTCACTCGGGCAGTTTTCCCTTTTGTCAGTGGTTCAGATAAAAGTGAATGAGCTTTTTCAGGAAATGAGAAGAGATACAACAGTTTGCTCATATCTCTTGCATGCCTGGTTCACCACTTGTGGGTGATGTCTCCATTCTCAGTTGAGTAAATACGCTCCTGTGTTTTATAATTCTCGGGACATGTGTTGCGTGTAATGAATGAGTATGCACTGCTCCACACAATCAGTTTCTGTGCTAGGATGTGCAGTCGAATTCGAGCGTGTACCACCTAAAAAAATTATGTTTACCAATTTTAGCCATAGAAAGTGGGGAAAAACATTATTCATGTTTCGGCTATTGCCTGGTTTTATTAATGGCAGGTAGAAGATGCCCTAACCCCACCCTCCACCCTAATTGGAGCATGTAAAGCTAAGTAGCCTCTGCCAGGAACAACTCAGGACAACTTTTTCCCATCATGTGAAGTTTCAAGAAGTAAAAAAAAATGGATACTGCATTAATTGCGTTAGTTTATATAAAAAGCAAAAAATATTAATCGCAGAAATTAACGCATTACATTTCTCAGCCCTAGTATATTTATAAATTAACATTAACAAATGCTATACAAAATTATTGTTCATTGCTAGTTCATGACATTCACGATAGCTAATACACAACGCTAACATAAAGAATCATAGTGTAAAGTGTTACCATCAAGTTATACTCTTTAATAGTGTCAATTTAAAAGGCTTTCTATGTTTGTAAAGTACTGACAGGGTATCACCCTAACTATTTATGCATTAGAAAAGCCATAAAATCACACTCCTGTCTACAGAAACTGTCTCAGCAAAGTATACATGGGTACAATGCTAGTCTAGTATGTGTGTTTGTTGGAAAGTACACTCACACGCTGGGCAGTGCTGCAGATGGCAGAGTAGCTGTCTCTTGCACCCTGCTGGTGGTTCTGAATTTGCTGGCGAAGGCGAGCCTGGAGGCGCACACTGCAGCCGGACAACAGATCCTCTCCCTTCTCCTTTAGTATAGCCAGATGCTCCTCAAAGCCTGCTATCTCCTCCATAACGGCCTGAGATGATGCAGTGATATTTCCAAACACACATTCAAGTTGAGTCAGAAAGAGGTTTGAAAACAGAGGCAGAGTCTACAGAAGATTTTGATTTCTTAGAAATAGCATATAATATTTCTGACAATTCTGATATTAAAAAGAACTCCTCATATTATTTCGTATAACATTCTAACAAGCATGCATTGAAGATGACAGTACATCTCATTTTCATATTTAGGTAAACATAGCATCCGTTTATCATTTGGTTATCATGGTTATTTGAGGTGTACTGTTCTTCTGCGAAGCCTTATGATTTGTCACCTTATGTCTCGCTAGCTGCTGAGTGGCAGCTTCAAGTCCACCACTTGATGATGGGTCAGGAGTCACAATCCTGCTGGACATCTGCAGTAGCCAACGCTCTACTTCCTGAAGATCTTTGTGGTAAGCTTCCTGTTTCTTCACCTGACCCTCCAATCTTAGAACATGGGTCTAAGAAAATAGGATTGATTAAAATATTTCCAAGCTCTGTAGAAGGGCATCTATGCTAAATGACCCATTTGTGCAGCTTACAGAATTTCATATATATGCTCTGAGTGGATTTGGAAGGGAGCTTTGCCATGTTAACTTTAAAGTTTGTCTACAAAGTGAATCAAACTATTTTCTTTCAAAAAAGCAAGAAAAAAGAGTTTTGGGTTTACGTAAAGTAGCCTTGTAGTGATTGTGAGAGCTCACCCTTGCTGATCCACACAGCTCCTGGTAGTCTGCCTGTAGTCTGGCCATGTTGTCTGTGATGGAAGGGGAGTGGAGGAGTGTCATCAGAGTTTTTCCTTTCTCTAGCACGAAGTTCACAGCAGAATCACGAGACAACAGTGTCTGCTCCACAGCCTGGACACAACAGAAACAACCAGCACTCAAGCTTCTAGATGAGTCCATCACAAAATTGAAGATTTTCATATCACATTAGTTCTGCGACTCTATCTGTATACTCTATCTATCTATCTATCTATCTATGTACAGGCCGATTTAATCAACATAAAAACAATTATATGTACCTGTATAATTGTAGCATTAATATAGGATGAAGACAGCAAAAAAAATCTCCTACCTTATACTTGGCCAGTTGGGCTTTTCTCTGGTAGAGTTCAGCTTTGGGTTCTACAGTAGAGCTAAGCAGGGCTCGAGTCTCCCAAAGCCAATGCATTTGGACCTTGTATCGTTCTTGGAAATCTTTATAGAGCACAGTGCTCCTTTCCAGAGTTGCATGCTCTTCCCGTAGCCCCAGTATAAGCTCTTCAAGTTGTGTTCGCCCTGTTTGAACTTCCTTCTCTAGCCTGGATGCTCCAGGGTCATCCAGGAAAGAAACGGCTTGCTCTGCTCGCTCTCTAAGTGTTTTGAGTAGGCTGTGACCATGATCCATTTCCCCCTGTATAGACTGCAGAGTGAGAGAATATTATATTCAATTTAGCAGTATTTCCCAACCTTTCATGTCCCCCTGCATCAAAACAAACCAGAAATGGCTTGATTTGAACTCATATTGTACTAAACATTATTTAGTATTATCATTAGTTGTGTATTAAGAGTTACAGAAATTTACATCTGTTCTGTGTTTTTATAAAGTCAAGATGCACATATTTTCCTCAATTGTGTCATCCATACAAATTGAAGCAGTTTACACATATTATTTGTTTTGATTTCTTGCTTAAAGAGAAACTGGATGTGATAGAAATACTGTAGAAATAAAATAATTATTTTACTCATGATTAAGTTGACAGCCCAAATATTTTTCAATTACAATTTCTGTTTTATACAAGGTAAACTTAGCAATATCAAAATCTTTCCAAGTACCCCCGGGAACTGGAAAGTCTCCCATGGCAGGGCCATAGCCAAGAATTCAGGGCACTATCCATCAATACTACTGGAATTGTTGTAGGTTTCCCACACCTTTGAGCCCTATAATTGTTTACCAGCTTTCCTCTTAGTACCCATGGCCCTGCCCCATAGGGTACACATACCCCTGGTTGGGAGCAATACTCTATAGTGCTACTTTTAAAACAAAACAACATAAAAGGGTACAAAAAGAGCAACAATGACAAACAAAACAAAACTAAATCAATAAATTAATGAGCCAAAGGTGAAATATTTATGCCTTCCCCAGTGTGCAACCAAGATGTGTATTTCCTGTTCCTGAGAAATTCTGATCCCTTTTTTCATTTGAGGCGTCAGGTTGTGCGAGTACTCCTCTGAAGTGGACTTTTCTGGTGGGCACTTTGAAGCCTGCCAGACTCCTGACATCTGAGTGCTGAGACCCAGAAAGGCCCCGGTCAGAGATATGAGAGGAAGACCCAATTACCCAGGCCTTAAATAGGGCTGCCACAGTGGGGTTTACCCAGCAAATGCATACTCAGCTTCACTGATTCTCTTCTTTTACCTTTAAGCATGAAGCTTCTCTATATTATTTCAGCCTGTCATCTCAACAAAGAGCTGTACACAAGAGGCCCCTGGCTGTACAGCTGGATGTGGAGCTACTGCTGGGGTACTGTCAGGGAAATGTGATCCAGTGTTTTAATGATCATCACTACACCCAAATGAGAAGGAAAATTACTGATGCCGAAAGATGCAGGAACAAGGATGATTGGGCCGAGAAATATGATGGATTAATTTGAATTGGGCTGGCATCAAATTTCACAACTAATTGCATGCTTATTCATTCACAAAAATCATTACATATTACATTTATGTACATATTCTCCATGTGTGCATATCTTTGAGTGTGTGTGTGTGGTGGGGGGGGGGGGTGGGCGTTGGGGGTTGCCTACATTGTGAGGACCAAATGTTCTACAGTAGCCAACTGTCCTCACAAGGTAGAGAGCTTAAGGGACTATACAATGTTTTAATGAAAATGTAAAAATGCAGAAAGGCTTGTGTAGTAAGAGTTAGGTTTAGAGGATGTAAAATATCAATAGCTCAGAATAAAAACAAAACAAAACAATAAATATCAATGGAAAGTCTGGACAATGATAGAACATTAAACGTGTTTGAGTAAGTTTGTGTGTTTGGACAGTCACCATGTCACTTTGGTCTGCTGCATTTGTGCAGCTCCACTGATTAAACACTGATTAAATGATAAGCCAAAGCCAAAGAGTATATGTGGATATGTATGCATGTATTTGTGTGTATGCATACAACTGTGAAAGAGCAGAGTGGGCATGTGATGCTGAAGCTGCAAGGGCATTGCATCAATTACACAGTATGTGCCAGCAGGTTCCACAGACAGACCACTCCTTCACCTCAGCTTTCACAGTGGGGGAAAGAGCAAAGTGGATGTGTGTGTGTGTGTGTGTGAGTGTGTGTGTGTGTGTGTGTGCGCATAGGGTGCAATTGTACTAAAGCTTTTGTTGCTTTGTCTTCTTAAATATATGATCAATATGTCTACAACATAAAGAGGCACATGCACACACACACACACACATACACACACACACACACACACAGGCTCTTACAATCTCAAATATGGGCGCAAAACTGTGCCAGGCCCAGTGAGAGTTATAGTCTGTAATGTGTGTCATTTTATCAGGCCAAATCAATAGCTCTTGAACCAAAGGATAAAAAGGGGAGATAGTTTCATCTGTTTATCTCTTGCTTTCATTGAGTAAAAAGAAGAAACTTCTTTGCACAAGTGTTAATTTATGTTTGCAGATTTAAAATATATGCCTAGATACATTTGTTTAGGATTAATGTATTTTATGATCAAATGTTTCAATCAAATATACATTTCTTGTATTTTGTTGTAGTTAACAAAAGAAGAGTATCTTTGCGTAAAATGTATTAACCCTCTATTGCGCTGCATTATTCTCTTTAGTGGTTACATTCATTGCATCCATATCCAATACATTTACAGTATATCCATTCCACTGTTGCTTAGTTCTTGGCAATGAACACATTTAAGCAAATACTTATTAACATACAAATAATTTGTATCAGTGCAACTGTTTGAAAATTACATTTACGATATCTGAATCATAGTTCACATCAATCAAAAATGTGTGTCCTCCACACAGAGAATCATGCCAGAAAAAGTTTTTATCAAATATTTAATGAATGCCAGGATGTAGTGTGACAAACAAAAAACTTTGTATTGTTTTTTTTCAAAGTCAAGTCATCCCTGCACCATTTAATTGCCACCATATTTGCATCATATGCTTACAAGTGAAAAAACATACAACAAAAAGAGGGTTAAATTGTGATGGAAATTATAGGGTCTTCATTCCAAAGTATTAAGCTCCTTGTGGCACGGTGGAGGGCGGGGCCGGGTCGTGACTCAACACGCCCGGTCCCGTATTAGACTAATTAAGCCTCCGAGAGGGTTAAAGGCCGATTGCGGACGACGTGCGGGAGAGAGAGATCGTTCACGGATGTCGTCCGCAATTGGCCTTTAACCCTCTCGGAGGCTTAATTAGCCTAATACGGGACCGGGCGTGTTGAGTCACAACCCGGCCCCACCCTCCACCGTGCCACACTCCTTTGCAAGTTGCATACAGAAGGATGTTCTCATGTTGCTTGTAATGTAAGTGTTTTCACTGCGCCATACCTCCAGCCTCTTCATCTTCTTTTCCATGGTAATGTGGTCAAGGGCCTCCGTTCTTTCAATAAGAATTTTGAAACTCTTCCTCGCTGCACTCAGCCAATCAGAGAAGGTCCTGAGACCTTTGTCAGCCTCTGTGATGATCTGCAACTCCTCCTGGAGCTGTTTGAGGGTCTCCTGAATGACAGAGGGATAATTCAAAAGGCACGCTGTCAAGAACACTAATTTGTGTTTGTGCATTTCTTCCTAATTTTGTTCCCCACATCATCATGTAGTGTTTTGATTGATCCAATGCTGCATACATGCAAACATTCACTGCTGAGGGCTTGAGGCTAAGCTATTTTGCAACATGACATGCACATTGACATGCTGATCGCTCTTGCACATGGCATCAATTAACACTTTGTGCTGTGCTGAGCTCACACCTACAGTATCTGCAGAGACATAATTGCACTTGACTACAGCGCACGTGACGGCCTGTTGTTTCTCGCAGAATAATCAATCACTTTCTTTTATGACACAGCCAGGGTGTGTGTGCATGTTTGTGAGAAGTGGGCAAGAAGAAGACGTGTTACAGCAAGTGTTAAAAACCATTCAGCTGTTGCCAAGGAAGTAGAAGCAGCGACTGATGGGTAAGATTGGCTCCTATATTGTTTCATTACAAGCTTAGGTCTCAGTGTGGGAAAGACACTGATTTTTCAACAAGTAATTTTTCTTTCTGTCCTTCCAGAGGGACAGGGAATAAATAGAAGCTGGTTTACCAGGCTGGATAGCTGCAAATTTTATACAACTGAGAAATGAGACTTATCAGTGTGTTTTCGCAGCAAAGTCAGAGATAAGTCAATGACACCAGGTTCTACTAACAGAAATTTTTAATTAGAAAATTAAAATTTTTTAATTCAATTTAATTAGAAATTAAGGATAGGTCACAATGGCCGATCATTTGTCCAATAACTGACTAGTCAATGTGTGAGGTTGACTATTTAATCCAACATTTTTCTTTAGTTAAAATTATATTTTTAAGGACAGTTAGTTGGTAGATGGTTTGCGTGGTAAAATCCTCTCTGAGAAGTTTTTTTACATTCTTCTCTTTTAATGAACTTTAGGTTACTCATATGAATCCGGTTCTCTGATAACAGAAGTGAGGCATCTCACTATGGGATATAAGGGGAATCGCCTCAGGTGTGTCATATCCTGGAAGCACCAATGACACCACGTCTGTCAGTTGACAGACCAATCACATCTGTTGTAAGGGAGCCCCACTTCCCTCATTTAAGACACTGCCTAAGGTCCCTTCTTCATTCTCTCCATATCTCTTCTCCATGCAACTGTAATTAGGTAAGTGTGGTGAGACACCTCACACCTGTTATCAGAGAACCGGGGTTACACGAGTAACTTAAAGTTCTCTTTCTAACATTAGCATTCTAACATTAGCCAACTCCCATATTGCAGACCAGTCAACCGACATGTGCAAAAACCCAATCAAATTCCCAAAGAATGGATAGGAGGGAACAAATAACACACTTGTGCTTTCACTATGTTATTGTTTTTAATCATCGGCAGATTGACTACCCACACACCAAGGACTGAATAAATCCATGATAACTCTGTAACATCCAGTCTATAAAATCTGACAAAAGTGTGAGGTGAAGCCCAACTCGCAGCCGCACAAATGTCCTGGACTGAAACCCCACTAAACAGCACCAACAAGGTATCCATTCCTTTGGCTGAATGAGCTCTCAAGCACTCTGCTGGTCACAACCCCAGACTATTATAAGTTAATATAATAGCCTCCACTACCTAATGAGAAAGACGTGATATGGGTCTGCCTTTATGAGAATCAGCCCACGAAGCAAAAAGACGATTACTCCTCCGTAATTCCTTTGTTCTTTGTTCCAGTACGAACTGGACACAAACAGTGAAGCAGCTCGTCCTTCGACGAGGAAAAAGGCAGTGGGTAAAAAGCCAGCAAGGCCACCAGCTTACAGCTAAGCACAGAGTTGCTCATCATCGCTCATCAGAGCCAATAACAAAGCTCCCTTCTTCAAAAGGAGCTTTAATTCCATACTTTTTACTGGTTCAAAGTGAGCTGAGAAAGCACTTTCAGGACCATGGACAGATTCCATGACAGAACTACCAGTTTTGACACTCTGTTCTAACACAGAGCGCTCCTCATAAACCTTCAAACAAGCAGGTGTTGACCTATTGCTTTAGAGTCAATTCCCACATGACAAGCTGATATGCAGTGAGATAAACCTTTTTCCAAAAGTTCATGAAGAAAACACAAAACATCTGCCGCCAAACATATAAATGGAATAATGTGTGCACACCATTGCTTAAAGAATTTAGGATTGTACACGAAGCGCGTTGAGGCAGCACTCATGATCTGAATCATGTCAGTCAACCTCAGAGTTAAACACTTAAATTTAGCCTCTCATGGGCCAGGCCCAAAGAACTACTCATTCCTGGTCGGGGTAAAATATTCCCCCTGTGCTTGTGACAGCAAGTCTCTTGGTAGCGGGAGGGGCCAGGGCTGGCCGAACAAGAGTTGCATTATCTATGTCAGCAACAGTTTCCCTGGCCAGCTTGGGACGATATGTATGACTGAGTATTCTCTTACTCTTCTTAGATTTGGAATGATTACACAAAAATCACTGCGGCCTAACTTGTGAGTGATGTGTCTGTCATAACCACTTTCCTCAGTGAGACTGCCCCTAAAGGGGTTTCCTCGAGATGGGAAGCAGGGACTCTCCAATGAGAGTTTGCATCCCCTCTGACATCACTCTCACTCTGCGGTTGAGATGATGTGAGGACACAAGCGCTGCTATCCAGTGCTGAAATTCTCTCATTCGCAGTAGTCTCAATGGAATGACTGATACCGTTGAGGCCATCAGAACCAATAGGTGTAGATAAAGCATGAATGATACCTTTGTTCCTCTGGCAGGGAGGAGAGCAAATCAGGCTAATCAAGCCCTCGAGAGGGATAAAGGCGACCTGAGGCAGCAGTTCAAGAGAGAGTGTTACGGGCAGCTGCCCTGTATGTGTTTGTGTCTTTATATTTAAGTTTATTATTAAACTATTATTTATATTGTCAAGCCGGTTCTCGGCTCCTCCTTTCCCTTTTACCTTGTTACAGTTCCCTTTCTGAAAAACTAACAACTGCAAATTGATATGATGTGCTCCTCTGAATGAAACGCAGTTCATAATTCAATTTGAGATCTAAATATATTATTTCTTGTGAAGGCATCAGACAGCACTTTGTCTCATTTATTTTGAAGCCTAAGCTCTCCAAATGAGATACCAGTGCTCTCATATCTATCTAGCTGGCTGCCAAGATGGAGCGCAAAGGAGTTTGTTGTCCAGATAAGACAACACTCTGAAACCCGTTAATCTCAGTGGCTTTAGTGCTGCTTCAACACACTTGCTGAAGACTGTCGGTGCCAATTAAAGTACGAAAGGCAGCTTCAAAAATGTGTAGGCTACACTGATATAGGAAAACCTTACGATTTGTCTGTGTGATGGATAAATCCCTACATGAAAATGTGTCTTTCAGATTAACTGACGTAAACCAGTCTTTGGGAAGAAAAAAATTAGAAATATTTTTGTGTGTGAGCATTTTAAACTTCTGAGGTATTTGTTGAGTTTCCACTCTGTTCCTGTAGCTGGGGGTCTTTATCCTCTGGTGATGAAGAAAAACAGGGGTCTTATCTATTTGACACCATGACCCAAACCCTCCTTTCCAACACATGCCGTACGAACCAGAAACAGTGTGGGCAACACTCAGGAGAGCAGTCTATGCATGTCTGACCCCCAGATGCATAGAAGATGGGAATCCTTGGGAGGGATAAAAGATCCAAAAGCACACGGATGGGAGGAATCTTTTCCCTTTGCGCCGCTGCTCAGTGAACTCAGTTGCTCAGTGAGCTTGCAAGGCTAATTACACAGGGCATCCTTAAGTCCAGTTAGTCAATTACCTACTGACTAGTCAATTTGAAATTGAAAATATGTAGTTTTGCACATCTCTAACAGAGAAACAGTAGTAAAAACACACTTAAAGCTTATTGAATGATGCTACAAAATTCCCTGAAATTATTAGGAAGGTAAAAGTGTTAAAGGCTGTTAAAGTTTGTAAAAGGCTGTCTAACCTGTATCCGAAGAAGCAAGGCATGGTAGCGGGCAGTGTGCTGGGTAACCCTTGCACTGACACGACCACTAACATGAGTATCCTCTACAACCTGCTGAGCAAGAGCACTGAGTCCTTCCAGATCACCCAGACGCTGAGCAGCCTCCATTTGCCACCACTGCAAATTGGGAATGGCAGTAAAATGTCATCAATATTTCAGTTTACATTTATTTTAAATCAGTGCTAATATAAATAATCCATAAGTAGAATGTTCTGGGTTTTATGTCACTATTAGTATAACACAGTCAAAAAGCATCATTTGAACATAGATTACCTTCAGGTTCTGTAGTTGGGCCTCCTTTGCAGTAACATCAGAGCGCCGATGACTTCTCACCCTAACTTTAAACTCCATGTCTACCAGCCACTGGTCTAAGCTTTGGAATAGACCCTCCAGCTGCTGCACCCTTGAGAGGACCTGCTCTAACTGGACTTTGGTCTCCCCAAGCCGGTCTTGGTACCCCTGCCATTCTGTCTTTGCAGTTTCCAAGGCCCGATCCTCAATTTGAGGGGCACCCCATGAAATGACTCTGTCTCGACAGGCAAGAACTGAACTGAGCAAGTTATGTCCCTTTGGGCAATGAGACTGGAGCATCTGGAGATGTTATTAAACAGAGAGAAAGAGTGAAAGGTCTGTAAAAATAATCAGATTACAGACACAGGATGTTTGAAAAGTTGTATGTTCATGTCCCATTTCTCCTCATCTTGGTAAATATTAGGCCTGTATTATATTAAGGCTAAAAAATATTTTGGTTATATTAACCTGCAATTCTTTTAAAGTGTTGTCCAGAGCATTTATATCTTCATCCAGGGGTGAGAGGAGGGCCAAACTGCTCTGTTCTTGCTCCAGCCAGTCTTCAAACATGTGCAGTCCTCGCTGGTACTCTTGGTGAAGCAAAACCAATTCTTCTGCTTTACTGACAGCAGCCTGGAACACCAGTAGCATATCTTACTTCCTGCAATCTCAAGGACTTCTTCTACAGATCATTGTGGGACATTTAGTTGACTGCTTCATATTACTTTTAAATATACTGTATCCTCAGGACAAGTTTAGATCAAGCAACGGCCTACATCACCAGAGGTTTAATATGCATACCTTTGCTTTATCTTTGATGGCTGTATATCTCTCATTGAGTTTCTGGATTTCCTGTTGGGTGACTGTGTGTTCAACAACGTTCGAACCCTTGGTAGCAATGGTCTCTAAGGGGCTGGAGTGGCTAAGAACTTCCTCATAGAGGAGCTGTTCAGAGAAACACATCAAATAAAGCAATAAATTCTTTCAGTTGGCCTTCGATAAAACTCTGAAATGTAACTCAATACACAAGAATCTCAGAGACTCGCACTTACATACACCCAAAACATAGCAAGCTAAAACTGACCTGACCCATATCAGTTGTGCTGAATCATGCTTCACAAAAAAACAGGAAATATATCCTATAGATGCCCAACAAGTAGAGGAGATTCTATGTTTCTATGATTCTATGTTTCTCTTTTTCTATGTTTCTCTTCTATATTTTCTATGTTCTAAAACCTATGAAAATTATCAGTTGCCTTGGCACGGCCCAGGTTGGCTGTCTTGTCCCTCATTTCAGCGTAGTGTTTGTCTGAATTTCCAAGACTCTCTTCAACTCGCTCCATCCAGCACTCAAACTGACTGACATCCTCCTGGTAACTTGTCCAGTGTGACAGGGCACCCTCAAGCTGGCTGTAAATGCAACATGTAAACAAGACATCCTATGGCATGATTACCCAACAGAATCTATGTTTCAGGAAATGCTTGAACAAACACAATTATCTAATTTAGATATAAGAACAGCTAAATAAACACAGACAGGTTGACAGAAAGCTCTCTGACCCTTTGCACTGTATGGATGCTGACAACAGTGAATCCCAGGAGTCTTTGAGGTCTTGGATCTGTTTGCGTACCACTGGTACACCTTCAGCTGATGTGTTCCTCTGGACATACTCCCCTCTGGTAAGGAGCATCTTCAGCTGGATTTCTCTGCCCTGACAAGCCATCAGAAGAGCCTGGAATAAATAAAAAATAATGTTGCACCTTAAACAGCTACAAATATATGAAATATACAAATATAAAAATGAGGGCTGTCGATTTAACTCGTTAATTCAGTGCGATAATGCATAAAAAAAATTTATTGCACCATATTAGAGAAGATTCCTGAGCAATGCAAGCTTGCAGTACCACCTGTTTTTATTCCAGAGGGCAGTAAGTGAAACTTCAGCTGTGTGGCAATGCACAGTTTATATAGTGAAGAAAAACACCTTTGAGCAGCAGAACAAAACAAACTTGCGTTACGTTCTTGCGTTCAAAACACTTGATGGAGCGCAAATCCGAACTAAGGGATCTCAAGATGTTTTAAGTATTAAACTATATTTTACTTGACACAGTGACCTAAATATGTTATGTTTATGATGCAACGCATCCAAGACGCTACACAAGCATGTCTGACGCAGCTGTTCATTGACGTATCCTTAAATAATCTCCAACTGATTGACAAATTCACTTATGAAATGGATTTCTGTGAACTGTATGCCAATGATTGACTTATGATCCATAATATGGTAGTAAACAATACATTGTATTCTAAAACCGCTTTTTGTATTGTCTTATCAATGATCAACTCTTCTGCCAAAAGAATGCACTGTAATTAAAGTAATGCACTTTAATTATCTGAATATGTTTTTATTTTATATATATATATATATATATATATATATATATATATATATATATATATATATATATAAAGATAACTATGTATCATTATTTCATCATTATATATTGAATTATTGTTACATGAGGGGCTTTAATTAATCGGGACACCATGTAATTAATTCGATTAAAAATTTTAATCGATTGACAGCCCTAAAAAAAAACAATGATAATAAAAATACACTATTAATATGTCTGGTAGTTTACTGCAATTATGAGAACAAAAAACATTATATGTTATATGTTACATAACTGCCGTGGTTAATGTTGGCCATAGTAGTTAGAAAGATCTGTAAAACTGTGTCGTACAATGTGTAAAACAAATGACAATGTACCTCGAGCTGGCCCATTCTGGTGATAAGCAAACTCTTGTCAGATGTTGGGGATCTGCAGGTCTTGAGTATATGTTGGGACTCTGAAACCCAGTTCTGAAGTTCCTGCAAGCCATGCGAGAAAAGCTGATGCTCCCCCACCAATCGTTCTACCCTGGACACCTTCTCCTGCAGGAGTCAGCAAAAAGAAGTTAAGACTAGAGCAGAAGACTGGAAAAATAAGGTTCACTACTTCATGTACTGTAAACAAAATACTAAAAACTAATGCAAAGCATTATTCCATCAGCAGTCTATACTAAACAACATTACCCATAAATATGGCCCATAAATAGAGCTGGGTATTGCTAGCCACCTCACGATATGATATGCATCACGATACATATGTCACGATACGATATATTGCGATACATCACAATATTATGGTTCAATTTCCTTGATTCATATGCTCTCAATTTAATTCCAATAAATATTGGTATATTTCAGTTATGTCCATTTTGCTCACAAATGAAAGAAATTCTCTCTCAGTTAATGTTTTTTATCAGTAGCATTTCTTCACTTTGGTCACATTTGTCATGTATTCAATCAATAAATATGATGTAAAAAATGTTTACATGTGTGTGTATATATATAAAATGTAAATATTAAATGTTTCTCATGATCTTAAAAACCTTTTGATCTGAAGGTGTATTGATTGGTGAATAATTAAGAAAAGCAGCCACTAAATGCCCAACATAGATGGGAACTCCTTCAATACTGTTTTAAAAGCATCCCAGGGTGATACCTCAAGAAGTTGGTTGAGAAAATGCCAAGAGTACATGTCTGCAAAATCTAGGCAAAGTGTGGCCACTTTTAAGATGCTAAAATATAGCATAGTTTTGATTTATTTAGGATTTATTTTTAGTCATAACTTAATTCCCATATTTTCATTTCTATTATTCTATAGTTGTGATGACTTTACTATATATATATATATATATATATATATATATATACACTGCTGGTCAAAAATGTTCAATAATGTACAGATTTTGCTGTTTCGGAAGGGAATTGGTACATTATTCACCAAAGTGGCTTTCAACTGATCACAAAGTATAGTCAGGACATTACTGATGTAAAAAACAGCACCATCACTATTTGAAAAAAGTCATTTTTGATAAAATCTAGACAGGACCCATTTCCAGCAGCCATCACTCCAACACCATATCCTTGAGTAATCTGCTAAATTGCTAATTTGGTCACTAGAAAATCACTTGCCATTATATCAAACACAGTTGAAAGCTATTTGGTTTGTTAAGTGAAGTTTAACATTGTCTTTGTTTTAGAGTCGCCACAGTATGCAATAGACTGGCAGGTCATTATAAGGTCAAAAATGGCAAAAAAGAAACTGCTTTCTCTAGAAACTCATCAGTCAAACATTGTTTTGAGGAATGAAGGCTATACAATGCTTGAAATCTTTTCAATGCTTGAAAAGATATCATTCAAAGGTGTACACTACAGTCCAAGACAAAGGACAGTCCAAGACAAAGGACAACTGGCTCTAACACGGACAGAAAGAGATGTGGAAGGCCAGATGTACAACTAAACAAGAGGATAAGTACATCAGAGTTTCTAGTTTGAGAAATAGACACCTCACATGTCCTCAACTGACAACTTCATTGAATTCTACCCGCTCAACACCAGTTTCATGTACAGTAGTAAAGAGAAGACTCAGGAGTGAAGGCCTTATGGGAAAAATTGCAAAGAAAAAGACACTTTTTAAACAGAAAAAAAAAGAAAAGGTTTGAGTGGGCAAAGAAACACAGACATTGGACAACAGATAATTGGAAAAGAGTGTTATGCATCTTAAACTTCTTAGACTGTAAGGTGTGTGAGAAGAGCCCTACAAGACAGCCACATGACAAGTGCTACAGGAAGTGTGGGGTGGAATGTCACCTGAGTATCTGAATTTATAATAGTAATTTTTCACGTTATTAATGTCCTGACTATACAGTGTGATCAGCTGAATGCCACTTTGGTGAATAAAAGTACAAATTTATTTTCATAAGAGCAAAATCTATACATTATATATATATATATATATATATATATATATATATATATATATATATATTGTGTGTGTGTGTGCGTGTGTCTGTTCATTGTTTAGGTGCATAAATTGTCTTATTTATAGCAATATGTTTCGGTCTCTCACACACATAATAGAAGCGTCTCTGACTGAACTGGGGAACGTCGTCTGAGTTTGCACTTATTTTGACGACCTGCTTCGTCTTTATTGAGCTGTTGGACATGACGTGAATACAGAAATAATTTAATAAAAATATCGATACGGGAATCTTAAG
The DNA here is from genome assembly GCA_032164185.1 of Moxostoma hubbsi. Classification (NCBI taxonomy): domain Eukaryota; kingdom Metazoa; phylum Chordata; class Actinopteri; order Cypriniformes; family Catostomidae; genus Moxostoma; species Moxostoma hubbsi. The sequence continues at coordinate 18,297,491 of JAVLUX010000022.1, forward strand.
TATCAATACAATATTTTGAAGAAAAGTATTGCAATATATCGATATTTGATGGCATTGGCACAGCCCTAATTACAAATACTAAAATACACAAGTGATATGTAAACTAGTACTTAACTTGCTCTTTTATGGAGTAGGCAATCAAACAACACTGAATAAATCTGAATGAATTAAACGATTAAGAACAGATAATGAAATTCTCACATGCAAGAAATTATTCCTTCTCCAATATTCAAAGCACATTAACATTTCATATATAAATACATAGCAGAGTTGTTAACATTTATTCTGTTTAAGAGAAAGTGGACAGTCAAAGGTGGAAAATCAAAATACCCTAGACCATCCAGATAAAAAAATAAACTTGTTGCTGAATGCTATTTAAACAATTGCAAATTTTAAATGTATAGTATATCACCAAACAGGCAATCATTATATCTACCATCACAATCAGTGGTAGTAATGGACAAAGCAAGCACAGGACTGATGAAGTATTCAGACAGGTAGAGGAGGTTACCTTAATCAGGTTGCTCAGGGCCAAGTAGCATGCAGCCAGCTGACAGACCCGATGCACAAAGCTTTTCCCAGCACCCTGACCATCCCAAAGCCCATGTGCTCTTCCTCTCAGCCCTGCTAATTCAGACTCTCTGGAGCATAACTCCTCCAGCAACGTCTGAGCATGTGCAGTCAAGGGTCACACGACAAGCAGGGATCACAGGAGAAGAAAGAAGAGGGTTCAATGCACAGATCCACTGAGATGGCTAGGTCTGTATTCATTTTCATTGCATCTTATTCCATATAATGAAGTGAATGGTGACTGAGGCTGCCATTATGCCAAATACCTCCTTTTGTGTTCCACGGAAAAGAAAGTCAGTCATACATGTTTGGAACAACATTGGGGTGAGTAAATGATGACAGTTTAAATTTTTTGGTGAAAAATCCCTTCAATACAAATTTCTTGCTACTTTTCTTTAGATGAAAAAAAAAGAGCACACCGTGAAATTGTCAGTTAGGCAGACACATTTCATGATAATAGTCTATCATGTTGGGTGCACTCAGGGGATAAAGGGATTAGGAGGCGAAGTGGGTAAAAGCAGGAAAAGGGGAGAGGAGAGGGAATGGATAATCACTTAGAGGACCTCTGTACACTGTAAAGATAAATTGTTGTAAATGTCATTGCCAACAGAGCAAGCAGGTGATAAAACAATAAAAAAATAGAGATGAAATTGATATAGCAAAAATAGAAATATTTATCTTTAACTTTCAAACCTCAATTCTACTTTAATATTATTGTGAGCTTGTAAATTAGGGCTTTTAGTGTTCTTTAAATGCAGTTGGAGAGCTACACTGCTCAAGAAATAACTAATTACTAAGCTTGATCCTTTATAGTGGCAAATAGCTAGACTCAGCAAAATCAGCCTTGACTGACAGGGTTTATTTCATTATCTCTAGCTGATACTAACTTATTTAATTGAGCTTTAGTACAGCAAAATCACTGCCACACTTAGTTGATTTCATCTGATCATTTAATTAAATGTTGGCTTCAGATGGATTAGCCCTCTTTATGGATTATGCAAAAAAGACATGGTACTGTAAAACAAGACAATGAAGACTAAATGCTGTTAATATCAATTCACTAATATTCTAGTCTCCAGACGTTTAATGGATAATATAGTCATAAATAATAGATAATACAGTGATAAGTAATAAATAAAATGTTTGCTGTTCTCCTATAAATTAATTAATTTGCACTTATTTTCTAAGGTCAGAGATGACAGAAATACAAATGGCAGTGATTGATTTAATTCAGTGAGATCAAAGCGTAAAGTTACGTATGTAACCCCGGATCTCCGATAACAGGAGTGAGGTCTCTCACTACGCCTTGTGCGTGAAATCATGGAAGCAATTTATAGGTCCTTTCTACAAGCGAAGGGCGCAAACTGGGCACAAACAATGAAGCCTTTCTTTCTCTGAAGAGGAAAATGGCAGCGGGTGAAAATTCAACAAGTACACTTATTGAACATAAAAGGTGAATCGCTCACCTTTGGCAAAAATGCTGGGTTTCTCTTAAGGATAACTCTCAAACAATATAGCTGTCTTTAGTAAAAGATGCTTTATACTAATACTCACTATTGGTTCAAATGGGGGCTGAGAGAGTGTGTTCAGAAGCATGGACAGATCCCATGGTGGATCAGTGGTTTTGAGAAAGGATGCAACTTTTGTGCTCCCTTCATGAACTTACACACCGGTGTATGTTGACCCATTGTTCCACAGTCAAAACCAACATGGCATGCCAATATTGCTGCAAGATATACCATAGAGAATACTCTACCTTTTCCAAATGGTCTTGCAGAAAAGTCAGCACGTCCGCTACAGAACATAAAAAGGGATTAATGTCTCTGCACCTCTATTCAAACACACCCCACTTTAAATCATATAGTGATCGCTTTGAGGCCACTCACGTGCTCTGAATTATTTCAATCACCCTTGGAGGCAACCCAATGGCATTTAAATTCATCTTCTCATGAGCCAAGCCCAAAGAGCTACTCGGCCTTGATGAGGGTGAAAAATATCTCTGTGTGGTCGAGATAGGAGATCCCTGTGCAGGGGAAGAGGCCAAGCTGGTCATAATGGAGCTGAATTATCTCCACCAACAAAAGCTTCCCTGGCCAGTACGGGGCAATCAGTATTACTGAATGACCATGCTCCCTTACTCTTTTTAGAGTTGGGCCAATCAGGCCTAAAGGGAGGAATGCATCCAACAGTTCATTTAGCCATGAGTGTGCCAGCGCATCCACACTAATAGGTGCATCTTCACTCCCCAGAAAGTAGAACAGAGGGCAATGAGCGTTTTCGTGCAATGCGAAGAGATCTACGGCAGCCTGAGATCTACGATCAAATCAAGATCCACAGGTGTCAGGAAAAGGGAGCCCCCACTCTGCCTGCTCGGTGGCCTTGGATGGTTGAGGTGAAAGGATTGCATCCTTGAGAAGGAAATCACTCGTAAAGTCATCCTACTCCTCTTCATCTTGTCTCGACCTCGACTGAGACATCAAAAAGAGGAGGTATGTTCAGCAAGGCCTCCTCCATAATGTCCCCACAACTATTAAAATCAGGTTTTGAGAATTTGTTCTCTACCAATAGCAGGGAAAGATATGGGTCTCCTGTTCTCGCAGCTGAGACTCACCTTTTATGAACACTAAACGGGAACTTAGCACAGTGCGGACAGCACTCAAGGTCAGCCAATGCTGCCTGCTCATGTTTCACCCCCAGGCAAGCGATTCCACAAGCACACATGCCAGAAGGTTTTGCAGTGACTAATGGTCCAGTGATTATCCTCCGATATAAATTGCTTCCATGATTTCACACTCAAGGTTTTCTATAGTAAGATACTATAGAATGTTTGAAAGAAAAATCTTTCAGTATGGATAAGTCAATAAGGCTATATCAGAGTACCTGAAGTTTGGAGAGCTCTAGTCTCTTGGCAGACAGATCATGTAGGCGAGCACTGCTCTCCTGTACACTGATCTCAGTTCTGTTCAGCCAGTCTTGCAGGGGTTCCACACTCATCTCAAAGTCCTGCATCTGGCACTGCAAGACCTGAGCACAGACATTCATGTTACACATGTGCCTCAATTCATACATTATTTTTCTTACTTGCTTAAAAAAATTGATGATGTAATCAGATTAGGGATGCACCGATCCGATGGACGATCAGAGGACACCCAAAACAAAGACACTTACCGAACTTCTAGAGTGTTCTGACTGTCAAAATAAAAGCCCAAGTTTTCAAAGTTAAAGGTGCATGCCAAAAATATATTACTTTTAAATATTACTAATATTATTAAGAAATTCTAAAAGTCAATAATAATAATAATAATGTATTATTATTATCATAATCATTTGTTTACAAATTACAACAATATTTAAGTTGACTGGGTTCCAAAAAATACTGTGAATGAAAAGTGGACTGATATCTGCAACTTAAGTGAACAAAAAAATTAATCTGAACACTTTAAAGTCCATATACCAGATCCAAGGTTTTCTACTGAAGATTTTCACTAGAAGTACTGTTAATGTTGCTGCTGCATCATCCAGTAGACTAGTTAGCAATAAAGTTGTTCTTAATAGGCTATACATTTACAGTATATTGATATAATGTGTAGTTGGAGGATTGTGTTTCTTTACAATACAATAAATGTTCAGACAGTCTCCCTTGCTGGTTTTTCTGACACATTCAGGATCATTATAGCTTTTGCCAGTGACACTGTGGCTCGCTTCGGGCGAGCGATTGTAAAATGTATATTTTAAAGGCTCATTATTATGGTTTAGTATTTCTCTGTAACATAGAACAGTGTTAGTAATGTTACTTATAACATTCTTTCTCAGCCCTGGAACTTAAACCATTTTCTGATGCCCCCCCCCCCTTACGGATGTAGGGATAGATATATATATATTGGCTATATTGACTTAGGAATGATGTTGTGATGACATCCGTTTGCTAAACACCACCTCCCCCCCCCCCTCAAAACTCATTACGGCACTGGTGAGTACATGTAATAAACATAAACAATTAAATAAGAGAGAATTCTTAGAACAAAAAAACTAATTTACCAACACGCATATAAAAATACGCAGCACAGCTCTACCTGTAAGGCCATCTCTCTTCTCTGTAAGTTGTCCATCAGGCTTCTCCAGTCATCTTTGGCAGCGTTCGATTTGGCGCTGATCGCCTCCACCCTGTCGGCAGCCACGACACTACTGAGCTGCTCTCCATATGATAGGATGGTGTTTAATCTAGCCTGGCCCTGCTCATTGTCACTCATGAACTCCTGTGGAGCAGAATGAGAAAGACGTCACCCACACAGACACAAGTAGACTATCACAGATCATAGGGCAGCAAGTGCGATGAGACACATCCAGACATTGACAGTCACCCAGCAGGGATCTCCCACCATCTGTGAAGCAGACACATTCCTTTCTTTTTTCCCTTTCTCCACTCAAATGATACAGATGCAATTATGTATGACCCAAAGCATGTCTGCTGCCGTATTGCTGGTTAAGGACAGTATGCCATACGGAAATATTGTTCCACATTTGAGATGTCTGCGATGGTAAATAAAAAATGAGCAGCCAGCATTTCTCTTCCACCCATCTTATTTCCTGCTTTTGTGATTTTTCTATTCTCAGTAACCCTGTTAGTTTTTATATCTCCCCTCTTATTATATGTGCCTATTAAAAATGGGCATTTTGATAATTTTGACTACTCAAGAACTTGACAGATAAATCTTCAGAGTACACGAGTACCAGTGGCCGCTGGTGCTTTTCAAGTGTGGGGAAGCACAGACTATTTTAATTTTTTGGTGTTTGCAAAGATGCTCCCAAAAACTGCTTTAACTAATACACAAACAGTGAAATTTCCTATAGAAAATTATTAAATTCAGAATTGTTTCTGAAAAAACAACAACAACAAAAACAATAGGCATAATTTAGCATTCTGAATGATAAAATAAATGTGTTACGGCAGATCACAAATAACTGTGCCCGTATCTCCAAGCTGCTGAACACTGCATTCAGCAGCATGTATTTACATTTCAAACACTGTCAGATATCTTCATCACATTCAATTATTGCCTGTATATTCCATAGTTTTGCCAATTTGAGAGTACCACCAATCATAAAATAATTTTAATGGCTAAGAGCCTCTGGTCCAATTAACATCAATCTTTTGCTCCATTAAAATGAATGGTATCTGCCATTGGTAATCATTGAAGAACAGCTTCTTGAAGCACAGACTTCTATTGGCATATTATTGAAGAAAATAATTATATAAATAAATAATTATAATAAAATAAATTATACCACTTGAAGGAACAGTGTAATAGTGATATGTGATATTTGATATTTTATACTTTTATTTTAAAGCTCATTTAAATACATATGTTTTCTTTGGCTTTTACACTTTGATGGTTGTGTAATGTGATTATATGGTTGTTTTCTGTCTTGTCCTACAATGTAGTTTTAAAGTACTTTACAAATAAATGAGACTTGAGACTTTATTTGCTCACTGCACCAAGAGTGATTTGTACAGTTGAAGTCAGAAGTTTACATACACTTAGTTTGAAGTCATTAATAAAAAAAATTTAACCACTCCACAGATATAATATTAGCAATCTATAGTTTTGACAAGTTGTTTAGGACATCTACTTTGTGCATGACACAAGTAATTTTTCCAAAAAATAATAATTTCACTTTTAATTGACTATATCACAATTCCAGTGGGCCAGAAGTTAGTCATTCACTAAGTTAACTGTGTCTTTAAGCAGCTTGGAAAATTCCAGAAAATGATGTCAAGCCTTTAGACAGTTAGCTTCTGATAGGAGGTGTACTGAATTGGAGGTGTACCAGTAGACAGGGCTGGACTGGTAAACTAGCATACCAGGCATTTTCCTGGTGGGCAGATGCACTTTGGGGATGATCAGGGGCGGACTGGCAGATGTGCTAAAAAGAGCCGCCGCGTTATGCTGAACAGACCACAAAACGGCACCACGATATGCAGAAAAGGACAGTGAAATCATCAAATAATCTGGTCTAATGAAACAAAAATGTAACTGCTTGGCAATAATGACCATTGTTATGTTTGGAGGAAAAAGAGTGAGGCTTGCAAGCTGAAGAACACTATCACAACAGTGAAGCATGGGGGTGGCAGCATCATGTTGTGGGGGTGCTTTGCTGCAGGAGGGACTGGTGCACTTCACAAAATAGATGGCATCATAAGGAAGGAAATTTAGGTGGATATATTGAAGCAACATCTCAAGACATCAGCCATGAAGTTAAAACTTGGTTTGCAAATGTGACTTCCAAATGGACAATGACCTCCAAAGTTGTTCAAAATGGCTTAAGAACAACAAAGTCAAGGTATTGGAGTGGCCATCACAAAGCCCTGACACAAAGTGCTGATTTCAATCCGATAGAAAACTTGTGGGCAGAACTGAAAAGCGTGTGCGAACAAAGAGGCCTACAAACATGACTCCGTTACACCAGTTCTGCCTGGAGGAATGGGCCAAAATTCCAGCAACTGATTGTGAGAATCATGTGGAAGACTACCCAAAATGTTTGACCCAAGTTAAAAAATAATATTTGGCAATGCTACCAAATACTAACAAAGTGTATGTAAACTTCTGACCCACTGGGAATGTGATGAAAGGAATAAAAGCTGAAATAAATCATTCTCTCTACCATTATTCTGACATTTCACATTCTTAAAATAAAATAGTGCTCCTAACCTACCTAAGACAGGGAATGTTTTCTACGATTAAATGTCAGGAATTGTGAAAAACTGAGTTTAAATGTATTTGGCTAAGGTGTATGTAAACTTCTCACTTCAACTGTATATAATGTATTTATATAGCTTATTTGTACATATTCAACTTGTCATTGCCACATTTCTGAATAAATTTTAAGGAAAGCCGAGATTGCCATCTAGTCTTAAAACAATCATCACTGTCAGGTACACATCTCACTGTTTTTTTTTTCTTTGCATGTTTATGACAGCTTGTCAAATTAAACATAGTTTAACTTCTATAAACATGTATCAAGATATCAGCATTCTGTTCCATTTAGTTGCACTCCATCTAGCTGTTTCAAAGGTAGAACGTTTGCTATGTGAACACCATCTAATCTCCCCCGAGTTTTGAGCACTGTTGCTGCCCCAAATTTAAAATCACAATGAACAGTGTTGATGAAATTTGCTGTTTGTATGAATGCAAGGTACTGCATTTTGGCACGTTTGTGTACATGTGGCCCTTAATTTTAATCAATTACTTTCAAATATTTAAAAAAGTTGCATAATTTTTGCGAATTCATAATTTAGCAATGCAGCCATATGGATTTTCAGGTACTCGTGTTCATCTGTAGTACCTATGCTATGTCTAGGCCCACAGAATTTGTGCTGATTGGTGCCATTTCTCTACCAAATGAGGGAAAAATCAGCAGAACTCTATGGAATTCATTTAAATATGGTAAAATATGTTAAACAGAGCAGAAATTACTACTACACACTTATTAAGGTGGGCATACACAGTGTGATTTTCAACTGTCGTGGGAGCTCCCGACCGATTTTTTCACGTGAGGGAGAGATCACGTGGAAAAGTTGGTGCTCGTGTGGTCGCGGCTTGCATCTTGTGAGATAAATTACGAGCGGAGTCGAGAGGCTTACGAGCAGCTTACAACCTCTTAATAATTTTCAAAAAATCTGGTCGATGTCGGCTTGAATTCGTGAGGTGTGTGTGGTTGAACAGGCAGATTTGGTGGTCTACCTGAAGTTGACCAATCAGGAGAAGGTGTTACAACTCACATGGTCAATGAAAACGGAGTGTTCATGAAGCTTTTTCATATTTGGAGAAAGTGGTCGTGTTAAAAATATTTTCTCATTTTATTCAAAACCACTGGGAATTATTCTACAGAAATGCCATGTTGTTCTCTGTTCTTCAATTACATAATTTGCCATATGGGTTGCACTAGAAAACCAAGGACTTCTTGGTTTAAAGTTCTACCTGTCAATCAACTGTTGCAGTAAAACAATATTTTTAAGCTTTGCTACGTGCTTTAAAGTGCATTCAAATGGACAAGACCTCACAGATCTTCTTCAGAATGTCTGCTATCAACATGCAAGCAGTGACAGTGTGACACAGATGAGAAGATGTAGCCTACATATAAAGCAGAATAATACAGGTTGCCTACTCCACAAAAATTACTGCACTAAACGCCATGTTTGCACTTAAATTAAATCCAAGTCTAACTGACAGAAATGTAAACTTTCTTTTTAATCTTGTACATTTTGTCCACTTTATTATCATGCAGTAACTGGCAGCAACACACTGATGATATGATTGATGTACAGTATGCAAGTCATGAAATTACACAGCCTCCCTTCGAAATCTGAACAGCATTTGCAATAATTATCCATATATATATATATTTTTTTTTTTTTTTTTTTTTTATCAGCAGATGAGTTTTCAGCTAATGCATCCCCTGGCCATTCCAGTCTTCTTTTTTATTTCTAAAACGCAAACTACAAGGCTTTAAAGCAATGTCCTCATTTGGCTTGGTCGTAATGTCGTATCGTGTATGATTGCACCTGTACAGTTTTCAGACTGACTGACTGACTCGTAACATGTGCAGTGGCTCATGACCACCCAAGTGTCAGAACTCACACCGTGTATGCCCGGCCTTAGTAACTGAAAGCATTATCTTATTAGCCAAAATATTTAATAAACCAACATCAAAGGGAGGAAGATTTGTAGAATTTTAAGAATGGTTGTTCAAAGTCTGCAAAAATCTGCAGATTTCTGTGGCCTCAGATTGCATCCAGACCAACAGTAGTTATGTCTCTTTCGTCAAAGCTATACATCATTACTGTGCATTTCCCTGTACCCTCACAGGTTTTCTGCTGTGCTAATTGAACTCATAAATAGCCCAGTCTGTCACATCCTTGGCTCAATAGTAGCCTCATAAACTGGCTCATGGGACCTGAGAATGAACTGTCACTTTGTCAAATTTTGGCCAGCCTTACATGACAAGCAAAGCAACAACCTGCTGGCCAAACTGGCTATAATCCAAGAATCCTGAATCTCGTCCAGCCAGGAGGAGTACTCCCGGGCATGGAACTGTCCATTCTGCTCACCTGGATCCTCTGTATAGCGGCGGAGGCATCCTGGATGCTGTGAGGAGAGTCAAAGCATTTGGCGGTGGAAATGTTGGCATTGACCATCCACTGACGGAAGTCATGTAGAGAAGAACGGAAGCGCTGTTCCAGCAGTTTCTCCTTATTTTGACACTCCCGGGAGGCACGCAGGCTCAGACTAGAGAGAAAAAGTTAAAGACACACACAGAGGTATTAGAAAAGGGAAGGGTGAAAATTGGGGGATGGGGTTAAAATGTGTATGCAGGGGGGTTGATAGTGCATGGTGTGCAGACATCTGTTTCAGTGACAGGCTCTCTCAGAGGAAGAGTTTGTGTATCAAAATTGAAAGCGCAGCAGAACCAGTCCATACAAGAATACACCAGCATAACAAATACGGATGAGGCTGAGGTGGACAGTGGAGGCAAGATAGGCATGTTTTTTTTTCTTGTTTTGTGCTGCAGTACTTGAAAAGAGTGCTAACGAGGCAAAGGCTGCTCTCATGACAAGGGCACTCAGCTGAAATGCTCACTTGAGATGCAGTGCTACGAGATTCTATGTATCAAAGCCCTTCATTCGCCTACATGCTCATGATTGTAATTTTAAAACTTTGTCCTGAATTAATTTTTTATTTGTATTTATTCTTGAATTTTGTATTATTGTTGATTTCTTAGGAGTTATTGTATAAACTATTTGATTTCTGTATTATATAATGCATTGAATTATTCAACATAAACATGCCCACACACACAAACAGTCTTAACCCTATCCATACACCTAAACTTTAAAAATGTATAAGACCTTGATAAGAACAAGCCCCTAACCCTAAATATAAGCCTTAAATCTGATTGGTTGATAGACATGTTATTCCAGGACAAACAAGTATGTTGCTCCAGAAACCTGTGCTATCATCTGATGTCAATGGTCTTTACTGCCAATAAAATTGTTGAACAACATTCAATATTTTTAAAAGAATTATTGAATGTAAAAAAAAATTAAAAATGAAACAGACACACAGTAAGCAGTGGAAACATGATCTAAGAAGCTCTCTAAGACACTGGCATGTTTTACTTGTCTGCAAAGTACAAACAAATGTTAAATGAAAACAGGTTGTGACCATTTGACTTGAAAATGTTTAACCTTGTGTGTGCATGGCTGCAGCACTCACCTGTTGTGTAGCTTGATAAGAGCGCTGACTCTGTCCGACTGAGAACCCAGATCACTGGAAAACCCATAAAGCTCATTGAGCTGCGCCTTCAGCTTCTCCTCCATAACTTCAGCTGCCTGAAGCCCCTCCAGAACACCCTGACAGACACACAGACACACACACACACACACACACACAGACACACACACACACAGCTGGGTTGAGTGTCAATGCAGAGGCCACGCTTGATGCCTGAAATCTCATTTACAGGCTTGATGCTCCTTCTTTCACAGTTGCACACACACACACACACACACACACACACACACACTTAAGCAATAACACATAGCTCCATTCAACTCAAAGACAGAGACAAGACCTCTTACAAAAGCATTTCTGTTCTTCAGTGTGTCCAGGAAGCCTTCCCACTTTTACAAACATGCCTGAGATTATCAAGAGCCAAAGTAGTCTCTCTCTCTCTCTCTCTCTCTCTCTTTACTTCCACCCTCCCTCTGATCCTCTCTTTAAAAAAACAGAGGGAAATGCTTCCCTGACTTCTCCCTATAGAACACTTCCTCCTCCAATCTCTCTCCTCCTCTTCCTTCTCTCTCTCCTCCCTGTCTTCCACTTCACAAGCTGCAGTTCACCCTCTCTTTCACACTCTTCGGTGGCTCTCGTTCACTCCTCCCACCTTTTGACATGTTCTCTCGCTTGCGGTTTGATTCTCTATCTCCTTCCCTCCTCCTCTCACATTCTCCTCCTCCTCTCTCTCTCTCTATCTCTCTCTCTCTCTCCCACTCCCGGTGGGAGTCAGCTGTCAGATGTTGAGGAGCCTGAGCCGTGCAAACGAGCGTGTAACACAAACAAGTCCAGACACCGGAAACAAGGGATAAGAGAAAGTGAAATAGAGGGAACAGTGCAGGGCTTGAGAATGACCAACATTAAAAATACAAAATGGGAGAAAAAAAAAAATCTGCACTCTTTTTTCAATTATGTGAGCAGCAAGAGGAAGATGTGAGTAAACACAATCTCAGCATCACGGAAACATACATCTCTCGACTCACTATACAGGAGTTTATAAGAAAGTGAGTGAGCAAGATAGAGAAAACAAGGAAAAGAGAGAGAGGGAAAACGATTGGCTATATAGAGAACTGTATAAGCAACTGTCCTTTCTACATTGCACACAGAGGCCATTCTGTGTCCTTTAATATAACCTTGTAAATGAGTATACGTTTCGTTAGGAATGATAAACATAGAGAACTGTGTGAGACTTGGTAAATGTTTGTGCTGTAAACAGTAGGTGTCTGTGTTAGAGTTTAGACAAAATTCGTAAACTATACTCTAATGAAATATATTTTACCTTATACAAACTCCCTCCCTCGCTCTCGTGCATTTTTTACCTTGGCCACCGTCCATCCCTCAACCGCCGCCGCTCCGCTATTCCTCCGTTCCGCGCTGCTCAGTCCTTCGCTCCACTCCTTCAGTTGTCCCTCCAGCTTCTCCATTTCTCCCTCCAATTGCGCTGTCAGCCGCGTCTGCTCCCGCTCGGCCCCTGTCGCCGCGGCCACAGCCGTCTCCAGGGCGTCGCGAGCTCGTAGCGATGCTCCCTCCCACTGGTGCAGGGCTCGAGCCAATGCCGCCACCTCTCCATCCATCAGCTCGCAGCCCGCCGCTGCCGTGTGTCTTCCTGCTCTCTCAGCGCTCAGCCGCACGCGCCGCAGCCGCTCGCGCCCCTCGCACGCGCCGCGCTCCAATAAGTCCTGAAGGGAGGGAGCAAGTGAGTGAGTGTGTGTGTGTGTGTGTGTGTGTTGGGGGGGGGGGTAAAGTTGCTACGGAAACTGCCGCATCAGTGGCTGAGTGTTATCCAACTGCTGCATGGATGACGGTATATTCAGCGCGGCAAAAACTCTGTGCCTCCACACATCGACTCTGTACCTGTCTCGCTCTTCTAAATACATCCTAACTTAATATTCATATATGAATCTCTCTACTTGTTGACTTTCTAAGCTTTAGTGTAATTTTCTCACATCCCAATATATATAATGTATTATTTATTCATTAATAATAATAGAAATATATTTTTTTAATAATTAAACAAACTGGTCACCAATCATTCAAAAATATGATTGAACAGTCAACGTAAATAACAGGCTCTATACATAATAGTTATCCTGAAATACTAAGACTAGCTCTTTTTCTTCAGTAATAAACATGCATGCCATCTGTTTATTATTGAAGAAAAATAACTACTGTGCATAATTATTTCAGGACTATGGAAAACAATAATAGGCTACCTGATATAAATTGCATTTACATTTACAGTCAAAAAATTTTAAGCTGATTGAAAAATGGAAAAGAGATAGAAGTATAGGCCTACATTTAATTCAAATTTATTTTAAGTGCTCCTTTAATCTTATACTCCTGTTTACCACTCCTTCATTCTCTTTGGCTGCCATTAGGGCCAGTGGTAGCTCAGCGGTTAAGGCTCTGGGTTACTGACCGAAACATCGGGGGTTCACGCCCAAGAGCCTTGAGCTGCTTTACTGTGTGTGTGTGTGTGTGTGTGTGTGTGTGTGTGTGTGTGTGTGCGCAGGTTTGGGTGGTTTACGAGGACATTATTTTAGGTTACAAACTGGTAATTACAAGGGTATTATGCAATAAATGTGGTTTATGATGACATGTCTAGTGTCCCCATAATTAAAATCACCTAAAAACATAATAAACTATGTTTTTTGGAAAATGTAAAAATACAGAAAGTTTTTGTGAGGGTTAGGTTTAGGGGATAGAATCTATAGTTCATACAGTATAAAAATGCTTATGTCTATAGAGAGTCCTCATAAGGATAGCTGCACCAATGTCTGTGTGTGTGTGTGTGTGTGTGTGTGTGTGTATGTGCGGGGGAGACGAGGGAGCGCTAGGGCTTTTTTTAACTGAAATTGAAATAAATGTAGAATATTTTAGACATTGTTTTGATGTTATTAAATGATTTTCTTTAACAAATGACTTATGTTTTAATTTGTTATTTTGTTGTGGTAGCCTGTGGGGCTCTTTGAAAGAATTGAAATAATTTGGCGAAGTGATATGAAACCATTAATCTGTGAAGACCTGGAACAACTTTATAGCAGTGTGTTCCCTTGAAAAATAATTGCACACCTTAGAACATCTGCGAACCAATCACAATCAAGCATTCAACAGCCACGTGGTATAAGTAAAATCTAAGAACCTGCTTCCATCCATTAATTAAGTCCTGTGAGAGCATACAATGCAAAAAGTCTGGCCTTGGAATTAAATGTACAGGGTTCACTTCCCCCATCCACATAATTGTTCCCACATACATACATACAGTTAATATTCATCTGAACACACACACACACAAAAGTTATTTTTTTGAACAAATGGGTTAAAATTTGTTTACAACTTTAAATATATAGTTTGTATATTCAGTGAATTATGTTTTGTAATTTTTGGAGTTTCTTTGTTAAGTCTCTTTGTGTGAATTTTTGTTGTATGATGAACAGTGCTGTCTTAACTGGCTGCTTTTGCCGAGCAATTTCTCTCATGGGGTTAATAAAAGTACATATCTCTCTCAATGTATTTATTTCACACCTATACGCACATATTCTCATACTGTATGTGCAGATGAAATACAATTATGAATATCAATGTCTCTTCTAGTATAAGAATGGATTTTGTTCTTATTCATTTCACACAATCCATAATAAAAGATTAAACATTTTTGTTTACGAATGGGGGAAAAAGAAAAAAAGATTTCCACATGTTGTCAAGAAACCATTTGAGAGAAGAGAAGCGATTTCACAGGAAAAGGTAGCCTACATTTAATTATTGTGTGATAGCTTTATGTGTGCCAGTTATGACATGTAATTAAATATGAAAGCCCTTCTTCTTTTTAAGGGTTTAAAAAAAATTGGAGGATTATTTTTGGCAGATGCATACTTCATTACATCATTCATTACAATGTAAATTTAAAATACATTTATTCTTCTTTCGGCTGCTCCCATTAGGGGTTGCCACAGCGGACCATCCTAGGGGGCAATTTTAGAGTATCCAATTTACCAAACTGCATGTATTTGGACTTGTGGGGGAAACTGAAGCACCCAGAGGAAACCCATGCAAACACGGGGAGAACATGCAAACTCTACACAGAAAGGCTCAACTGAGCTGGGACTCAAACCGAGAACATTCTTGCTGTGAGGCGACAGTGCTAACCACTGAGCCACTGTGCCGCCCCAAAACATATTTAATAATTACCATAAAAACGAATTACCAATAGATTTTCTTTAGAAAAAAGTCAATAATTAAATTTTCTTACCCGGATTTCATTCAACTTCCGACTTAAGGTGGGAGAGTCACCAGATGGGTCAGAGCATTGCTGAAGCTCCTCCCCCACCACCATGAGCCAATCAGTGAGCTCCCTGATTGTTTCCATGTACTTCTTATGCTCAAGGACAACATCATCTGAGAGTCTGACTCTCTCCTAAATAGGACAAAACATTAATTAAATCATTTAAATTTTAATTCAACCAACCATTGACTTGTTCACTTTTACACCTCAACCATCTAATAGGCATTTACAATACACCTCTGCTGCAGCTTTGACATCCTCAAATTGCGCCCTAAGGAGAACCATTTCTTCCTCCTTAAAGACAGGGTCTCCAGTGCGTTTGTACAGTTCGGCTGCACTCTCCTCCAGATAGCACAGCGCTCCTTGGTGGTCCTCCACATCTGATGACAGCAAGCGAAATCTCTCCAGTTGCTTTCGTTTCTCCCTTAGTCCTAGTTGGGGCTCAAGAGGACCTTTGACCTCCAACCCGACTGCCTCCAGCCATCTCTGCAGCTGCGCTCGAGACTCCACAAACAAATCCCACTGATTAACGGTCCACTCCAATCGACTAAATACAGGAAAGACAGATACAGAGACAATTTAAATGTGTATATAATGTATGTGATTATAGCATCATATATATATATATATATATATATATATATATATATATATATATATATATATATATATATATATATATAGAATACTACATTATGCTTTATATATAATTTATGAATACACTGTGTGGTCAAAAGTCAGACCATTGTGCAATATGAAACTCATTATCAAACCATGACCATATTATTCAGCAGATAATTAGAAAAAAACAGCTCCATGATTACACCCTTGGTATTAACTGAAACTGATAGAGCCAGATAATAATGTGGTTACCATAGTGATTATGGGTTTAATTGAATAAAAGCACAGGTAGGCATCTGCAGTCAAGCACACTTGCCAATTTAAAAAATATATCTAAATAACCCTGGTAATTAAATACATTTTGATGCTTCACATGGACATGTTTATTTCCATTTACTTTCAACAAAACATTAACCTTAACTTCTGCAATGATGGTCATTTATTAAGCTAAGTTCTTATAATCAGAGTTCATTGAGGTCAATAGGTCACACAGTCACATCACCTGTGGCAACTCATGGCTCTTAAAAGCAGTGCCGCCCATGCATCTTCAGCTTCTTGAAGCTTAGAGCAGATCACTCCACGATCCATCTCTACATTGCTCTTGATGACCAGTTCTGCCTTCCCAGCGGCCATGTTGAGCTTCACCTCGCCCTCTCCCTTCATAAGCAGGATATCCTGGACAAGAGGAAACAAAGCAAAGTGACAGCTACTGCATAAATACTCACTAACCATTCTAAAAATACAACTTCCCCCTCAAACATTACTGGGGAAATGTCAGTTGAATGTTACATCTTAACCCCATTCCAGGGCTGAGTTGTTGAAGGATGTCCAAAACTATTCCAAAACTATATTCTGATTGGTTAAGCCGTATTTGAAGCCACTGTAAAATGCTAATAAAGACCACAAGCTCTATATTAATGTGCAATGGTTGTTATATTGCTTGGCAGTCATAAGCAGTCTAAAGTTAAATGGATAGTTCACCCAAAATTTTTAATTATCTTATGATTTACTCATCCTCATGCCATCCCAGATATGTATGACTTTCTTCTTCAGAATAAAGATATTTAGATGAATATTGCAGCTCTGTAGGTCCTCGCAATGCAAATGATTGAGTGCCAAAATTTTGAAACTCCAAAATCCACATAAAGAGAGTATAAAAGTAATCCATATGACACCAGTGGTTAAATCCATGTGTTCAGACAGGATACAATGGGTGTAGGTGAGAAACAGATTGATATATAAGTCATCTGTTTGTCATAAATTCTTCTCCCTGCCCATTAGGGTGCCATAAGCAAGAAGGAAGTGAATCACCAAAAACCGAAGAAGAAGATTGAAAGTAAAAGGAGAATTTATAGTAAAAAAAAAATGTAAATGTTGATCTTTATCAAATCACTTCAGAATATATGGATTTGACCACCAGAGTCACCTGGAGACTTTTATTATGCCCTTATGTGAATTTTGGAGCTTAAAAACTGGCACCCATTCTCTTTCACTGTATGGACCTAAAGAGCTGAGAAATACTTCTAAAAATATTTGTTTGTGTTCAGCAGAAGAAAGAAAGTTATACGCATCTGGGATGGCATGAGGTTAAATCATGAGAGAATTTTCAATATTAGGTGAACTATCCCTTTAAGCTAATAAATTGTACTACTGCAAAAAAATGAATTTGATTGTTTTTGAGTATTATTTATTATTTATATTAATTTATAATATTAATAATTAATTTGTTAAAAAGCAGAGTTAATATTCAGTTGTGTATGAAAAAATAAAAACATTTATATTCACTTAGTACCTGCCTCAGGGAAAAAAATATGTTTTGGGATCACTGTATATCCTTTTTCTGTAGAGTATCAATTCTAAAATACTATAAAAGTAATATTTTTATATAATATATTTCTCTAGATCACCATAATGATACCAAAACACAAGATTCACCAGTATTTCAGATTTTCCCAGAGGTTTCCTAAGACCTTCCTGCATGTACCTGTGCTTGCTCCAGTTTCTCTTCCACCTCCTTTTTATTCCCTTCTGTGTTCTCCAGTTTCTCCAACTTCCCCTCAACATCCTCTAACCAGGCTTCCACTACCTTTAGTGCCTCTTCGAACACCTGGCACTCCTGCAGGCAACGGAGTTGACCTCTGGCCCTCTGGAGCACAGCCTCATAGTTTAAGAGTAACTCTGATGCCACACTGTTCTGATCCGATCCAGATCCTCCCTTTTTCAGGGTGAGAGAGGACTGACACAGATGTTCAAGAGATGCTCTTTGAAAGAGAAGATACAACCAGCCGGCATGTAGTCATAAAGTCTGGTGGTTGTTAGATGTAAAATGCTTCATGTACTTGACAATCAGATATACAAACATGCAGACAGCTATGTACATGTGCCAACTCATTATCACCATATATCCTGAACATTCTCACATACTGTTACACATCTTTTCACATGAACATGCAGGAAGATTGTCCATATGTACCTCCTCATCAGCAGCTCTCTGTGGACTTCCTCTACTCTTTTCAGCTCTTCAGAACAGTCAGGGGCTTCTGGCTTACTCTCACCCCACAGAGGAGCATCTGTCTTCAGTCTCGCCTCCAGCTGCTGCAGCCAGTCTCTCAGCTCCACTACACGTGTTTCATACCTCAAGAACAGAGAGGGAATGCATTTTTTTATTTTCTTAATATTTCAAATACACAACATGGTAAAAGTATGTGGACACCAGGACACCTGGCAGGTTTGTCTAGACCGTTTAATTCCAGTGAAGACAAATCTCAATGCTACAACATTTCTATAGTCAAACTGTCAGTAAAGGCTCAACTCAAGCTTGCCTATAGTTTTGAGATGAAATGTTCAGCAAGCGCAGAGTTAACACTCCTTTTTCCTACCAGCGGTTTCTTACCTGTTTAATTGGTTGGAACTTTCTTCCAGGGACAGATATTGTTGTCTACATTCTGCAACAAACATATCCAAAGCATGTTGACTGGAGTCCATTCGCTCCTGTACGCCTCTAGTGCTTCCTTTATTCAAATGCAACAAGAGTCTCTCGCCATCCTCACACAACCTGGCCAACTGCTCCTCAACCTCCACCACTTCCTCTAGTGCAGTCTAAAGAAAGAAAGAAAGAAGGGATAAAGTAATCACGTTTATTGTGGGACATGATGAACAATTGTAATTAATAGTGTTAAAGGGCTCTGAATCACTAATTTCAAATCCAGAGTAAAACCCCATTGAATGGAAGTTGTATATTGATCTAACAAAGTTATTTATTATTTTAAAGGTTCGTTTAGGTTACATTAAAGTGTTAATTCACTTAAAAATAACAATTCTGTCATCATTACAGGTTTAGTCTTTCTAAGCCTGTATGTCTTTATTTTTTCATAAGAGAAGTTTTTAAAATTGTTCATTGTTCATACAATTATCCACACAATGGATATGACTCCGAAAATGTCATGCAAATAGTTCATTTAACTAATGCACTTGTGCTTTGAGTCTTCTTAAGCCACATGATAGCTATGTGTGAGGAACAGACTGAAAATGGAGTCGTTATTCACAGAAAATCTTGCTTGACATCTGTGGTCACCACTCACTTTTGCTGTATGGGAAAGAGAATCTTGGACATTTTCCTCTTACCTCCTAAGACCAGAGCACGAGTGCTGTGTGCATTTTCCATTTCCATAATTTTCCCAAAATAGTCCTACAGTCCACATCAGTGGTCATTTTGTTTCACAGCCTGCTGCTTTGCGGTGAATTGCTGAAATGTTAACAATGGCAAATCGGCTGAAACTAGAGACTCTAGTCTTTTGACTTAAACAGGTTTCAAAGTAAAAACTTAATGAAGTTTCTTCCCAGATGTAGTTGTGTTGGTGTTTCTCCCAAAGAAAAACTGCACTGAAATCGGCGCCATGTTGCTTTGTCATGTGACTCTGTGCATCAAAATGTAACCCTTTACTGACAGCTCAGAGTGTCCTGAACTGAAATAAGTCAGTATAAATGAAATGTATAGCATATAACAAAGACAAAACACACAGTCCACGCAAGAGGGCACGGGGTCACACAAGGCTTAATTTTCCAAGGAAGAAAGAAAGACATACAGGTTTGAAAGACTTAAGGGTGAGTAAAGGATTACAGAATTTTCATTTTGGGGTGAACTGTGCCTGTAGACTTCTGCTTTCAACAAGTTGCCTTATTGCTATGCTTAGGTATGAATAAATGGCTTTAATTCTTTTATTTAATAAATTACACAGTCAAGTTTTAATTTGACGCTACCTTAAGCTTCTGTTGCTTGGAAGAAATGGCAAGAGCTTCTCCTGTTTGATCAAAGCAGTCCTCAGTTCCTGCCCTCAGCTCAGAGAGCCAACAGTTGAAAGCATGTGCTTTCTCTGCAGAAGTAAAAGGGAAAACAGAGGGAGAATGACAGTACATAAGAGGACATGCAATATGTGAGCTGATGCTGTACTGTATATTGCCAGATGGACCATGTAGGTGTATATGGATGGAACGGCTCTCTGTTGTCCTAGTAACCAGCCTAATCCAATTCCATTGGGAGCTGTGATAATGTCAGTGGGAGAAGTAGCATCTGAGGCACAGGTGTGTGGCAGTCATGCTTTTAGGGAATCTCGTGCAGAAACATTTAAAAAATTGTAAATAATAAAAAATCTATTATCAACTATTCATGAGCCACTTTAATGGTAAATGACTTTAAAGGAATATTCTGGGTTTAATACAAGATGAGCTTTATTGACAGCATTTGTGGTATAATGTTGATTACCACCAAAAAATATATTTTTGTCTTGTCCCTTCTTTTCTTAAAAAAAAGAAGAAAAAAGAAAAAAAATCAAGGTTACATTGAGACACTTACAATGAAAGGAAATGGGGTCAAATTTTTGAGGGTTTGAAGGCAGAAATGTGAAGTTTAAATTTTAGTAAAACACACATTGATTCTTCTGTTAGATCTTGTGTATTGTTTGGGCAGTAAAATGGTTAAATAGTTGTTTTTACAGTCATTATAGAGTTTTAGGTTTTACAGCATATCCATGTGATGGCAACAAAGTTGCAAAATCTTATAATTTTACACAAAAGTTTAGTAATCAATATTCTCACACTTAAATCATGTTAATATGCATAATGTTTACATCTTATTTAAACAATTATGGATTGGCTCCATTCATTTCCATTGTAAGTGCTTCACTGTAACCCAGAATTTAGATCAATATATAATTCCTTTTTACTATCAATCTCCACTTTCACTCTTTTTCTTTTGTTTTTGGCGATTCGCATTCTTTGTGAATATAGGGAGGAGAATTTAAAGTACAAAAGGGCTTAAATACTGATCATATTAATATTATCATAGCTTCTGAAGATATATAATATATTCAACCACTGGAGTATTTTGGGTTAATTTATGCTGCCTTTATCTGCTTTTGGAGCTTAAAAGTTTTGTACCCATTCACCTGCATTGTGAGAACTGCCAGAGCTAAAATAATCTTTAAAAAATCTTTTTTTGTGTTCAACAAAAGAAATTCATAGACATCTGGGATGGTATGAGGGTGAGAAAATAATGAGAGAATTTCTTCATTCTTCATTTTAGGGTGAACGTTTCCTTTAACTTGTATTGAACCTAGAATATTCCTTTAAAACATTTTTTTTATGGTTTTCTGGTTTACTCACAACTGGCACTTAAAGTACATCATGCTTTTTATTAGTAGCCTACTATAAATTTTGTTTTTATATATGGGTCTTTGTCACATAGTTTTTCCAACAGATTGTTTTTTTTTATAGATTCCAACTTTTAACTGATTTCAGCTTTATTTCATTTTGTTATAAGACGATGACATTAAAATGGTCTTGGAAATGTTTGTACAGGTCAAAAACATGTTATGTATAGATTTTATTGTTTTACGTTTGTCCCAGACCCAGAATATCAATCTTAAAACATGACAATGTATCATAAAATATAATTGTTTTTTTACATTTGTATCGATTTATGTACATTTTTAAACAAATTACCACTGTCCTTCAGTTGTTGCATTATTTCCACCATAACCAACAATTCTTTGTAAAGAACATGCTTTATATGCTTTATGTTATGTGACATAATTGTCCTGTGATGCATGTATACACACTGCTGGACTTTGTTAATTAGACAAATTTAAAAAGCACAGTGTGAAGAGTATGCTTTAAAGAAGTTTTTTCTAAAAGTGTGAAGGGCCAAAAGTGCCAACAGTTAAAGAAACACCCATATACTGTATGACTAAATGTCACTCACCATTAAAGTGCTGCAGTAGAATGTCCTGAAGTGACACCAGTATCTGGATGCGGCGTTGAGTCACGTCCTCATTCCTCTTGACCAGGTAAGAGATGGCATCACCCAACAGGGTCAGTTGCTGAGATGGGTATGTTCTACACAGAGCCCTGAGAGACTCACCTGCAACATCCAGACTCACCTCCAACTTTTTCTGCGACCTCTCAATCTCCTAAAAGACCAAGCAGAAGTATACAGTATACATGCTCTTTTCAATAGAATGCTAAATGGTAATCAAGACCCCTGCTTAAATGAACTGATTTTAATGGGTTGGATAACTCAAAGGGAATTTCATAAATACACCTAGCTGTTCCCAAATGCACACAATAAGACTACATTTAAACTTACTTAGCCTACTGAGGAATGAGACGGACAGCTAGTACTGGTTATAGTTATAGTTAACTGATGCTGAGAATTGGAGGTGAAAGCAGAATCCAGCCTAAATATGTAAATGATAATCTGTCAATTCACTAACCTTAAACTTAAAGAAATTCTTTGGGTCAGAGGATGTTGAAAACTCTGACAGCGAGTCCTCTGAGGTCTTCAGCTGCTCTGAAATCTGGGAAATTAGGTCTTGGAGCTGCTGCCTCTGAGAGTTAAAGTCTTTATACATGGCTCTGACCTGTTCATACACCTCTGTGGCATGGGAAAGCTGCTTCCGCAGTTCTACTGCCATCACCTCAAAGCAGCAAGAACACATTCAAGGCAAAAGTTTGGGTTTAACTATAACCTTCATACTGTGTGGTAGATATTAAGCCTTTACACTGTCATTGTAAGAATATTACCTGCAATTCATTGCATGTGTGCTGGGTTTTAATCAGTTCCTGTAGCTCAGTCATCTTCTCCTGTACAATCTTCAGTTCCTCATTCTTACTGTCCAACTCCAGCTGTACACAGACAGAAATGATGGTGGTCTTTTCTTAAAATTTCAGTGTCATGTTTCCTTTGCAAAATTAGAACTCAAGTTTAATTTAAAGTTAACCAAACAATGCACTCAGTTTTGGTTGGATAAATCATCTCACCTTAAACTCAGTGAGACGCTCCTCCATGTTATGAGTGGACAGGAGACTGGCAGTACCCTCACTGAGCTCACTGACAGAGATGGCACTCCAACACTCTATGTCATTAGCTATTTTATTAATCTCATTCCACAGCTCAAGCGAACATGTCAATAAACTGATGTCTGCATCCATCCTTTCAGAGATCTGGACAATGACACACATTGGTCATACAGTCATATGAATTGGGGTCTAAATGTCTGAGAACATTAGCTCTGTATTGCTGGTCACAAGCTTATGCTAATTTTCTTGTGTTTTAGGTGCTTGTCCCCCAGCAAGGGATGCTGGTGTGCTGGTGACCCAACCAGGCTTTTAAACTAGCTTCACCATCTTCATAAAAAAACAATACTGGTCAACCAGCTTCACTAGCTAGGTTTTGCCTGTGAAAAGCATGGCCATACTGGTCCACCAGATAGACCAGTAACAAACCAGCTCTAACAGCATAAACCAGCATGGGTACTGCATACTGGTTAAGCTGGTCTTTGTAGCAGGAAGTGAAAAGTTTTCTCTTTTCTTTTTTTTTTGTATTAATTATTCATGATCAGCAATAAAATTTGCGTGAAATGTTGAACTGAAAATTAAAATCAAAACAATTTGTTAGTATTTGGAATGTCTCTCTTTTGCCTCCATACAACATGTTCTCAAGCTGGCATGGACTCAATTAGTTTGTTCAAAACCCTATGATCCTTGATTGAGACTTTATTTTTTTTACAAACGAGGTATGTACATTTTTAAATTAGACTTTGAATTCCAGATTTTCAATATTGACTTTTAAGCCCCACTGTACATATTATGGTGTAACCTCTGTTGAGATCATTTTAAGACCCCTGTTCAACATCAGAATGCAGACAGTATATTGTAGACTGAATAATTTCACTATGACATCTCATTTACATTTATACATTTGGACTGACATTGCTTTCAAGGTATACATTCTACCGGTTTGTGTGTTTCATAAATCAAATAAAGTATATGCACTCACATCCAGCCACTGATCAACAATGGCATCCATTTCTGTTGTGACATTGTCACACTGAGAGCTTTCCTCTGGCAGCTTCCTCAACACAGTAGTGAGACGTTTGCCTGTACCAATGAGCTTATTCAGGTCCTCCCGTGTGGATGCCAACTCTGGTCTAACCACCTCCAGCTGAGCAAACAGAGTTATCGTTATGACCAGTGCACTTATAATCATAATCTCAATCTGTTGTTTAACAGCCATTATTTGGCACCATTGAGATCCAAAAAGACACTAACCCGTGACAGAGCTCTACGGATGTCCTCTGGGTTGTGTGGGTCAGACTGGGCCATGGAAATGGTCTGAGCTCTCTCTATCACAGAGCTGATTTTGGTTCTTATGGTCTGGTAGTCCCTACAGAGCTCCAGCAGTATCCCACACAGGTCATGGCTGGGAAAAAACACAGACAGGTTTATATTAGATTGAAAAAAATCCAAGTGCAATACAATTAAATTAACTGAATGCTTTGAAATACACTACATGAAGTAAAGAAAACTTCAGCATCAATAGAACTGTGCAAACACACTGCAGTGTTGGCAATATTTCAAAACACTCTCCTATTTCTCCAGTTTCTTTAACCCAATGCATAATCTATTTAGAGATTCGCCCACATATCCATCAAACAATGCACACACAATAATCCACATTTAAACATGGCAACAGCCGCAACCTGTCAAAAAATCCATCCATCAAGCCACTGTCCCAATCCCGCCTACCCCCTCCCATTAGTCAACCATATCAAGTTCAATTTTATAAGCCATTCATCTATCCAAATGCAGAGAGTTTCAATGAGAACTTGATGTATTAAGACCTGGATCCTAATATACTCACTCCTCCGCAATAATCCCTCTAATCCTCTCCCAGGTTGATTGGATCAAGGCTATGTCCCGTTGGGCTTCCCCACCCAGCTCAGAGTCTCTGTGGGCCAGTTGTTCTCCTCTTTCTCCCAACCATAGCTGGCTGTGCTGTAGGGCCTGTAGCTCTTCCTCCAGCTGCTTGAGCATCCATAACCTGACAATCACATAGAGTACTATTGGAGCAGTGTGGCACAACATACAGTATACAGTAGGTATGACATCATTAAAGTAGCAATATTACAAAAATCCTTAATTTTTACTAGAGCTGTCAACTTAACATGTTGGTGAATAATTATTTTTAAAAATGCATAAAAAACTTTATGCATTTATATGAATATATGAAATTCCAAACTATACATTTATTTCAGAGAAATAAAAGGTTAATACTTTCAACTTTCATGTTCAGCCATATCATACTTGCTGTACAATTGGAATACACTGCAAAAAATATTTAAATATTTAATCAAAGTGCTCAATCATTTATATAGGAATCCAAACATTTTCTGATATTTTTTTCAAGATTTTTCAAAAAATTATTTTTAATATTTTCAACTTTCATGTGTAGCTACATCAGAATGGTGTACATTTGAAATACACTGCAACAAATCATGTCCTTTATCAGTATTTGTATTTGTTTTCCAGTAAAAATATCTAAACATCCTTTAAACCAGTTAAATTTACTTGAGAAGGAAAATTGCATTAGAACTGAAGACTTGTTTTAAAGAGATAGTTCAGCACAAAATGAAAATTTTCTCATTTACACACCCTCATGCCATCCCAGATGTGTATGACTTTCTTTCTTGTGCTGAACAAAAATGAAGATTTTTAGTAGACGATTTCAGTGGGTGCCAAAGTTGCAAGTAATGAAGCAATACAAGGCAGCATAAACGTAGACTACAGTATTTTAATCCATATCTTCAGAAGTGAGATGATAGGTGTGCGTGAGAAACAGATATTTAAGTCAATTTTTTACTAGAAATTCTTCTGCCTAACCAGTAGGGGGTGATATGCATGAAGAATGTGAATCACAAAAAACACAAGAAGAAGAATGTGAAAGTTAATGTGGAGACTGACTTAGTAGGGAGGCGAATTTATATGAAAAAAGGACTTAAATATTCATCTTCTTTTCACCCACACCTATCATATCGCTTTTGAAGACATTGATTTAACCACTCAAGTCTAATGGATGACTTTTATGCTGATTTCTGTGGTTATTGGAGCTTAACATTTTTGACACCCATTCACTTGTATGTATGGTCCAAAAGAGCTGAGAAATTCTTCTAAAAATATTTAATTTGAGCTCAGTAGATGAAAGAAAGTCATACACATCTGGGATGGCATGAGGGTGAGTAAATGGCAAGGCAGAAAAAGTCCCCCGTGTCCACCGCACTCTTTTTTGTCCCCGTCACTTTTTCAAGCTCAACCCATACAGAGTCCAAATGGTGGATTTGTATACAGTATTCTTTGCGTTTTGTTACTTTGGGCTGATTGAGCGACCATCCAGTCAATCACAGGTGAATTTCATGAGCCGAAACAACACTTATGTAATAGGCCGTCAGTCAGACAGTGTAATCAATGCGGCTCTGTTTCCATTTCCATTTATTCACTTGCAGACGCTTTTATCCAAAGCGACTTACAAAAGAGGAAAACATAAGCGGATCATCTTAAGGAGATAGTGGTACAAAAGTGCCATATTACAAAGTTCCACTAGCATCAGAATAGTATTCAAAACATATACAAGTGCAAATTTTATTTCATTTTTTTTAGTGACTAGTTAAGTGCTCTTGGAAAAGATGCGTTTTAAGTAGTTTTTTGAAGACTGAGAGTGAGTCTGCATAATGAATGGAGTTGGCAAGGTCATTCCACCAACGTGGGAACATTCCACCATTCATTTCTACAAATTTACTTTCAGCAATGCTCATTTATTAGTTTTTTTATTGCCATTGATGTTGATCTAAATTAATAATCTAGAGAAGAGGAACACACAAAAGAGAGTTATTTATCAGCATATCGTTCTTGACTTATGTGAAATGCACTGCAGAAACAAAACAAAGGACAATTCTTTTAAGCACACATTGTAAGTGGAGTTTATATCAGCGCATGAGTCTTCATTAAGTTTTGTTTTTTACATTATGTTTGTGAGGTAATATTTTGATCGGTTCTTTTTGCCAATTTAAGCAGATTACTAGATCGGTGTTGTAATGCTATTTTTAATATCAGCTCCTGTTTTTTAACTCTATGTTGGTGTGCAGTCGACAAACTGTAGGAAAAAAGATAGATCTGCAGTGTTTTTAGAGCACTTAATAGATATGTAGACATGCTTTTTTATACATAAAAACGTACAGACGTTATTCAAACTCATTATAATTATTTTAAGACTATTGTTGTTGTCTTTTGATAAGTCATGCCCAGCAGCTCACAAACTGTAGGAACATTATATATTTGCTTTGTTCTTCTAATGCTTAAACCCTCTACTAAACTCTCTTTGTAGGTCTGTAGACACAAATTTTAAAGGATTAAATTTTTATTTTATTGTTGATTTAGTGACTATAGTCACTAAATCAACAATAAAAAGAAAACATTTCATTTGTGTGAAACTCATTTCACACAAGAAACTCATTTGTCACCGCCTTCAGGCATCACCAGAAATGGTAATTGAATAAGTAAATGGATCTGAAGGAATTTTGGTGAACCTATCAAAACATTTGAGCCACTTAGATACATTTAAATCCACAACGCACAAATACAGATTAAAAAATAAAATTGTGCACATGCACGATTGACATTACTGTACTTGATTAAATAATTTATTCCAGACCAGCTTGTGCTCAGTCTTTTATTGTCATGTGTGAAACAGAAGCAAGTCCTCCACAAGATACCCTTTATTTTTGCAGCTAATTTTGAAAAATTTTACAATTATTTTGCAATAGTTGAATCTTTAAAATACTACAGATATTAAAAGTAAATACATATATATTAATATAATATTTATATCATACTTATACATTCATATATACTGTAATACAGTGGTCTTCAACCATTGTCAGGCCAAGGACCCCTTGGTGGTTAGAGAGATGGAGCCGGGACCCCCGTTACATATTGTAAAAAAAATTTGTGTTGTATTTTATGCCAATAAAAATTTGGATGCAGGCTACCAAATGATTGTATGTATACTTCATGAATTTTACATTGCAAAGCCATTGAAATAATCATTAAATGCAGCCCTGCTGAAAAGACCAGCTAAAACCAGCATAAGCTTGTTGGCTGGTTTTAGCTGGTCGCCCAGACTGGTCATAGCTGGTCAGGCTGGTTTTAAATGGGTTTTGAACCCTTTTTTTAGCTGGTCAGACTAGTCTTAGCTGGTCAGGCTGGTCATGCTGATCTTAGCTATTCAGGCTGGTCAGGGTGGTCTTAGTTGGTCAGGTTGGACTTAGCTATTCTCCCAGCCTGACCAGCTAAAAAGAGTTCAAACCCCTCTGAAACCAGCTAACAGACCAGCCTGGCTAGGCTCTGCAACCAGCTAAAACCAGCCAACCAGCTTAAGCTGGGATTAGCTGGTCTTTTCATCAAGGATGTATGATGTATGTAAGGATGTTTGACATGAAGTGACATTTTTTAATTCATCAGTAAATCCCTGTGCCAAGCCTCCAAAAAGAAAGAAAAAGACAAACAGACCCTGTCCATGGAGAATAAAACATATTTTATAAGGTTACTAAAATGGAGTCTTCAACTCATGAGAGTGATCAATTTTACTGTTGATTTAATTGAGTAAAAATATGTAATGAGGAAAATAATGACTGAATGCACCTTTAATTATGTTGATTTGAGTCACCGTCTTGTGTTTGTGGAACGTCAAGGACCATGTATGCCAGCTTTATAATCTCAGCGGTAACTATTTATTTACACAAGACAAGTATGCTATTGTTCTGAAAGCAGGCTGTCATCTGCTGAACCACACAGCATGACCAACGTAAAGCAGACGCGTTTACGCACGTGACCCTCCACCACAGAGCTGCTGAACCTGATGTGTGTCACGCTTTGAGCGGCTCGTTATAAGCAGTGGCCGTGGGAAGGATTTGTCCGGGCTTTGCGCTTCTGCTGACTAGCACTGTTTAGTCACACTTTAAGATTTGGCATACAGCTGCGAAGGACTTGTCGATAATTCATACTCCTGTCTCGCTGTCGATTGCTCACGTACGAGTAAGTGATTATTACAAATGCCAACAATGGTGGATCAAACAATAATTTGCAGACTCCCTGTGGTACAACCACGGACCCCATGGGGGTCGCAGACCCCCTGTTGAAGTCTCTTGCTGTAATATATTAATACTGCACTGTAAGTGTTGGGTCTGTGCGAGCCACCGGTGTCCCCTCACTTATAAATGACTGCTATGCCCCTGGTAAATGATGAGAAAATTTTAATATTTGGTGAATTATCCCTGTAAGATATCTTTTGAAGTAAATTTTTCTTTCCAACCCATTGGCAATAATCTAAATCAAAGTATAATCTCATGAAAACACCTCATAATGTCTAACAGAAATGTACTTCTCAGGTAAATTTATATTGTTTTAAGGCAAATGTATAGACAATATTTTTGTAGGCCCAAAAGACTGCTAAAGTACAAAAAAGTACAGAGCCAATGTACCTCTGCTGAAAAGCCTGTGTGCTGGCCTCTGCAGGCCATGGTAATCTGGCTCTTGTCTCCAGCTCTGCCAGACTCCTAAGGAGCAGCTCCTTCCGTCCCCCAAAGGAACGCCACATGGTTGCTAGTGCCTCTGCCTCACTCTGCTTTGTCCCAATGCTCCTCTGTAGCGCCTGCACACTCAATGCAACTTCATCCACCAGTCCTCTGCATGATACTCTTTCCCCATCCGCCCCCTTTAGATGAAAGTGTGCCTTGTTGAGGATAATGTCCAAACTAATGGCCTGCACCTCCAGAGATGCTACCTCCTTGGCTAGGTCTCCAAGTTCCTGATTTATGTCCTTGACTTTAGAGTGATCCCAGCTCCCTTTTCCTTCACCCACTTCCTGGAATGTCTGTAAAGTGGTTTTGGCATTATTATAGGCCTCATTGAAGGCTTTGAGTTTGAGTAGGGCTTCATCTCGATGCTCTACTAAATTCTGAGCTTCAGTGAACAATTGAAGGCAGTCCTCCTTCCTGGTCTGGAGATGCTGTAGGTCTTTTGGACCTAAAGATTGGCTGAGGGCTTCTATATATGGTTCTAAGGCCTCCACTAACCTTCCCTGGGTCTGGAGGGAGGCCATGTCCTCCTTTAGACGTTTAGAGAAAACAGATAACAATTAATATTTACGTTAATTAAAGGATGATGATTAGATGTTCAATAGTAAAGACATAATGTACCTTGATTTTAGCATCAGAAGACTTTAGATCAGTGATGCTGACTTTGCAGGTGTTTTGAATGTGCCTGAGGAAGTTTTCACTCCACTGAGTCAGAGCAAGCGAGGCCTGACTGAACTGCTCTAACTGAGCAAGATGGGACTGAAGTTCTTGAATCCTGAAAAAAACTTGAGTCAACTCTCATCATTTAAATTCACAGGAAAGGAATATTCACAATGCACATATCAAGGAACAGGCATAATCTCAACTACTCATTTCCTGTTTTGACATACTGTATTTCCTATAAACGAAGGTGGGGTGGGTCATGACAAAGGTCACTTTTTGTACATAGCCAATAGCCTTTAGTTTACATCAAAGCTGTGCAAGATGAGTCATCAATATTTTTGGCTAATTTTGCCGGAGGGAATATACTTTTAGAAGGACAATAGCATGCAGTGCTGTTCAAATATAATAGACATAGCCACAAAACTCCTAGTTTGATTTTATGGGGTCTTTAACATCTATATAATAAAACATGGAAAACATACACCTCTATTAAAAATTTTGATGCATGTGCAGGACTAGAAAATATATTTATGAAAACACACCAAAGTCGGCACATCCCAAATCAATTTAATAAGCTCACCAAGAGATTTTTGAAGAGCATGTAGCTCAAATTCAATTAGGAGCAACAATGTGCCAACTTTTGGTGTTTTCGTATTCTTAAAAATAGATGACATCAGAATCCGAATCACAATCAGGATGAGCTTTATTGCCAATTATGCTTACACATACACAAAATTTGTCTTGGTGACATAAGCTTCCAGTGCACATATATATATATATATATATTATACACATTGGCCTTTCCTTCTCTGTTAAAATATTTGGCACGATTGCCGTTACGGCACATAGGTGCCAATTGTTTTTTTTGTTTCCCTCCCCTTGTCCCCTCCCTTGATCCAGGTAGACAGGGCGCAAGGGGGTGTACGTCATGAGTGGGGTTCCTCGACCTGAGAGAACAGGGGAGGAATGTGGCAGGATGGAGGGCGGGGCCGGGTCGTGATTCCGCACACCCAGGCCTGTCCACCTGTGTGTGTGTGTGTGTGTGTGTGTGTGTGTGTGTGTGTGTGTGTGTAAAGTTCTTTATTAAACTATCATTTATATTATCAAGCCGGTTCTCACCTGTTCCTTTCCCTTTTACCTTGTTACAGATATGTTGGATGAATATACAAGCTGTGTATTGCACATAACTATTGCTCAATTGGGCAGTTTTATCTGTTCATGAGATGGCTGACATGAAAGTAGTGTTCACCTGTGTGGTATATTGGTACTGAGAGAACACCACCTCTCCTCTAGGTTGCAGTGAAGATCTTTAAGCTCTGCAGCTCTTTCCTCTGAAGCTGAAGAGTACAGAGACTCTGCCCTGGTCTCCATACTACCCAACAAAGACTCCTGAGAGGGAAACTCTGACTGTATTTCCTGGCAAACCACAGGGAAGGCATTGATTTAATTGCCATACAATATACAGGATTGTATATCCCTTTTGTGTTTCACGATTTTGACTTCACACCTGCAGTGTCTGAAGCTGGCTGTGTAGCTTTGCTATGTCTGTGGTCAGATAAGGAGAATCGGAACAGCATAGAGTTTCACACCTGTTCAACCAGGACTGCAGAAGTGAGAGATCTCTCTCATATCTAAACATCAAAGAGCAAAAACATTGTAGTTTTTGTGATTCCATTTTTTAAGTTTAGGCAAGAGAGACAACTTTCATTATAGTTAACTTTCACCAAATGACAAATGGAACATGGATAAACATGCCTCTGCCACAGAGTCAACAGGTTTTCCAGTTTTGATTGTTTTTCAGTGGCTTGCTGGGTATGTAATGTGTGAGCTTGCTTAAGCTCATCTACATCTTTCTCCAGCTGGCCTCCATCAGATAGTCTCCTTAAGCCCAGACTCAAAGACATTAGTTTTGGCCCCAGTTGCTGTAGACGCTGCAGTACATCCTGAGAATGGTGGAAACATATCTAGTGTCATAGATAACAGTTCTCTAATGGTATCAAAGACCTTCAGATATTAAAAAATATTTAAATCAATATTTAGGTCTAGTATATGGTCTATATATTGTATATGTGCTGTATATTAGATTATTTAGGATTTATAAAAGTTTGTCATTCCCATACACATGTAATACTGACCATATGCTCATGTAGACTTTTATATGTGCTTGATGCTGACGTGCAGGAAGTTATTGGCATGTTCAGTTTTTCCTGTAGTTCTTTCAGCAAACCTACCGCCTTATATGCATGAAAACATAAAAAAAAAAATGCTCAAATGTAATTATTTAAATAATATTTTTATTTTCAAAAAGGGTCTTAGGACAGTACAGGAGTACTGAGGAGTGTACAGGGCCACATATGTATTGTTACCTTCTTGAGATCTTGGGTAAATTGTTTTGTATTTCCCAAGCTAGAGTGAAGCTCCACCTCACGTTGCTCCACACTGTTCTTAAACTCGTCCCGGTACCTCAAAAGCTGTATCAGACGAGCTTTAATTCGCCCTGCCTCATTTGGCGTGATGAAACGGATTAAAATCTGAAATTCTGTCTCCAATTGCCTCAAGACCTCCATTTTCTCCACTAAGCCCTCCTTCAACAGCTAACAGGGAGTAAAAAAAACAACAACATTAGTGCTAAATTAAACCTCTCCTGTTGTTTGGCTATTTTGATAATGTTTATTAAGTTAAAGTCTTCTGATCCAGGTCATTATCTTACTGCTCACCTCAATGGTGTGGATCTCCTCATCCAAGTTGGCAGAGGTTCTTCTGACAGCTTCAAGCTCCTGCCTACTTTCACAGACCCAGGAGACAAAAGCCACAGACTCATGGCTGAAACTTTGCCACCATCTGTGCACCCTCTCCAGATCTGACACGCTATTGGAAAAGAGAGAGACAGAAGAATATAACAGAGTAATGGCTCTTACAAACCTCTTACATAACAGTCGATCTACTTTAAAGAAATATTCAGAGATTACAAGTTAAGGTCAATTAACAGCATTTGTGACAATGTTGATTATCAAAAACATTATTCCGACTCGTCCCTTCTTTTCTTTTAAAAAGAAAAATCTGGGTTTGTGCGAGTAACTTACAATGGAAGTGTATGGGCCAATCTATAAATGTGAAAATACTCACGGTTTCAAAAGTATAGCCATATTTGTTTATATAGATGTAAACAATATGCATGTTAGCATATTTTAGTATAATAAAATCGATTAATTTTCTTTTCTGTGTAAAGTTATATCCAATTTTACATCTTCATTGCCATACGACAATGCTGTTAGCCATAAAACTTTAAAACAAATGAAAAAAATTACAATTTAAAAAACTTTACAGCTTAAATAATACACAAGTTTAAGCAGAATAATTAATATGTTTTTATAAAATTATAAGATTCTCATATCTGTTTTTCAACCCTTCAAAAATTAGACTCATTCACTTCCATTGTTAAACCTTATTTTTTTTGTAAAGAAAAGGAGGGACGACTAACATTATGCCATAAATTCTGTTGATTTATCTTAGTTTGTATTGAATCCGGAATATTCCTTTAAGGTATTAAAATACAAATCAACTAAAATGTAATTGAAAATGATTTTGA
This sequence comes from Moxostoma hubbsi, assembly GCA_032164185.1. NCBI lineage: Eukaryota > Metazoa > Chordata > Actinopteri > Cypriniformes > Catostomidae > Moxostoma > Moxostoma hubbsi. The sequence goes on from JAVLUX010000022.1 coordinate 18,331,517, forward strand.
ATTGTCTGGATTTATCTCCATATCTGAAAATATATAATTTGGGTTATGTAAATAGTACAGTATATTTGTAGTAGATGCAAGCATACTGATCGTGAAGTGTAAAACATTTTTTACAGAAAATACTTTAAACATGACTTACATTTTCACAAGGCTGGCCTGTATCTCCTGTACTTTCTCTTTTGTGGACTGGGCCTGATCCTGCAGTAAGGACTGATTTTCAGGGCAAAGCTTGATGTCCGCTGCCTTCTTTACCAGGGACTCCGTCCGTACAGCAAATGCATTACTTTCCTCATAAATCCCCTAAACATACACACACACACACACACACACACACACACACACACACACACACACACACACACACACACACACACACATGAATATTATACTCAGTCCAATGCTCATCCTACATATACCTAATGCATTTTTGACTGTGCTCTCACTTTAACATTCTTCAGTTCTGCAGTTAGGCTTTCCAGGCTGTTAAAGATGAACGACCTCTGCAGGACAGAATTGACATGACACACAAACTGCCAGACAGCTTGTCCATCCTCTTCAAACTCCTGCCATCCACTCACAGTGACCTAATGAGCAATGAGGAAAAAAACAATATACAATAAAATACTAAATGCATTCATTTTTACTGTACCACTTGACTACTAATTGTAAAAAGACCAAAGCTTTAACTGCAAGTATACTGTAATTATGGTAACTTAATTTCAGTAATATATCATGTTTATGCAATACTGTCTATCATGATGCATTATAGCGTCACTCTTTATGCACACAGCTTAAGTGTGTTTTGTGTTTGACAGCTGGAAACAAGCTTGAAAATGGAATTAATACTTAGGTCGTGTCATTTATTTCTGGAAATTGTTGTCTCCACAGATTGTGTAGGGGAAATAAACCTTATTACAATATGCCATATGTGTAAGTATCTTTATTTTGTTTAAAGGTCACCTGCAGGTGTTTCTCTTGAGCTGTCCAGTCTTCTTTTCTGAAAAGCCTCTCAGATCTTACAGCCTCTTTTGCCCATTTGGTCTTTAATTTTGCCATGAGTAGTGAGAACACATCATGAGTGAATGATGAAGACAATGAAAGAGAGAGAAAGAACGAAGGAGACATAGAAGGGAAGAGAAAAGACAAAACAAATGATCTCAAGACTCACTTCTTTATGGAAAATCATTCGATAAAGAATCCCTTAATCATAGAAATCAGATTAGCAACAAACTTGATGAATACAGAGATTCTTCACTTTTATTGCATTAAATGTGTCAACAAAATGAATTTCACACTCTCAACCTGGTGAATAAGGAGCAGCTGTTTGGCCTCTGTTACATTCTCTGTGCTCAGTATTCTTCTGTGCTCCTGTGTCTGGATCACCTCCTCCTCCTCATGAGCCTCCTCTTGCACCTCCTCTCTACTCCTCTCATGGTTCACTGCAACAGGACCCTCCTGTGAATACAGTACAAGAGCAGACTTCAACTTTACATTATCATTAGACCTAATGTCATAAACCCTACCACCTGCCCATAGATATCTGTAAAATAAAAGGTTTGTGCTAATGAAATGCAAATATGCACATGAGCATATGTTAACATTTGCATGATATTTTCTCCACAAACATCTTTTTACAAAGTGAATTTAAAGGTAATGTATGCACATTTTTAAAATACTTTATTCTATCCCACCTTTATGTGCAAAAACAACTACAATTAAACCATTCGCAAATGTACTTTCCACAGTGTGATCACAGTGTCTTTGGGACACATTCAACATATTCAACATTGTTTGAGCCAAGGAGTGACATTGTTGGCTGGTTAGTATGGACTAAACAGGGGTTTTCAAACTTTTTGATGCCAACGACCCCCAAATTTGAAGATCCCCTAGCGAGGGACCCCAGTATGAGAAAAGCAGTAAACATGATATTATAAATACTGTTTATTGGCAAACTTAGATAATTGCCATTTATATTTTCATTTGACTAAATCCAAAATACATTTTAAAAATATTTTCCGGAAAATATGTATTTCTTATGCTAGAGTAATGTAAGATGTATACACCCGAAAAGAAACATTTTCAATAAATTCAATGAAAAAAAATTATATCATATAAAATTGTATTTTATTTTAAATATGTATATTGATTGTGAAAAGCTTTATGTAAATCCATTTGTAAAAGTATACAATATTTAAAACAATATATATTGTTTCAAATCAGCTTTAAAAAGAATAGTGCCTTACAACCCTTTTTTGTTACAAATAATATTTTATTTTCATTATATGAAATTATATGCCAATATATATATATATATATATATATATATATATATATATACGTATATTAGTATTTCTTACTATGACTGTCAATACAATAAAATAATCATTATTAATCTAATGATTTCAGAATAAAATGGTAATAATCTCAACATTTTTTTCTCTGAAATGGTTTTGCAGACCTCCTAGCACACTCATGTGGCCCCCAGACCCCTCTTGAAAACACCTGGACTAGAATACTAAAGAAATATATCCCATTTTCTGTAATTCCATATATTCTGAAGAAATGTATATTTTTTGTAAATAAGATAAATATCACACATATCTTTTGTGTCTGGGATTGTGTGGCCATTAACAAAAATTCTAATTGCATTCTTCAAGAGGGTCATGCACCAGCCGAGAAACTTCAAAACTTCCTTTGAGATGAATGGAAGTGCCAAAATTATAGCACTCTCTAGCCATTGCTGTTCTTCTTGATTTGAGTGGCCCAACACAGCAACACAAGCGTTATTTTGGGGTGGGACTACCTGTTTGGCAAGCCATTGGCTGACAGGACTATTTGGGACACTTGTTTGGAACAGTGTATTTTTTCGCTAGTGGAGCAGAACTTACATACTTCACCATTAAGCACTCAGACAAAGCCTACAAGAGACTGCAAGAACATAACACAGAAAGTACTATTCAAACATTCTTCTTCTTGGTAGTGTAGAAGAAAGGGGATCCAAACATATATCAAAGACACACTGTTAAAGAACACAACCCCACATTAAAATCAAGGAAGAGCAGATGGCATAAAGAGCACAATTTACCTCAGACAGAGAAAGCAGCAGTTCAGAAAACTGTTGTGAGAGTTTATCAAGAGCCGCTCTCTGTGTGTGAACTTCACTATCAAGACTTATCTCCTTCAGCACAGCGAGACGTGCCCTGAGCCAACCCAGAGTTGGGCCCTGAGCCTTTACAGCCCGATGCTGCATCTGCAGAGAGAGGGAAAGCGAGCAACTAAAGGAGAGTGGAGTAAGTCTTCTGCCTACTTGTATAGTAGATATTATTTATAAAAGTGTATTGTAGCAGATATCATACAATTATGGAGTCAGCTAACCTGGACAGTGGAGATTTCAGCACTGCTCTGCGATGTCTGCTGGGAGAGCAGCCATCCAGACAGCTCACTGAATCTGTAGTCCAGCAAAAAAAAAAATTGAAGATCTAAATTATTACACAAACTGTAATAATTATTTGTACCTGATTTATAGCAGGTATATCAGCATGGACAGAAACGTTCATGTAATATGTCTTTAATGTTTCTATCTCACCTGTCATGCCACTCTTTCCATTTGTCAGGGTGCTGTTGTAGTCTCACGTGTGTTCTCTCCACTAAACTCCTGACCTCTGAAAGATGTTCTCTGGTCTCAGTTAGAGTTTGATGGCATGGGTCATTTTCAGGTAGATCTTGACAGAGCAGCGTCATTGTCTTTAGTCTCTTCTCACATGCTGACAGTGGGTGTCTTTCTCTGAAATACACCTATATAAACATAGAAATAAATGAAAGATATTTTTCACATTTCAAAAGCACTCGGTATACTGCAGCGTTATAATATGTGACCCTGTATCTACTTTTCTTTCTTTTATTTATCTCTTCTTTTATTTATCTATTCCTCGTCTTTCTGTCTCACCCTGTGTTCTTTGATCACATTTTCACTGCCGGCCTTGAGCAGGGCCTTGTCCTCTCTTTTCAGCTCTACCCTGCAGTCCTGTAATATAGTCATCACTGAACGCCTCTCTGTTTCCACCCGGAGTCTGAGCAGGTGGGAGGGGGCCTCAGATTGGATGTCCTGGAAAGGAAAAAAATACATGTTAACATTGAATTCTTAGATTGATTAGACAAACAGTCCTGTCCCAAACTCACATTATCGGTTAATGTTGTTCTGTAGGGCCAGTAACTATCTTAAGTAGATATTTGTGTGCGTTTGTCTGCAGAGAAATTTCAACTGACCTTCCATTGTTTGTGCAGTGTTCTGATTGTCTCTCGCAGACCCTGCTGGTCTTCCTCAGAGATGATGTCAGTGAGATCATCACACGCCTTTAAATAAGCACTCAAAATGTGCTGGTCCAGTTGCCCAAAAAACTCCTGAGCAAATAATTAATCAATTATAAGAAACAGACAAGTTTATTATGTTTAAAGTTGAATGACTGATTAAAATATTATGGACGTACATTATGTTTGCGGAACAGCTCATCTGGGTCTCCCCTTTCCTTTAGACAGGCCTGGCCTACCCGCAGTACCTTCTCCAGATCAGTGCGAGACTCCTCAAACCGCCGCATGAGGTTGCCATTAGTCTCTGCCACCTGCATCCATTCTAAAGCCTCCTGCATCAGAGCCTGTATTGAGCCCACAAACACTGTTAGTCTTTCAACTGTTTTGGTACGAGACAAATCCAAACTAGATCTTAAAGGCATTATATCAGACGGAATCAAATTTCCATGAACTTTTGAGATAAAAGTGCTTGATGTACTAACATACTGTAACTTTCAGAAGTCAAAACATCCTTCTGAGTTCAAAAAAAGAGCATTTACTGAAACAAGGCAGCAAAAACAACTCGTTCTGTATTTCCACAAATTTGCGACATCACAGACAAGTGCTTCAGCACTGTCCTCATTTACATTTTTGCTGATCGGATAATTGGCTCACCAATTCACAGTGAGGTGATGAGAAAATAGCAAGATAGATGGACTGTTTCATTAAAAACCAGAGAGAGTGTGGAAAAATGTTAATAAAAAACTGAAATATGACTGCTTTATAAACCATTTGGATAATATTATAATTGGACTGCTAGGGGGAAATTGTTTTATAAAAATGCATGATATAACCCTTTTAAGAAAACATTGAGAAACACTGATAAGATAATTTGCTCTCATTTCTGAAGTCAAGACTAATCACAGCTTTACAAAAAAAAAAAAAAAAAAAAAAAAGTGTTAAAGTGAAAAAAAGAAAACGTAAAAGTGATAATAATGTAAAAAAAAATTCACAGTACTTTTCTAGGAATCGTAGTGCAGTCTGACCTGTGTAGTGGTCTGAATCTCTGTTATTCTGTTCTGCAGAAGAGATACGTCGAAATTGTGTAGTGATTTCGAACAGCACAGCGCCCTCTGCAGGGACAGGTAACTACGCTCCAAAGTGCACACACAATGTTTACAGTTCTGCTGCTGGGTCTTTAGCTCCTACCATAAATTAAAAAAAACACAGATTTACCCAGTGATAAGAAAAATAAAAACACTAGTTCAAATAGATACAGAAAGGTAAATTTTCCTTATTGAATCCATGTGGGATTACAAATGACAGACACGTTATTAGTGTTTCACCCCACTGTATACTTCATGGTCTAATACTCTTTTTCTCCAAATTGTCTGTCTGACCTGGCACATTTCGTGGTTGTGTTGCTGCGTGATGATGTGTCCAGCGTGCTCTGCTGTCTGATAGAAAGCTGAGATTTGCTTTTCTAGCTCTTCTAACCGAGGAAACAGAGCCTGGCACTCCCTCAGGATTAAAGGACACTTCTCTTTCAGCTGTGAAGATACAAACAAAAACACATAAACACACTCACAAAATTTCTTCCAAGACATTGGTCAAAGAAAGGGTCCATACAATGGGATCCAAAAGTTGGAGACCAAATAATTAAATTTCATGAGGGCCGAGAGGATTCATGCCTGGTGTTGAGTTGCCCAATTGGCAGGAGAGAGATAAAAGGAGGAGCCAGGGATGCCAGAGAGAGAGAGAGAGAGGGAGAGAGACGCAGGCAGCAGTGTTTTGTGTGTGTTTTGTTATGATTCAGTTCAGTGATTTATATTGAATTAAAGTTTTTTTGATTGTTAATCCGGTTCCTGCTTCCTCCTTTCCCGATGAACGAGAGGCTTGTCTGGCACACTGGTGCCAAAACCCAGGACAGTAGGAAGACGCGCCATCAGAGAACCCTCACAGCTGAAGAAGGATCGCGACGCTGAGGTGAGGAGTGGTTCAGTGGAACTGGAGCGGTCCACTAGGAGACGGAGGAGCCCCTGCTGTCTGCCAGGAAGCGGAGGAGCCATTACTGTCCGCCACGGGACAGAGGAGTCTCTGCCATCCGCAGGGGGGTGGAGGAAATGCTGCCATCTGCCAGGAAGCAGAGGAGCTGTTGCCGTCCACCAGGAGTCAGAATCCGGTGCCATCGTCCGGCGTCGTGGAGGATCACTGGACAGCTATTGCCATCTGCTGGGCGGTGGAGGAACCGCTGCCGTCCGCCAGGGGACGCAGGAGCCGCTGCCGGCCGCCAGGAGTCGGAATCCAGTGCCATCATCCGGCGTTACGGAGGATCGCTGGACAGCAGACTGAGGACTAAATGGCATGGTCGGGAACTACAGTTTTTTCCTTTTCTTTTTTCTCCCTCTCTATCTCTCTCTCTCCTGCTATCATTCTCTCTCCCCTCACATCCCCTCATCCTACCAAGGTACCCAGGAGGTGGGGAAGACCAGACGGCGATGGAATGGCTGAAGGGGCAACTCCTCCCATCTAGGAAGGGAGGTATCCTGGCCTGAATCGGGCAGTGGGGGTATGAGACAAGGAGGGGGGGAGTGACCAGGCCGAGCGTATTCACACCCAGTGTTGAGTTGCCCATTCAGCGGGAGAGAGATAAAAGGAGGAGCCAGGGATGCCAGAGAGAGAGAAAGAGAGCGAGACACACAATAGCAGTGTTTTGTGTATGCGCTTTTGTTGTGTTTCAGTTCAGTGTTTTATGATGAATTAAAGTCTTTTTGATTGTTAATCTGGTTCCTGCTTCCTCCCTTCCCAAACTCCACACGTTTGTGCAAAACCTGATGATCCCTGTTATTCCAGCACAATTTGAGAATGCTCCGAAGGGCATCTTATTTTAATATTTCATATCACATTTCTTTGTCTTAAGACTTTCAAAATCCTACAAATGTTTTTAGATTTTGTATTATTTAAATTAAACTTTGAATCCCAGATTTTCAATATGGTCTCAGACTTTTAGACTCCACTGCATGTCACTACATGTTTCACCCAACATGTTCAAGTTGAGATGATCAGACTATTTAAGTTTTTCAGAAAGCAATAGCATATTCAATAATTTAGCAAACATGACCAAACCTGATGGAGCTGTGTTTCGATTGTTCTAATAGTAGAGATTGCTTTAGTTCCACCACCATGAACACAGTCTTTGGCCAGAAGATGGACAGAGTGAGCCTTATATTGTGCTTCCATAGAAGGCAGCCTGTGCTTGATATCCTAGGGTAAATTATATAACAAAAAAAAGGCTTGATGTAACTCAAATCAGGAGAACTGGAACAAATCTTTAATTATAAATAAGTCTTTATTATAATTTATAATACTGAGTGGCCAGCATTACCTCCCCCAAAAGATTAAGTACACACTTTAAATCCATTGAATGTGATGACCTTTTTACCTCAACATCATCCATAAAGGCTTTGACATCCAGCAATGACACTTGCAGTGGTGAGGTAAGTTTGCTAAAAGAGGTGTCCAGAAACTCTTGTAAGGCTAAGCTGAGGTCCTGATGTTCCCTCACATTATGAGTATCAGGAAGATGGGCATACTGTGAAGAGAGACACAACAGTGTACAGTGTAGGCACTGTAGGAGTACAGTAAGTAAACTTTAACTAGAGTGATTTAATGCATAAATGCAGTGCGATTAATTATATAAAAAATAACACATTAATGTAAAAATTACACAATTAATAATGACCCAGACCGTAATAAGGAATTTACTTCCATCTGAGCATTTCATGCTTGAAGCCACCTTCATGTTTTTAAAAGTCTCAGTCAGCAGGGGGCAGTAAGTGCAACTCCAGCTGTACAGGCAATGCACAGCTGTACAGGCAACAAACCACAACAAACCACAGCATACAGCACAAGATGAGGACACATTCTTTTTTCAGTCAAAGCTGAGCAGAGGGCAACTCCGAATGAAGGGTTCTCGAGAAGTGTTTTTCTAACTTTCACACAACGTTTAGCACGATACAGTCTAAAAACGCTGTTTATGACGTGACACAACCGAAGTGAGACACTACAAAAGCATCCGTCTGACTAATGTGTCCATAGACATAAGACATAATCCTAAGAGAAGCCCTTATAATAAGTCTACATTGGACAGATTGACAAATTTAACTTTAAAATGGATTGCTGTGGACAATAGGCCAATGGTAAGGAAATAAACAATACATTGTCTTGTAAAGCCTTTTTTGTATTGCTTAATCAATGCTTTACTCATCTGCCACAATAATATAATGTATTTTATTTCTCTGTATTATTTGATTTATTATATATAATGTCTTGTTTTTTAAATATAACTATTTGTAATTATTTAATGATTATGTATATATTTATTTGTATTTAATTATAATTTTTAATTTCTTGATAGTAAATATTGATTTACCTATTAATTATATTAATTAATCGGCATAACATGTAATTAATGTCATAGGAAATTTAAATCAATTTACAGTCCTAATTTAAATACTGAAAAAATTATGTCTCCTTTAACAAACTGTAATACTATACATATCAGCCAATCAAAGCAGACATTGTCATTGGTCAACAGTGCCAGTTGGGGATTCACATGGAAACTATGCAGCCATGCTCAATGCTTTAAGTCATGCTTTACAATAATTCGCAATATGTAACAATTTAGCATAATCCTTGGAGTGTGGGTCAGTACAGCTCCATCAGTAATTTGCTTTTGTTTACCTGTTTGACGTTTAGAAAGAGTTCCCTCCATCGTCCATTGAGAAGCAAAAGCTGATGCTTTACATCTCTTGTCACTGTTTCATCACAGGTCTCAATAAGAAAGTTTCCCGCATTGTTCATAGAAGCATGCTGGTCCATCCAGTGTTGAAGATTTTGAAAAAACTCCTGGAAAACATAGATAGGGATAAAACAAAGAGAGTAAACCAGAAAACCTGATAGTATAAATTTAACTCTGCTCCAGTTATGAGAGTTACACATTACAGTTACATCTATCTGGATCTCTCACCCGTTTAGTGTTCTCAGGTTGTCTGAGAGCTCCCTGTGCATCCTCCAACCAGGCCTGCAATGAGGCCACGTTGCTGTTATATCTAAGCCAGTTACACTGCACTTCCTCCAGCATGGACCTTACACTCCGCACCTCCACTGACAGACTCCTCCACTGATCAGACACCTCTCGCAGGAAGAGCTTTATGCCTTCCTCTACTACAAAGGCAAATTACACACACAAAGGCAGGGAAGCGAATTCCCATGAATGTTCTACTAAATGTGTGTGTGCACTAAATTAAAATAATGATTTTTAATCACATAATGCTCAGAACTTACACCAGTGTTTGTCTATTGGTTTTGATTCAGGGGCCAGATATTTCATTGGACATCAAGTGGCAACCCATCATAATACCAGACATTACCTGTATTGTAGCCTGGGCTGTATTCCTTTTACTCTGCATAGTTTTCTTTATGTTTTTTTCTTTATGAGGATAAGGGCATGTAATGCAAGCTGTCCATGTTGAAATCCACCTAATTCTGCTGGCTTCAACCAAGTGAGACAATAGTGTGGCAAAACACCGTACAGTTTGATAGAACGCACAGCATTTAACACCAACAACTAAAGATATTGGAAGAATTTTCTCCTCCTTTTTAAAGTTGATAAGCCAGTTTATTTTGCTATCCTAACCAGATATATGTTTTAAGGTTAGCTGTATTTATTTGTATTTAGAATTTTTTTTTCCTACTGTCCAAAATCAGAACAGACGTCCAACTTACCTGTTGAAAAACAATGCATTAAACTGCCATGATAAGATGTAATTGGCTTGTTGGAGATATACTTTGAGATCTTCCAATTGCATCTGAGATACAACACAAAGCCCAAATATGTGCTGAGGTTGCCTTGGGCCTGTAGAAAGCAACATGTTGACAGTCTATTGCCCAGATACACCCAATCAGAATACAGTCTCCGCACTAAAGGACTGGAATTCCCTTTTGAATTCTGTGCCTGGGAAAACCTCATTTACCAGTAGCCCGGGGAGAGAGGGATGAGCGTAGAGGGAGAGCAAAAAAAGCAGAAGGAAAAGAGAAACACAGACAAAGCGAGAGAGAAACGTAGACAGCAGGCAAATGCTACAGGCACAGGCTGAAAGACTACTGAGGCCAGATGGATTAAACTCACAGAGGGTGAAAAGAGGTGAGACAGAGACTTCTGTATCAAACTGCCCTCTGGATGCTGAGATGGTGAAATGTGAAGGATTTGCTCAAGATAAAAGTCATGCTTTTATCTGTCCTGCTATGATATATTTTCTGCACCATAAATATATCTCTGATTTTTAAAGTGCATAGCCGCACAGCCTTTACTCTATTTGATGATTCTCATGTCAAAGTGATCAGAAAAAGAAATAACTGCACTCTGAGATACCCCATGTCTATCTTAGACCAGAAATCATTTCCATGCTGACCCAAAGTGGTTTATGCTGGTTGTTGCTAGTTTTGTGCTGGTCTAGCCAGTGAACCAGCATAGCCATGTTGTTCACCAGAAGTTTGCTTGTTAAGCAAGTAAAGAAGACTGGTAGGGACACCAGTATACCCGCATTCAAAACACAATATATTTATGCTGGTGCGCAACAAAGCTGGGCCTTTCAACAGGGACCTTTATGCAATCACAAAGAAAAAAATGAAACCCCAAAATCACTTGTCTAGAAAGTTGCTGAGCTATTAACAAACTACATTTAGCAGTCCCATAGCAAATTATGTACATATAAAACACATAATTATTGAATATATGAAGCATACCTGAACTATCTGCTGTAATGTAAAGATCAGCAGCTTGTATCAGAGCCTGGTGGCTGGATTCATACTTCTCAAAGAACTGCTGTCCTTCCACAAATGACTTGAGAAGCAGAACGTGAACAAAGGTACAAATGAGCACATTTAATTATGCAATCCAAATATCAAGTATCAAAATAATAAGTTTCATGTTATTTATTTATAACAGAGGTTAGGCTATACAGAATTTGATGGAATTGGCTCAAGAACAATGATGGAAGAGTTGAGGGAACGATGAAAATGACTACCATATTCACTCAGTGCTCTTGGTTTGTAAACTTACACCATAGCTTTGCAGTAGAAGCGCCATTGACTCCTGTTGGCCATATTTAATGATCCAGGATTTGAGCTTGGACTCAGCTAGTGTCAGAAATCCCAGCATACAATATTTCATCTCCCAGAATTCCAGTTTGCTTAAGTGAACTTGTGAGGAGGTAGATATGTAGTTCAGTCTGTGAGCAGTTAAATAATAATAAAAAAGTTTTATTTGTAGTATTTCCAAGGGATATTTTAAATGCAATCACTTTATTCATTGCTGAGATTATCTGTTATTATGTTTACCTCTCAGATATATCTTGTAGTTGTTCAATGGGAATGGGGACATTATTGACACATCTGTCTCTGTGTATTAACTGCACAGTCTGCTTATGTCCTTCAAGGAGTCTTAAGATCTCCTACACAACCAAAAGCAAAAAGTGTAAGATCCAAGATTTGTTTTAATGGGAGAAATGTAAAGTTTTGATAATCTTTTTAAGACTCATTCATCCATTCTCTAATTCCAACACACATTCATTCAGACAAACACACACACACACACACTCATCCAGTTCTACCTGGTTGTGTAGACGTTTTTTGTGAATGGCTTTGGCGGTCTCATCGTGGGCTTGCTGAGGGACCAGCTCCTCTTGTAAAAGCTTCTCTGCCTGATGTAGCCATACACCAACCGCACCAAGAGGATCTGGTAAACCACTATCCAGATGTAGATGCCAATCCAAAAGCTGCAGCAAGAAAATTATAATTAAGAAATATTTTAGTAAGAAAAAGTCCCTTTAGGTAAGCATGTGGGTGTATCTTACCCTTGCAGACAGTCTCTCCCAGGCCTGTTTGACCAGAGCCTGATCTGCAGTCAGCTTGCCATCCTTCTGAGTGGACTGAACGCATGTCTCTACCTGTCTTTTCTGCACCTCACACTGTACCCGGTAACGCTTGAAAATCTGAGAACAACAGAGAGACAAAAAATAGAGAAATACAGGAAATTAAAAGAGCGACTAACGTGTTTAATATGTGTTCTGAATATACAAATAATGCCCAGTGTAATGCTAACAGAAGAGTAACAGCAAGAGAACACTGCCTGTCCAAAGAATGACAAAGCAAGAGACAGAGAGAAATGAAAAAGAGAGAAATGCCAAAAGCAAAAGATAAAAATAAATAAATAAATACTATACACAGTCAAATCACACATTCATATATTCATGCAATAATGGACTCCAATTTCCCACTTTCTCTCTACCCATGCGGTCCCTGCTTGAGCTCTGATTCTTGTGAATATGTAACATATCCGTGGGCACTACAGACAGCAACAGACATCAGTTAACTGGTGTGCAGTGCCAATGATTATGAGAGCAATGTGAGCTTTAAACTATAATGTGTATTTGTTATATTCTTGCAAACAATATGCAGATGTGTGTTGCAAAGGTTTCATAGCAAATGCTTTGTCTGGCATCTACCACATTTTCTCAGTCTTTTTATTTAGTTTGCATAGATTCTTATGCATTGGGATTTGTGATAAACAGATACACAGTTCAGGTCAATACATTGGCCCATATTTGGCCATTGAACTGCTTGGCTTATTTAAAAAAATATGACTGTTTCCCCTTGTTTCTGTATACAATGGGGTCCATAATTCTGAGAACACTAGCGAAAATGTTTCCAATTTGAATTATATTGTTCTATTGTTTGTAGAGAGCATGCACTCAAGCTGGCATGAACTCTGCAAATTTGTGCAAAACTTGAAGATTCATGTAATACCAGCATGATTTGACAATGAGTGCGATTACATGCACCTTCATACACTGACTATGCTTAACAAGATGACAACGTATGTGGTCATGTAAATGCAATAAACAGTGTTCTAAGACAGCTTAAGAATAAACTGATTGAAACAGTTTATCGAAATTTTTGCCCATTACCCCGATTTTAAATTGCTGTTCTGACTGGCTTATTCTATGTGCACATGCCTCTGCATGGTTTGACACAAAAAGTAGAGAATTACCAGAGATTATTTAAAATGTCATGTAACGTGAGCAATCAGCAAATTGGTGTGCATGTAAAAAGGCTCAACATTTCAATGAGCTTCTATTGTGCTTCAATGGAAGCAAGAAAATCTGACAATTTGTACAGAGGACATAACATGGTCATTGAGCATGTTTATGTACACGTTCTTATACCGATTATGCTAACTAAGTCGACAACATTTGGGGTCATGTAATCACATTAAACTGCGTTTCTTCATCGGTGTAAGGTCATAAATGGCATAAGAAAAAATGTATTGGCACGGGTACATGAGGCATTCTTACTAGCTTATCCAATGTGCGCAAGTGTTGAATGCAAGCCTCTTCATGGTTTGATGACAAAAGTGGAGAATACCACGATTATTTAAAATGTCATGTATGCGCAGATTGACCACTAATTAAGATTCCTGGAATTGTACTTTAATTTTTTTAATTTACAGAATTTGATTGATGTCAATATCTCATGTCAACATAAGATTGTAGTTTGTGATTGGAATTAATGTATTTTAACGTAGGCATCATGAGCTCACCTGGTATTGCACACCAAGACTTCCCCCATCCCTCTGCGCTTTAGCACAGTCTCTCTCCAACTGATCAGCCCACGCTTTCAGGTCCCTGAGTGTTTTACGCTGCTCTCGCTAAGAGAAAACGAGAGAGAGCGAGGATTAAAGAAATAGAAAAATGTAAACATTTGCGCAGATTTAAAGACCTTGGGCAGCTGAAACTCATCATTTCCTCACTTTAAAGTAATTTAATGCACTTTACACATTTCTACATACATATATACTGCACATATGTGACTCAATACAATTTCGCAGTTCAAACATGCATCACTAATGCCACATTTATAAATCCAACACAGACTAGATTCCCCTGCTGTTTGCGGAGTTCCTCTATTTCATTGTGTTGAGCTGCCCCAAACCTCTCTGTAGGGGAGCCAGAAATCAGCTCTGCGGGGAAGATACTAATCATATTACACACTTTAACCCTCCCTATGAATTAGGTCAGGAACAAGGGCGAGAAAGTGAGAGCAGTGCTCAGCTAATTCTAACAAAATAAGTCCTATACTTCCAGAATTCATCTTACATTTGGCATCCTCAATAAAGCAATGCCTTTGGGTCATCAACATAATGATATCATGACCTTGCCAACATCCACTGTGTGTAATCTGCCCTACCTCCCAGTAACAAATACTGTCACAGGCATAAAATGTCCTGGAATATTACAACCTAACTAGTTACAAAGGAATAGTTGACCCAAAAAATTAAATTGTAATTTTCGCACCTTAATGATATTACAAACCGTTATGATGTTCTTTCTTCCAGAGGCAGAATGTTAGAGACAAAGCTTATTCACCATTCACTTGTATGAAGAAAAACTAATTTGATGAAAGTGAATAGTGACTTGAGACTAACATTCTGCCTAATATCCACTTTAGTGAAAATCATATGGGTTTGGAGGGTGAGCAAATGAGGGTGAGCAAATGATGACACAATTTTCATTTATGGGTGAACTATCCTTTTATATGTATAACAAAGAGGCGAAAACATTTAGCTATGAAAAACTGACAAAATGTCTCAAGACAGAAATAATAGTTTCTACAAAAGCACCACGTTGTGTCAGGATCAATGCACCACAACTTGTTTTGGAAACTTGAATATTCTCTGATGACCAATGCTAATCACCAGGCTATTACTGCAAAGAAGGAAAAAGCCAAAGGACATTATTGTCATGTAAATGTCACCCAAAGCCCCAGTTCTAATGCAAATACAATAGTAAAGGGAGCTTAATAATACGGAACGTATCAAAGGCATGAAATATTCTGGAATATTAAACCTAATCCACATAGTATCTGCTCTGCTCATGATGAAAAGGAAATTATTGTCTATTATATTAGCCTCTGAAGGCAAAATACTATTGAAAGGGTTTCAAAATACACAGTGCAGTAGCACAGCTGATGGAGCAGTCAAAGCAGGCATAATATGTTTTATGCAAGCCAACGTACCTCTAACATTTCTTCAATGGCTCGAGGAGCAAGATAAAACTTGAGACAAAGGCAGGCATAATAGGAAAAAGGGATGCATGTAAACAACAAGACATTAGTGGATACAAGAAAATAAGGATAATAAAAAAAGAGATGCAAGAAAATGATGATGACTGCACTCCACAAACAAAAAAGTGATAATTTAAAAAACAACAAAGAGTCAAGAGTCTAGCCATCAGACCATGAGACATACAGTATAATGAATGAAGGGCTTGTGAAAGTTTGATTACAGGATGAGAGAGCTCTACCTCCTCTTGTTGTCGTCCAGTTTCTGTCACATGGGAGTCTGGCTGATGTTTCAGGAACTGTGCAACATACGTCATGATGGACTTCTCATCTGGCTTATCCACATCCACATCTAAATCATATCATAGATGAAAATTTTAAGTAAATTTGTTATTTGCAACAAAAAAGAAAAAAAAAAAAATTGTATTTATTTTGTAATATTTTTTCTTCCTGTTCCTGACTTGTATGGTGCTAGAGGAAAGAAAGAAGTTGGTTATCTTCTTCAACCATGTGTTTCATATGAGGTCTACAACTAATCTAGGCTGAGACTTATGTTTAATATTGAAAAGCTTCCTTTCTGCCCTAAAAAGAATGTTTGGTCTGCATCTGTCATTTCCTTTTTTGCTGCTGTAAAACGATCCAAGTTTGTGGTCAAGGGAGGGATCAGGAGACAGCGAACAGTACAACCATCTGCACCCCCGGTCTGTGGACCACCTCGAAATTAAAGGGCTGAAGAGCCAGATACTAACGGGTGATCCGCGCATTAGTATCCTTTATGCGGTGGAGCTACAGCAGAGGAGCGTGATCACAACAGAGGGTGAAGGCCCGCCCCAGCAGTTAGTAGTGGAGGGCAAGTACAGCCCACTTAATCGCAAGACACTCCTTCTCGATGGTGCTGTATTTTGTCTCCCTGAAGGAGAGCTAGCAACTAATAAATAGCATTGGCCATTACACCCCTCCCACCTCCTGCGTGAGCACCGCCCCCAGCCCAAGTAAAAGCGTCCCTCCACACAGTGCGGACTTTACCTTAAGGAAAGCCTGTTGGCATGACTCTGTCCACTGGACATCAGAGTAGCTAGGCACAAACCTTCAACAGTAGCCTGCCAGCCCCAAAAACTGCCTTACCTCCTTTTTGGTCTTGGGCGCTTGGCAGGCTGCGATCGCTGCGTTTTTGTTAACCTGTGGACGCACCTGCCCGTGACCCAAGTGGAACCCCAGATACCTAACTTCCACACACCCAATAGCGCACTTCTTTGGGTTGGCCGTGAGTCCCACCTATTGCAGTGCTCTCAGGACAGCCCTAAGATGTTGCATATGTCACCGCCAGTCATTACTATAAATTATAATATCGTCCAGATATGCGGCGGCATATGCCGTGTGCGGTCTGAGGATCTTGTCCATAAGGCGCTGAAATGTGGCCGGGGCCCCAAACAAACCGAACGGAAGCGTCACAAATTGGTGTAATCAGAATGGTGTGGAAAAAGCCATCTTTTCTCGGGATATTGGACCCTTTGATAAGTCCAGTGTCGAATAAAATTGAGCCGTGCCCAACCGATCAAGTTACTTGTCAATTCGCGCCATTGGATGAGCAATTTGGACACCGCGTTCACTTTCCTGTAGTCAACACAGAACCGGACCAAGCCATCACTCTTCGGTACTAGAACTACCAGGCTGGCCCAATCGCTGTGGGACTCCTGTATTATGCCCATTTCAAGCATTGCATCTAAATCTTCCTGAACAACCTATTTCTTGTGTTCAGGAAGACTATAGGGTGGCTACGAACGACCACCCCAGGGTGGTTTCGATACGGTGCTCTGTGAGGTTCATGCGACTGGGTAGGGGTGAAAACATGTCCGCGAATTACGCTTGCAACCTGGCAATATCTGTAAGCTGCGACAGTAAGAGGTGGTCTTCACAAGGGACTGGGGTGAATAAACTTGATTTGGGACAAAGATCTGGCCCGTGCTCCGGCCTCTCCATATCTACCATCACCAAGGCTACAGTCACTGCCTCCCTCCATGGTTTGAGGAGGTTGAGGTTGTAGATTTGACATGCCCCTCTCCTATCTGTTCGCCTAACCACATAATCGAGATCTCTGACTCGTCATGTGACCTCAAAGGGTCCTTGCCACTTTGCGAGTAATTTAGAGCTTGAGGTGGGCAGCGATACAAGCACTTTATCTCCCTGTGTGAATTCCCGATGTCGAGTGCCCCTGACATACAGTCGGCATTGACGTTCTTGCACTTGGAGGAAATTCTCCTGTGTTACCTGCCCCAAAGTGAGGAGTTTTGCTCTAAGGTGAAAAGCATCTTGAATTTGGTTTTTAATATTCTAATGTCCTTCCTCCCAAGCTTCCCATATGACGTCAAGCACTCCACGTGGCCAACACCCAAACAATAGCTCAAATGAGAAAAACCATGTGGAGGCTTGCAAACAGCAGTTGTTCGAGCCACTTATCCCAATTCTTAACGTCTTCGTGTACGAACGTACAAATCATGTTTTTTAAGGTCTTGTTCGACCAACAAGTCAGTTTGCGTGTAATAAACGCTGGTGCGAAACTATCAATTGCCTAATAATTCATATAGTTCACGAAGTGTACAAGACATAAATGTTGTGCCTTGATCAGTGAGGATTTCCTTTGGAATCCCCATTCAGGAGATAATTCTGAAGAGTGCCTCCGCAACACTATTGGTGGCCAACTCAAATAGGGACATCAATATAAACAGTCTCTGTCTTGCTTCTGGTCCTTCAGACACAACTACTCTGAGCCACACACTCTCTCCCACACTGACGCTCTGGTGTGCCTTTTCAGGTCTCAACTCCACCATCACTATAATGAGAGACAGGTGTTAGCGATAATTACGACCCAGGTGATGAGCCTTACCGCTCTCTTACTGCAGACACATGACCACGCCCCCTATGATACAGCTGCACCTCCTGTCTTCTGGTTTCTGTGTATCTATGTATTATAATTTAGCTTTAACACACCATGAAAATTACAATATGCACAATGTTTTGTGTAATATTTTAGAAATTTTCCGTGCCAGTAATTGGTAACTTTAGATAATGTTAGTACACTCTCTTTTATAAATGGAGTAACAACCAATACCTTAATAGCTAAGCAGTAATCATATACATGTTTACACTTTGAATGCTCTTATACAATGTCATATAATCAGCCTTAATGTCCCTAAGAGAAAATGTATTAACAGAACAATAACTATCAGAGAGGGTTAGAAAGTCCAGTCAGAGTAGCGTAGGCTCCACTGATGGTACCCTGCACAAAAGATGTACCTTGACTTACTGTTTGAGCACTTTTTGTTCAGTCAGCTTTACCGTGGCTAATGGCCCTCTAATTGTTTAAATGTCAAACTTAATTTGCCAGCCTCCTGGTTGAAAGCATGAGGAAGCTCAGATGGTGTTAAGGAGGTCTAAGACTTAACCCCTCAATTAAACATTCATCAATCACACCTTCTGTGAGTGGCATGCTGCAAATTAAAATGTAAACATTTAGTGCTTAGAGCCTCATACAACACAACTGCATGGTCAAAATAATAATCACCCTGAATGTTTGTTTCCAAAAAAACACTGCTGTTACAATACAGTTTACAATAAATGGGTAGCTGCGAGGATTTTTTCGCCATCAGTCCGGTTGGTGGAATGCCCCTTGATTGTTTCCCTGTCAGTCAGTATGGGGGCATCTGGTTTCTGGGGGTCTTGCGGTATATCTAGGGGGGCAATGCCACCCCCTCCCCCAGGCTCAGCCATGCCATTTAAAATTAGCTAGTGAAGAGTAATTAAAAGTTTTTTAAAAAATGTGAAAAAATTATGTTGTTACAGCACCTAAAATATACACTTTACCTTATACATTCAGATAATTGTTAAAAGACTCTGACCCTCTTTACACCTGGTATGCAAGCATTTTTGATAACAGGACCACAAATGAATACCACTTAACCCCAATAAATGCCAGGTGTAAATGCATTAGATTGTGATTGGATATCTGAAACCACATTCGGAGGTGGTCAGGGATGGATTCTAACCACATTCAAAGAAGTTGTAAATGTAAATGCATTTTCATTATCGGGATAACTATACAAGTAATTAATTATGCAATAAGGTTGTGCTATAGTCATCCGTTGTTAAAGCACTGTTTTGCAGGTTCTTGGCTTTTTCTGTTTATTATTTTCTATTAACAGACTGTTGACCTGCGCCTAAAGAAAAATATTCCATTAATTATTCTACTGGACTGCACTTGGATTCTCTCGTCTCTCCCCAAATCCTAACTCATATCTCTCCCAGTCAAGGGAGCTTTAAACTATTAACTCTCTATCTGATCTTTACCTCTATCCAATCACACTGGAGATGTGTTGAAATGCAAGGTGTAAATACAATTCTGGTTAAGAATATTCAGATACTATCCGGATATGAAACACGTTAATGTCAGGTATAAAAGGGAGCCTCTGCTAGCCAAAAAATAACCTATATGAACTGGACTGAATAATTCTCAAGTGACCAAAATGTAGTACTACATACAGTACATACTCTCTTAGTTAAAATGTTTCCTTTGTGATTGGTATCACCTTCAGGGTCAAGAAGCCGTGGAATACCCAGTTCTCTCTCTGCCAAAGAGAAGGCCTCCTCTAGGTTATCCCTGTTGGGTCTCCTCCAAACACGCTCCATATTAACCAGGTGGGGTCGCAAAGCAAAGATGACAGCATGAAAAGCTACCCCTGTGCGCCAACTTGGGCCAAAGTCCTTCACATCCAGACCCAATCTCCTGTTAATATACGTGGAAATGTGTACACAATGTCAAAAACCCTAGAAGAATGCAGTTATACCCTTAGGGAAACAGGATTACAAGAACAATGAACAATACGTATATTCATTCATGGTCATGCATGAATATGCATTCACATTACAATTCTTACTTTGTTGCTGTGGTCTGGACCCACTTGAGCAGAGCTCTCTTGGCCCCACCCTGAAAAGAAAGGCGAGGTTTGCGTTTGATTGGTGGGCTGCTGGTCTCGGTGCTGTTGGAGCTGTCCACTGAAGAGTTGCTGCTAGACTGAGGCTGCAGGGCTGGTAGATGACTAGTCAACTCCTCTATCTGATAATGACATTTGAACATTTTAGTACCTATACTCTTTTTTTTTTTAATTACAAAAATCTTAGGACATTAGTTTTGGAAGAATGGCTACTTTCAGTATGGAAATATACCTGGAAATATAAGATGATAGTCCATATCAACCCCAGCACAATCGAGGGTCTGCCATCTACCACATCTGTTGTGTTGATGTTAACTAGTTTGATCTGCAACAAATCAGTGCTAACTTTAAGAACACTGATACTGCTAATACTGTATTATTTTCATTGATCGAATCTATTCATAATTCACAGCTACATTTCGAGTGATCCTGATTCAAACAGTGATAGTGTCAATCAAAGACATTATAAACAGTCACCGAAAAGGTCAAACTCACCGGAGATCCTCTGTATGCTGACTGAAATTGTGACAAAACAAAAAAGAGAGAGAAAGAAAAGAGAAGAATAGACATGGTTACATGCTGTTGACAAAAGCAGGCTATGACTATAACAAGTGTGTGTCCCACCAACTGAAGGACAGGTGATAAAGACCTTCACATTTTGAGATAACACAAAACACTTCAGTGACAGACAAGGTGTACATAGCGCACACACACACACACACACACACACACACATACACACACACACACACACACCAAGGAACATGAATTAAGAACCAGTCACACATATTAATATGTTTTAAATATAATTTTTTTGTAACACAAGTTTACAAGCTGGCAATGCCATCTCACAACCACTCTTTTCATGAAAATGAATGAAATAAATGAGCTGATCCACAGTAGAAGTTGCTATGGTAAACTCGACAGAAAAAAATAGCCATAATGTAATAACTCTCTTCAGTGTGTGCCCTTCTCTATTTCTGTACATATGTGACACCCCATATTAGAGTTTCATAGCGCTCTTATGATTCAGATCGGATAGAGGAAAACTGGAGGAAAATCTTTTCTAAAGAAATGTAAATTATACATATGAGATCCATAAAACTGTCTCTAATTGCACACATACAGTTTTTGGACTATAACTTCTGGATGTTGTTTACAAGAGCTTACTCGCTTTAATGGGCATTGTTGACTTTATTACATGTTTATGTCTCTAACTCTTGTCTTGATTTTACATGTCAGATGTGTATTCCTGATATAAATTAAGGAATTACTCTCAATGTAGAATTTCTATCACAAAACAGTGGTGAAATTTCAAAGCTGGAGATTACGCCTTTCTAATGTATAGTTTCTCGAGATTAAATAAGAACTGTATGGAGAATAAATGCAGAGAATGTAAATGACGATCGTGACTGGCATGGCCATTGGCGATCTTTTCGAGAGAGGGGATAATTCAGTAAACAGCATGCTTCTTCTTCTCCTCCTCTTTCTTTTTCCTCTACCAACTCCCAGATTGGTTCATAGGACATCTTCTTCATAAAGCCTGTATTCTGCTCTTACTTTAATTTGATTGTAGCTAAAGGGATGGGGCCCCCAGGGGGGTTTCAAAAATGTCATTCTAGTTTACTAAGCATTGCAAATCATTGGTTTCAAGTGTCGTTGCCATGAACTACTGTAATTGTAGCCCACGGGGGGCCCCCCGGCAATTGCCTGCCTTGCATGTCCCGTAGGTATGCCTCTGAACATCAGTAGCAGTGTAGCCTTCTGAAATATTTGTATTGCACAAGCAGCTTTGAAGCTGGACGAACAGAAGCAAATATTCAACGCATTCTCATGATTTATATTTATTTAAATGAATAGGTTCAAAAACAAATCACGATCTTATAATATAGATTTATAACAATAATTGTACAAAATAATATAATGTTTAATAATATGCTGCTGTTCATGACTAAATCCTAGTGTTGTATAGTTCAAATACTTTGACCCTTATTGAGATTCTCATTGCTTTTGCACCTGATAAATACTGCTCTGACTGCATCTAACTGTCATTAAATGTTAAGCTATTTTGTATTCACTTATAGATTAATATATCCAGTAACAACAAAAATCTCTCAAAAGTCTTTTACTTTAAGGTACAGTTCACCCAAAAAAGAAAAATCTCTCATCATTTACTTTCTTTCTTCTGCTGAACACAAACAAATATTTTTAAAAGAATATCTCAGCTCTGTAGGTTCACATAATGCAAGTGAATGGTGACCAGAACTCTGAAGGTCCAAATATCACATAAAGGATGCATAAAAGTAATCCATATGACTCCAGTGGTTTAATCAATGTCTTCTGAAGTTATCCAATCAGTTTTGGGTGAGAACAGACCAAAAGGTAACTCCTCTTGCACTATAAATCTTGACAGCAGTCTCCTTGGCGATCGTGAAGTGTAATCATGCTTAAAATCATGATCGTGCCTAGAGACTGCAATGGCAAGATGTACAGTGAAAAAGGAGTTCGATTTTCCCTAAAATGTGTATCACTTCATAAGAAATTGATTAAAACCACTGTAGTCTTATGGAATACTTTTATAATTCCTTTATGTGAAATTTGAACCTTCAGATTTCTGGCCACCGTTCACTTGCATTGTGAAGACCTACAGAGCTGAAATATTCTTCCAAAAATCTTAATTTGTGTTCTGCAGAACAAAAAGTCATACACATCTGTGATGGCATGAGGGTGAATAAATGATATGAGATTTTTCATTGAGGGGGCCAGGTCATTTCTGGCAAAATAACATGACTATAAGCCAATATTGGTTATTTATGTGTTGTACAAGTCTTGTTACACAAGTACACTGTGTAAATGTTGGTGGGCATTGGGTAATGTTTAAAACTAAAGAATTGTGGATGAACTGTAAGATTAATCATTACGTGTTTTAATTTACAACACACTGGGGAATCCATACATGAAAGGTCAAGTATTTAACCTTATCCTTATCTGTATTTAACCTTATACACGCATTATCCTTTCTCATGCACAATAAAACATACACAATCAAAACATCCCACAGTACTTAAAACAGGGTGAGCAGTCACACATCGTGGATGAAAAAGCACAGTTCAATACAAATACATAATTCAAAAAATTTCTCTACTCTGGTTTTTCCCACTGTGCTCCACAGGGAGAGAAGCAACATGAGACAGGGATGACAGAGAGAGATAAGATGGTGAAAGACCAAGAGAGCTCCTTGATAGATCAGATATACCAGACAGACCACCTCAAGAGTGGAAGGCAGCGTCATTCATTGACAAGGTATATAATTACAGTCTGTGGTTCAACTAGACTGCATGGCTAAATGAAATATCTATGTCCTTCTCTCAAGAGAGATGATATGACAAATATCCTATTTATACAGTGAAAAAATAGGCACATTTCATTCGTTTTAAGTAACTATATACCCAGAAAGACAATAAACATTTCTTCCTTTAATCCACTTTTAAACAAAAATGCATTGCGCTACATAAAAATGGACTTGGCAACCACAGATAGAAAGAGAAAGACTCATCATCCTATGTAAGGTGCCAGAGAAAGATTTATAACATGGTGACTCAGGATTGAACGTTAATAATGAGAATGATTTCAGCCTAAGGTGTCAATATCACCTTATAAATCTACACTGATTTATATGTATAAGCTCTAGAGCCTGTAATAAACTATCTAGCATGTTATAATTAATCCATTAATCCTTAATTTTTTTGCTGATATGACTGAAACACTCTGGGGCAAATTCAGTAAACAGTTGCACTTTTGTGTGTGGTATTTCTGTGCAAAAACCTGCATCGTATTCACTATCCACCCATATTCCAGTGTAACCAGCCACTAAATTTACTGAAATAGTAATGTGGCATATTTAAATTAAATTAATGTAATTCTTTTCAGGGCAAACAATCCACCTTTCTTTGTAAATTATGCTTGTTATAGATTATACATTGTACATACACAACCTAGCACTCAGTACCGATCCGCAATATTTTTCAGTGTTACCTGATTTGCATAATTTCCTTAGTGAATAGGTTGCTAAAACAACACAGACAGCACATGCAAATAAAAGGCATTACAAGTGGGAACAATTAATTTTGACTGAATTCCTCCTATTGTTTATTGTAGTTTAAAATGATGCACTGTGAAGCAGAATTTAGTAAATATAACTTGATTTTCCTGCTTTTTTTCTCTCAACTCTCATGAGACATCTTTATACTCAGATCAGCCATAACATTAAAACCAACTGCCTAATATTGTGCAGGTCCCCCTCGTGCCGCCAAAACATCCCCTACCTGCATCTCATAATAGCATTCTGAGATGCTGTTCTTCTCACCACAATTGCACAGAGCGGTTATCTGAATTACCATAGACTTTTGCAGATACGAGTAAGGAGCTTCAGTTAATGTTCACACCAACCATCAGAATGGATAAAAATGTGATCTCAGTGAATTCAACCGTGGGTTGATTGTTGGTGCCAGATGGGCTGGTTTGAGTATTTCTGTAACTGCTGATCTTCTGGAATTTTCACACATAACAGCCTCTAGAATTTACTCAGATTGGTGCCAAAAACAAAAAACATCCAGTGAGCAGCAGTTCTGTGGACAGAAATGCCTTGATGATGAGAGAGGTCAACAGAAAATGGCCAGATTGGTTTGAACTGACAAAGTCTACGGTAACTCGGGTAACCAATCTGTACAATTGTAGTGAGAAGCATAACATCTCAGAATGCTATTTTGAGATGCATGTTGGCACAGTTTTGGCAGCATGAGGGGGGCCTACACAATTTTAGGCAGGTGGTTTTAGTGTTGTGGCTGATCGGTGTAAAGCAAGGGAGCAATATCAGACAGAGACTTGGGGATACAGCAGGGAAGAGGTCATATAGGTCAGACTGAATGTTTAAGACCTGGAGCTGTACACCTGAGCAAAGCACTCTGGGAATGGGCTACCTTACCCTCCTGCCCTCCAGAAACTTGAGCGCTCTTCCCACGTTAGCAACCCAGTGGATCCTCCTCAGCTTGCGGCCCTGCTCAGATGGCTGTCAGATTGGAGAGGATAGTACAGCAGACAAATTGAAAATGGTGATGATAGTCAGAGGAAAATGTAAATAGCCGGCAAGGAAAGGGAGCAGGGATGAAAACGAACCGAAAAAGAAAACAAATGAGAATGATGGTTATATGTAGTATGGAGAGAAAAGAAAGAGCAAAATATATAAAAAATACATGATGACACAACAAAAAAATGGGAATAAAGAGAAATGTAAAGACAAAAACAAATACACTTATCCAAGCACCATGTTTCACTCAGGATATTGATTTTTACAGCACTGTAAAGACCTAAGGCATAATTTGCCTTATGGGAATATTCTTACTAAGTATGGGTATTCAAGAGCAAATAATGTGTGATGAATAAACTTTACAAATAACAGGTTCTTTGACAATATGAATTTAATTATTCAATGTTGTCTATCATGTAAAACAACTTGACTGCAGCTACATCTTTAAAGTATCTTTACAATACCAAATAGCTAAATAAATAAATATACAAAAATGAATGTAAAGAGGGACTAATTGCAAAAACTACATGGAGCTTACCAGTTTGTGTCCAGACAGGACTTCGAGAAGAGCTAACAACGTCACCCCATCTTTAATGTCTTCAAAGAGATCTGAGACCACCAAGGGAGGATTACGCTGGGGAGGGAAAAACAAATTATTTTACATATTACTTATACATTTACAACTGCAGGATTTACAGTTTGTAATATACCATAGATTTCTGCTTTAAATTGGTCATACATTTTGATCTGATCCTTAGCTATCAATTAGATCTATTAATAGACAAACACAGTCTGTCTGCTTTAATAACACACAAACAACATGTCATGTCTTTATTTGAACACACCATGCTGGGTGGAAAAAGTATGTGAACCCTTGGATTTAATTACTGGTGGATCCTCTTGTGGCAGAACAAATTTCATTAAATGTTTCCTGTAATTGCAGATCAGACCTGCACAACAGTTTAGGTTAAGACACTCCATATGGCATATCTTCCAAGCAATGTGAATGTTTACACTGTATGTTCAGTATTGAATGAAAACGTATAATCATGTTTTGTTATTTGTTTAAGCAGACTGTGTAAGTCAATTGTTGTGACTTTGTTGAATATCAGATCAAATTTTGGGCACATGATTGATCAAAGCTTTGACAGATAAAAGACTTGAAGCAAAAGCCAGTTTGGAGTAAAACCTACAGTCAAGATTTGGGCAAGTAGCACTGTGACAGTCCTACATTTAAAAAGCATTAAAAAGGCCAGAGTAAAAAGTGCTGATTCTGGAGACGACACAGACGGTTTGACCTGACGAAGCCCCTCCACTAATCCTTCACAACAGCCCATCTTTAACCGGATGAGACATCCAGGATTTCTCTTAAGAAAGCATCACATGACTGGGATTTGGAGTAGAAAGCAGCCGGGTGGCAAAGTCATTCATAAGGAGATTAATATGAAACAGTGAAAGTGAGCGAGAGAGAGAGAGAGAAAGAGAGAGAGAGAGAGAGCGAGAGAGAGAGAGAAATAAAAAAAATAGCTAAAAAGTGAAAATGAGCAACGTCAAGAGGAAACTACAGTGGGGATGACCTTAATTAGAGTCACATAGACAGGGTAGTGAGACATGTTTTTTTTAAAAGATTTATTCTTAAACCATTTTCAGAGAGTAGGGGGAGGAATTGCTAAGATATTCCAATTAGCTCTAAATAATTCAAAAGATAATTGGATGAAATCACTTCATGGGATATTACATTAAAAAGAGGCACTTTGAGTAATTACTGTATGTGACTAATGAAAAATAAGAGGAAAAATCACAATAGCACAAGCAGCAGGGCTTAACATACTAATTATCTGTGTATGTTTATTACTGATGGTAATAGATTGTCACGGCAGGCGCTGGTGATGTATTCAACTGACTGACAGCATTTATCAGTGGTAGCTGGTGTTATTTGCGTAACCCAATCAAAGTTCATGTGAACACAGAAATGCCTGAGGACCTCTCTAACTGTTTTCAATATCTGTCAGAGATGAGAGAGAAACTGTTAGGGGGCAGGGATGAGTGCAGTTAAGGTCGAGAGAAGGGCATGGCAAAATAATGAATATTCTTACAAAGAGCCGCTGCAGTTTGTGCACCAAAACACTATTTATTTCAATATTTCAAAACATATACAGTTTATTCATTATAGATTCACAACATCCTAACAGATCACAACATCCTGCATTACATTTATCACCCACATCCGATGTGACTGAACTAAATAAATATTGCAACATTCAATGAGTTTGATGTTTCAAAGGGAATCACCACTCTGTCCCTTTAATTCTGTACAATATTATACTATAGTTTAGCACATGTGGTCATAAAATAAAAAAAAATTGGCTTTATTTATAATGGTACATACAGTAGGCTGCCTAGTGGCAAATCTCTGTTCACAAATTGTCAAATTGAGGGTGCGGGTTACAAATCAATGTCTGCATCTAAAATTACGTACTGTCACATTGTGTACAGTATTTGATGAAGGAAACAGTATGTTTTATTAAGTATGCATGCCAGTAGTATGAATAGCTTTTTTGCACATTTTATCCGGGTATGTGGTTATTGACCCGTAACCTGACTATATGATGTATATGATGTAAGAACAACTTGGTATACATATATATATATATATATATACACACACTTCATAGGTCATATCACTTACAGTAGAAAAAAGCCATCCATCTCATGGTTCACTTCTGTTTTTTTATATCCAGTGTTTTTAACGTGACTTCACCTCATTATGGGATCATAAAGTGTTCAGGAAATCTGCACATCAGAATCTTGCCGGAAATAGTAGATAATCCAGGTATTTCTCGTGTACTATTTTATGAATATTGAGGATTCGGACATACTATTTCATTGGCATACTGTTTTTGGCATACTATATAGTGGGGAAGTATGGATACTCGGACGCAGCACATGAGTAGGCATACTTATTGCTGAATTGAGGTTACAGTTTATGAATCTGTGGGCACAAATTGCTAAATTGAGGGTGTGGTTTACAAATGCATGAGTAGGCCAATTGATGGCCAAAAAATGTAGGATACAGTTTACAAATATATTAACAAGTATTGTTATAATGAAGGAGTGGTTTACAAATCCATGAGCACAGTTTATGTTTGCTAATTGCAAAATTAAGGTTACAATGTACAAAAATGTGGGAACACAAATGGCAAAATTAAGGGAATGATTTTCAAATCCATGAGTAGGCCTTCTTATTGCTGAATTTAGGGTGCAGTTTTACAAAGCGGTAAGCACGAACTGTTAAAATGAGGGAACAGTGTACAAATCCTTGAATGTGTATAAACTGAGAGTACAATTGAAAAAATTATTGGTATTACAATAACGTCTCCTTATTGGCCCTAGGGGGGCTCCACCTGAATGGTTTAGCCTCTATTCTTCCCTTTGATGTTGACATTCATTCTGCAATCAGTCTCACAATGCAAAGATATCTGATGGGCCGTTGATATGTCAAGTGACAAAGCAGGATGCAGCAGAGTGTCAGGGTGGCTGCTGTGTGCTGCTCACACATGCTATCTGTCAAACTCATGAGAAATGAGCTCATCCTCAATATTGGGCATGCCATAATTAAGCCCTAACCCTGTCTGAGAGGATTTGTCAAAATTGAAATGTAGGGTGGCCTCTCTTTCGTTCGAACACACTCCTCATCTCCCTCTCTCTCTCTCTCTCTCTCTCTCTCTCTCTCTCTCTCTCTCTTGTAGCTAATCAAGCTGAGGCTCTTAGGCAGATTAGTGCTCAGTCCTACCTCTCTGATGTCCTTCAAATTTGCAAGCACATGCATGAGTAAAGAGGCCTGAGGCACTGTGAGTCCAGTGATTGTATCATTTAATGAATGGTTTGGAGTATGAAGATTCTGTTAAATCTCTTAATGCAATACTGATCAATTCTATGGCAATTGATTACTGGGTTGAACCGAGATCTTTCTCTGATGCTGATTAGTTTGTTTGTCTTTTGTGCCAAGGATGTGCACAGACAATTAAACTATAGCCTTAATATAAAAACTGCTTATAGACCCTTTTCACATTTCCGGGTTTATAACATGGAAGTAAACTAAAGCGGGGTCAATTTATATACCGATAAAAGGGAGACCACAGCAAATATTTTTGCACTCCTTTTTGCTCCAACGCCAAAAGGAAAAAATGTATTACATTTCCATGATTTTCCAAAAGAGGAAACGGAGTGAGATGGATTACGGCAGTCAGAATAAAGAAGGATGACAAATTTACAGTCACTCCCTCAGCAGCTGTATTTGAAACCCCATTGCAGCAATGATTTGTAGTTTATTATTAATAATAATTTCATGGTAATATAACACAAAGAATACTGTTACAAATTAGCATTTAATAACAATAATAAAATAATACAAATAAAATTAAAATAAAGTTACAAAAAAAAGTACAATAAAATTTGCTAGATTTAAGCTGCTAATTTAAGGAGGAAATACGTTGTCACTGTCTTTGAAAAGGGTCCATACTTTTATGGTGTCTGCAATTGCTTTTTGGAGCATAAACATTTTGGCACCCATTCACTTGCATTGTATGGACCTACAGAGCTGAAATATTCTTCTAAAAATTCTGCAGAAGAAAGAAAGTCATACATCAGGGATGGCATTAGGGTGAGTAAATGATGAGAGAATTTTCCCTATCCTCATGTTGCTCCAAACCCGTGTGACCTTCTGTATTTTGTGGAACCCTAAAGATGTTAGACAGAATGTTAGGGACTGACAGTCTCAGTCACCATTCACTTTCAAAATATAGAGGAAAAAAACACATTAACTGAAAGTAAATGGTGGCCAAAGATAACATTCTTTCTAAAATCTACTTATTGTGTTGCATGGAAGAAAAAAAGAATTTCCATTAATAATAATAATAATAATTCTGTTATACATGTTAAATGAGTATTATTTAATGGAATGTAGGGAGTTAACATCCATTATGTAATTTGTGAAAGTAACGAGTTACTCACTACTTGACTAATCTTTTAATTTAATACTTTGTTACTCATACTCGTAATTATTTATGTTAGCACTTTTACTTTTACTTGAGTAATTCTTTTTTAAATAATGGTACTTTTATTTGAGTATAGTTTTTGTCTACCCAACCCACCTCTTGCCATAACTCTGTGGAAGAGACCTGTCATTGTTCAAAGGTTGATGCTTTAGCAAATACTGCACACTTGCAAATGGCAGTGATTTGAACACCAGCCAGTGAGCATTGAACTTCTGCCAACATGCACATGACTTTGAAGCTAGGGCTGTATTGGTAAGATGGCATACCGGGCATTTTCCCGGAATGCCATCTTTGGGGGCTCTTTGGGGCCGATCGGGTGGACTGGCCATCGGGAGAACTGGGCAGGCCAGTTGCAAAATGATAAGCTGCAGCGATAAGCTGAAATGAGCCGCCGCGTTATGCAGAACATACAACAAAACAGCACCGCAATATGCAGAAGGCGGCAGTGATATGCAGAAAAGGACAGCGATGTAAATTGCTATGTAAATTCCAGGCCGATTTCTCTTCTCAGTTCACCCCTGCCATTGACACATATGGCAGAATAAGTAATAAGTAACAATGAGTAGTATGGGTAGCGCCATTCCGAACTTCATATGCATCAACCCCAGCGGCGAATTGCATAACCGAGTCGAATGGTCCTGGCCAGTCAGCGTGACGGATTGCGAAGTGAGAGTCACGCGTCCAAACTCCGAGCTAAGGGCACTAAGGGGACGGTTATTTTTGACGTACCCGGTGGGGCCTAGCAGCGGGGCGGAGCAGGTAATGTGGCGTCGGGAGGCAAGGGTGCGTCCCGAGGCTCTGGTGCTGAGAAAAGACTCGAAGCACTTACCTTGCTCCGCACACCCGGCAGAGGGCGGGTTAGTGACTGAGGAGGAGGTCCCGTGGAGGCATCCTCTGGACTCGTCAGAACCGGCCGGCCGGCTAATGAATAAATTCAACAAAAGATTCTGTTTCCGGCCCTCCACCGGGGGTTGGAGTGGTGTTCTTACCAGCTCCGGAGCGAACATCTTGCACATCTGTGAGCGGCGCGCAGACCCGAGGAACCAATCATCCAGCCGTGAAGGCTGTGGGGAGGACGGAGGGTTCCAGTGGGTTCAGCCCCACACTGACGGCGGCCCGGGAAAGCATGTCGGATATCTGGGCGTCAGCCTCAGACTGGGCGTGCTGGCCCGAAGGCGGCAGCCCAGTCGAGTCATCCGCGTCAGACGCCGAGCTCATCCAACTCGAGGGGCTCAAGAAGATTGGCAGACTGACTGTGAGGCAAGCCGCTGTTGCCTCGAGCCCGGACAGAAGTCACGAGCGTGCCGGGGGGTGGGTCGTTCGCGTGGGTGTACCTGGAGGGACCAAGCCCGCTGCCATCCCCAGATTGCCTCCATCGCCAGCCGGGTCGTCCTCAATCCCATGGGAAGAAGTTGCAACGCGGGGGGCAGCTGGAGTGGCGTTCCTTCTGTTGAGGGAAAGCCACGACCGCAACGTTGCCAAGGTCATGTTCTCGCAGTGAGAACATGAGCCATCCACAAACGCTGCCTCGGTGTGATCGCAGCCAAGACACACGAGCCAAGACACACGAGACAGCACTACTGCATCCAGGAACTACACAGGGGTGGAAGGGCATCTTTATAAAGACACGTCCTGAAAAGGACGTTCAATGCCAGCTGTGTATTGCTCTTTTAGAGAAAATAACTCTTTTAGAGAAAATAAACTCTTTTAATTGTGCTGTCGTAGAGCCCAGGGGCAAGCTGCACTGCCGTGTAGAGAAGGGAGAAAGCCGCTGATATGCGCCGTAGATCCAACAGCAATCACACTCAGAGATGGAAGGAACAGTGTGTGACTCACAGCTCGCTACATACACAGTACCATCGGCTCCGAAGAAAATTTCTGAATGAAACAGATGCATTTCCCTCCCTTTATACCCGCATGTCCGGGGGGGCGGGGCATGCAAACTCTGTCTGTCAATTTCTCATTGGCCTTTCCTCATAGATCAGAGATGCAAAAGGCGTTCAAGAGAGACCCCTAGTGTCGCTTCTTCGACACAACTTCGAACTGATACTGACGCTTGTAGAGTTAGTTAAAATATTTCTCAATTTTAATTTTAATTAGACAATTTTCATTTTTGTCCTTCCCACACACACACACACACACATTCAATAAATTAAGTGTCATGTCTTGTGTCTATTTAAGCAATCAGATCATGCAGTATCTCACACAATAGAATTGTGAGTACAAGTTAATATATTCAAAATACAGTCCAGTGAATGAAACACTGAAGACTTACTTTCTAAGACTGATCTGAGCTCTATCTCTATCCCATTATTCAACTCTCACTCATGACACAGAAGAAAGAATTTTTGCTAGATCTGGAGGCTTTTTTGAATCATAAAAGCAGACAGGGGCCTAAACAATGTAAACAGAAACAACACACATCTAAAGTTAGTCATTTTTCATTTTTTTGCCCTGACTTTTGGAGAAAATCTGTTGAATTCTGTGGAAAGGATTTAAACATGGTAAAATGTGTAAAACATGTGTAAAACAGATCTGAGAGCACTAAAGGCAGCTGAAATCATGACCACATCAAATTTTATCATCATGAGATCATAATAAGCATTTGCAATACAAAAGCTTCATTCAAAAGCCAAAAACCTTATATTCTCTATCGACAATATGCTTACAATATGCCAGCATTTCATGCTTCAGAAAACATCTAGTCATGTAATAATCTTTTAAATAAGTGTGGAAACTCTAATCATAAGAGGATTCAGAGAAAAAAATCAGTGCATATAAAAATTCAATTCAAAGTCATCTTGATGCAAACTGACACTATGAATCACCAATATGTTCTTGACAGATAGTAATGAGCAAACAAACAAAGAAATAAATAACAGCTAGAGAGTTTACTTAAAATGTTAATAGCCATTAACACATTCATATCTTCTGTGGCTTGAAATTTTATGCTGGAAAGTTGCTGGTGTGAAACCTAATATGAAATGACAATATGTATTTCCCAACAGATTGATATTTCAAATGCATTTGGTGCTTCTCGTCACATAGGATGATTCAAGTCAGGTCTTGGTGATCAAAACTGGAAATATTTATGGTGGCAGGGTAATTGCAAACAGCTTGACCTATCACTCTTTACACACAAATCAACGTCAAGAACGAGGGAGGAATGTGGCAGGGCGGAGGGCGGGGCCGGGTTGTGATGATACACACCCGGTCCCATATGAGGCTAATCAAGCCTCCGAGAGGGATAAAGGTCGATGGCAGATGGTGGTGCGATGAGAGAGAGATCATTTACGGACATGTCCGTCATGTGTGTTTGTGTACTTTGTTTTAAGTTTATTATTAAAATATGATTTATATTGTCAAGCCGGTTCTCGCCTCCTCCTTTCCCTTGAACTACGTTACATGTGTATATTCTGTGCCTATAGAGCCACTAAGCGGAATTGCAACAAATGCTGTTTTCAAATAGGTTTCCAAAACACACCCCTTGTCTTTCATTAGTTGGTCAATCTCATAGTCCCACCCCAAATGCACGCCATTGGTTTGATAGTGCCACAGAGCCATTTTAGCTCACTAAGATTTATTTTACGAAATGTTTGCTTGTTACATAGCTGTCTATATGTAATTCCTGTCAGCAGGTTGACTGCACCCTGCAAAAGGAGGCACAGTAATCTATAGAGGAGATTAGAGTGCATGTTTATGCTGGACCTGGACTGCCACAGGTCTTGTGACTGATTAATTCTGCAATGTGGAGAGAATTGGAAAACAACCTTCAGGTACTTTGTATTTCTACTTGTACACTTGCATGGATGTATGTTTGTTCAGTATCAAATCACACACATGACTCAGCTCACCTTAGCCAGATGAGAGTTTATCCATTTTGTGAAAGTTCTTTTCTGCACAGCCTCCTGCTCATCTGAAGGAAATAAACACAAAACACATTCCTAATTAACAGGATCTCTGAACAAAATCATAAAATTGGCATGCAATATAGATCTTAAATAAAACATTATACATTGTGCTCATTATTTACAGTAAATATTTTGATATTTCTGTATATTGTATACAGCAAGCAATTTAAAGTGGGATAAATTAGTTTTTCTCCAAACAAAAGATTCTGTCTTATTAGAGCCCTGATTGTGGACTGTAGGGAGACAGTAATTTCCTTTTTCCTAGCTGTTATATCAGCAAGAGATGACAACTGAGGCAGACCCAGCATCTTTAATGAAACCACTGTCTGATGGATTACATTGAAGTTGGTCACTGTGTCACACCGTCTGTGTGCATGTGTGTGTTAGGAGGAACTGGCTCATGCATTATGATGATATGTGCCTGTATCTCATGTGCTAGAAATTCAGGATTTTGTGAATTAATAGTTTGATTAATCCTGAATCAGAGTTTAGGTCAACAAATATTGATGAAAAGAGGATTGTGATAGATTGCAACAGAAAGATATTGTTGTTACATTGGTGTATTTCAGATTCAGAATGTGTGTGTATGTGTATGCCCAGCATCATGAGGACAGGGTGACTTTGAGCAAGAAACACAGATGTAAACTTACATAATAAACATAATAAATGTCCCAACACAGAATGCACCTATACAGTGATATACATACAAAATGTCCCAATTGCACCTACATTGTTATACCCATGGAGTCCATGTTTAATTAACACTTCATTGTCTGTCCCTCTCTCAGTTGCACACAGTCACACTCACACACCACCAGTGAAGATGTTTACTCAGTCCATCCAAGAACCTACTATGCTTTTTTCAACATTTTGAACATGTGTGTGTGCAAGATGCCCTTCAGATGATCTAGTTATTCCCAAAACAACATTGATCACACAGGAACTCAATATGTCGGTACCGAATGTTCTAGTACCCAGACACTGAACCTATTTTGCTGAGTTAATGGCAACCGCAATATCTACATCAATTTAAATATGTTTCCGGACTGAGACCAGGGGCTTTGGTCTAGAGGTCGACAAATATTGGATTTTGTTGATAGCGAAAACTAAGTTGGTGGAAAATAATTAGCTGTTAGTTTTGAAATCGATTTATGGAATGTTAAAACATGTATTTGCTTTTCCTTTCTATGATGGGCAAATAAATAGAGGCTATAAGAGTGCAATATAAATAAAATCCCTGATAAAGATTATTGGTCAACCAATCTCCCAAAAAAAGTGAAAATTTGATGCATAATGTGTGATTTTTAACTGTTAAAACCCCAAAACACACACAAGGGACTCTTATTTTGAAATGACAGAGTCTTGGCTTCATTACAATGCTCTATATTTAAATAGATAGTTCACCCAAAAAAGAAGATTCACTCATCATTTACTCACCCTCATGCCATCCCAGATGTGTATGACTTTCTTTCCTCTTTAGAACACAATCAAAGATTTTTAGAAAAATATTTCAGCTCTGTATTTCATTTTAAGGAACGTGAATGGTGGACTTTTGAAGCTCCAATAATCAGATGAAGGCAACATTAAACTAATCCATTCGACTCCAGTAGTTTATTCCAAGTCTTCTGAAGTTATATAGTCAGTTTTGGGTGAAAACAGATCAAAATATAACTCCATTTTCACTGAACATCATGGCATTCCAGTCTCTAGGCATGATCATAATTTCAAACTCGATTACACTTCCTAGTACTTGATGCATTAGCAGAGCGCTAGATGGCGCTATAGAAAGTGTAATCGAGCTTGAAAACACAACCGCCAAGCAGACTGCTGTCAAGATGTATAGTGAAAAATTTGTTACATTTTGGTATGTTCTCCCTCAAAACTTATTGGATCACTTCAGAAGACACTAATTAAACTACTGGAGTCTTACGGATTATTTTAATACTGATTTTATCTGCTTTTTGGAGCTTCAGTCTGACCAACATTCACTTGCATTTTATGGACCTACAGATCAGAGATATTCTTCTAAAAATCTTAATTTGTGTTCTGCAGAATAAAGAAAGTCATACACGACTTAGATGGCATTAGTGTGAGTAAATAATGAAAGAATTTTCATTTTTGGGTAAATATTTACCACTTTAAGTATTTACCACTTTAAACTTTTTATAGCCTATATTTTCACCAGATGAAAGGTTTTGAGTATATATTTCATCAGATGAGGTTTAATGAGGAATAAGGTTTATTATTATTAACAAGATGAAGTTGGAGACACAATGTACAGTATGCGCTTCTGGAGCAATTCATAAATGAATATTGTCAAAGATGTCCCCATGTGACTGTTTTTATTTTATCTCTAAAGGCCGCTGTTATACTGTAAAACCAAGTCGCTCAAACTGTAGAATCCTCCAGCTCTGCACACAAAGGAAACATGGAGAAATATTTTTTTTTTAAATAAAATAAAACTATTGGCAACTATCGGTATAGATTTTTGCTGATATCCAATAGTTCCAAAAAGTAACTATTGGCGCCAATTAATCTGTAAAACCAATATATCAGTCTACCTGTATTCTGGTCCGATGGAAACCAAGAAATAATCGCATTCACATATTCAGAGGTTGCATTTTCCTTCTAAGATTACATTTTTTACTCCACTGATACAAGTTTAGGTTTGGTGTTTGGGTTAGGGCGTTCGCTTAATAAAATATGTTTACCTTTACAACATAATTTACAATTAAAAACAACTTGCTTTTGGCACCTATCTGTGGATATTTCACCCAGAAACTGGAGCTCATACATTCACAAACACCAATGGGAGCAGTGGTTCAAATCTTGGTAAGCACACAATAAAAAGTTAACCCACACATATAAAGTTAAATATGTACAGATATCAAAAGCGCCAAAGATGCAGATCTGCCACAAAGAATTGCTCATGTGAAATCTACTTCATTTCAGGGCATAACAGATATTCAAGGGGATATATTTTCATAATTGATTATGCCAATTTCTTACCGCGCAGGTGCCGAGAAACATCAGGCACAAAGTTGAGGGTTGTACCAGTCTTCTTCTTGGCAGCTACATCCTCCCACCGTCTTCCCACCTTGCCCTTGACTTCCATTCTAATAAAGTCCATGAAGAGGACATCCACTTATGATGGTAAGAGGTCTTGCTCAGGGTAAACTACCCTTGCCCTCTCCTCTTGTGGTGATTTCTTGTTCTCTCTTTCTCCACTTTGATCTCTCTAAAGGTAAGGAGTCCTCCCAGGACTGATCTGTTGCTTGATGCTACAGAAGACCTTCAGTTGTCTTCTTTTTGGGGTTCCCTATTTTCTTCTAGCATCCAACATAAGTAACAACACTAGAGATTTTGAGTTCATTTGCCCATATTCTTCCTATACTGCCTGCTCTAATGGAGAGGGCGTGTGGGAATGTCTGCATGTGTGTAACGCCAGTCTCAGCATCTCTCTCTCTCATGCAGTACAACTGCAGGATCAATCCATTCCCCTTGTGCCAAGAGCCAATCGGTTTGTGTGGGAATGTGTGATGTCATCACAGAACTGAGCATATAAATGGGAGGGGGAGTGGTGCACGCATGTTAATGTGTATGTGTTGCAAGTCACATAGCCAGCACGCACTCTTCAAACACCAAACCAGGCACGACGTGTTCTGCACTGAAATTCCCAAAGATCAGATGAATTCTCCACCTCTTACCCCTCCCACAAAATATACTGGATTCAGGGATTTTAGGGAAAGCCGCTGGGCTGAGCTGCTTAACTTTGCCCGAAAACATTGCTTGATCTACTTTACAGCTCCCAAAGGGTTTATAAACCTCCTTCAACAGTCTAACAAAACAAATAGCCCTTTACAACTAGATGCTTGAAATGCAATGTGGGCTTTTTGTCCCAGAGCTATAAACAAACAGGCTGTAACACTGGTTTACTATATATAAAAATACAGTTTACACTTCTACATAAATATTCTCCACTGAAGATGGCAAGAGGAATTTAACCACACACTATTTTTACAGATTTTGAAAATGAAGATATGAGAAAATTAAAAGCCTGGGGAGAATGATTATCTCTAAAATTATGATAATTTCATTAATCATGGGTATAATTTTCTCCTTTATTCGGCTCCTCCCAAAAGGGTTTTTAATGATGACATTCATTAATAGCAAATGGCTCCTGTCATATGCTATCAGATTCCTATTATCTTCAATTCCCTTCTCAAGCCTTGAACGTCTTCTGCTAAAGCTTTAATGAAAATCTCTCTTTGACAGGTGTGTGCATGCACGTATGTATGTATTGTCTGTATGTATCCATGTGTGCTTGTAAGAGGAAGAGATGGAGAGAGTTTCTGAGTATAGGTCTTTGTGTGAATGTGGCAGAAAACAGTGATGAACAATGATGGCTTGAACAGCAACGCAAAGATAGCAAACAATGATATTTATGGTGGCTAATGTTTTCTACTGACACATAAGTGACAGCAGTAGTGGTCAGCCATCGAAGTTTTTGTATGAAAGTGTCTAGTCTCTGTCCATGGTCCTGAACTGAGATCATCATTCTGGATAGAACATTGAGCAAATAATTTTAACACCATCACTCTGAGGTCCCCAAAACAAAAGCAATATAGAAATAATACGTATATATAGGCATTGAAAAACAATAATGACCTATGTATTATAATGCAAAACTTACAACAGAATATAACATATATTTTGCTATTTGTATAGTCTTTGGAGCCCAAGTAGCTGATTTAGTCTCATAATAATGAGAAAGAGGTGGAAAAAAAGAGATAGCATTTTGGAAAAGCCTAAATTCTAATTTCATTCAACAGGGGATTTTGTGTTACTAAAAGAAGAACCTTGCGTAAAGGCTGAGGGCTATTCTAGACTAGGTATATAAACAGATGCTGGGTTACTGTGCCTGATACCTGAGGCTATCCAACTAACCCCATGAGCTTCCCTTTTGTAATGCTCTTTTAAAGCCAGTGTTCACCAGTTGCAAAAGGTCTATAAAGAACAAAGAAAGAAATAAAGAAAGAAAGAAAGAAAGAAAGAAAGAAAGAAAGTACAAAAATTTCACCACAAAGTGCAGTGCATCGCCTAGTGGTATGCTCAGGAACTCAATTGACTAGAAAAGCCATTAAGCTGAAACATAAATCTGCAATACTATTAGATAGAAATACAGATATTTATGGAGGTGTGTGATCCAGCCCTGGTGATTTCCCATGTGAATACTTTTTATTTGACGATCCAACGATCATAACCAAAAACAAGTGACCCAAGCCGAGAATATGTTGTTGCAGCTCTCCTTATGAGGCCTCTCCACATACATAACGATTTTCATACTGTACAAACTATAGATTCTAATCCCTAACCCTAACCCTAAACCTAACCCTCAAAAAAAACTTTGTGCATTTTTACATTGTCAAAAAAAACAAAATAAATGTTGTATGTTTGTATGGAGACACTAGAAATGTCCTCATAAACCACATTTATAGCACAATACCCTTGTTATT
This sequence comes from Moxostoma hubbsi, assembly GCA_032164185.1. NCBI lineage: Eukaryota > Metazoa > Chordata > Actinopteri > Cypriniformes > Catostomidae > Moxostoma > Moxostoma hubbsi. The sequence goes on from JAVLUX010000022.1 coordinate 18,371,543, forward strand.
ACCAGTTTGTAACCTAAACAAATTATCTTGTAAAGCACCCAAACATGCCCACACACACACTTGTTTGTCATTGCTCAATTCTGTCCATCACTATAGCAACAACTCTTTCTACACAAGTGTGGCTATTAACACTTCAGTCTTGCAGATAACAGAAGTCTTAGTGAGCTTGAGTGTCTCCCATCCCATACTTTCTGCTCAAACATTTGAACCCATTTACCTTTTGCGTTGTGATTGGAATAGTTGTGATTGGTCAAAATCAATTGGCTGCCCTGCTGCTTAACTGAATGTGCTGCTTCAGAGAGGCCGTATTTCCCGCCCAAAGATGAGAAGCACGAGCAACGAATGTGAGAAGATAATGTAATACATATTGATTATTTGTTTATAGCGTATTATAGATTTAGACTTTACCAACAAATTTTTAACGTTGTATTATTCTAAAAGACTAACATTTAACCGTACATGATGTGCATAGCATGGCTGAGTGTAGTAGCCAACATACTCACATTTAAATACATAACTAGCGAAAATGTGTCATGAGTAATAAAACTAAATGTGGATTGTCATATTTAGCATTATGTAAATTGCTTGTAGTAAATTTGCTTGCTAGCTTGGCAAATGTTGGCTGTTGATTAACTTTTGAGCTTTTCTCTTTGCACGAGTGGATAATGCTAGCTAGCTAGATTTTTGTGAGCTATTTTCAAAGCTACCATGATGTGCAAAAAGATTTGTCAGGGGATGTGGGAGGCTAAAAGATAATTTCAAGAAACAATTTTAAGTGACTTGAGATGGGCTATATACTGATCGATATCCAGACAGAAATGTTTCAACCACAAGAAATCTTTGTGTATCCTTGCTATCACGGTGATGCAAAGTGCTGCCGTTTGGTAAGGAATGTGCATTTGTAGCCATAGTTAGTTAGTTGTGCATAACTTTTCATTTAAATCTGCACTTTTCTCGACATACAGGCACCTTAAGATGCTTAAAATGAAAACTGACTACATTTTAAAGAAAGCAGACATTGGTAGTATTTTATTCAGCAATATTTAACAAAAAAAATAAATATTGAAACAAAGAGCTTGCAAACTAATTATTAAAAATGATATTTTATTTAAATCCTTTCATTGGATATAGTGGATATGGAAATTCTACCATTACTCTGGACATTTGTGTATATCGCAATATATGGTTAACCAAAAGTGTTACAAATTTCACAATACAATATTTGCTTATATCGCCCACCCCTAAATGTGACAGTTACAAACTTAATGAGTGCAGTAAGATGTCAGGTCCAAATGAGTAAGTGTTGTTTTTGTAAACAGATATGTCCAGCAAAAGGAGACAGCTGATACCTCATCATCCAGCAGTGAGATTTTGAACAGGTGAGTAAATAGTTTAGTAAGTTAGATGAAGTAATGTCCAAAACAAGTAAGTTAAGTGAAGATTAGAATCATTAAACCTTAAAACAAAACGCTTTAGACAGTGAAAATAAATTCACTTTTATGATCCCCTCAAAAAAAAAAAAAAAGTTATTATATTTATATTTGATTTTATGTTGCTTGCAAAAAAACAAAAAAAAAAAGTGTACAAATTTGCCAATCCTACTTTGTGGCACGTGATGGCACCCCTGTGTGAACCTTTCAAATGCGAATAATTCAGCACTGGCACCAATCCCTGATTCTGCCAAATTAGCATTACTAATTATAGTCCAAAGCCACAAATTATTTTATGAATAACTCAAGATGATTACTACAATAAGAACTTCCTCCCATGGTTTCTGATGATTGGAACGCTTATCAGGACAAATACTCTCACAATACATCTCAAAATTGCAAGGTTGTCTAGACATATTTTACCAAATAAATGGGAAATATTAAAAGGAAGAGAGAATGAAAGATTTATGAAAATCCAACTGAGCTGGGCATTCAAGTTTAATTACTTCTTAGCTAGCTTAGTTTATTTGGGTTTATTTATTTGTTTGATTTTTCATACATTTAAATATTGAATTTTTTTTTTAAATTAATGTTCTCCAGTTAATATTTATTTGGCAGAGCAACTTGAAGGACAGACAGACAGACAGACAGAAATAAATAAGCAGGCTTTGATATAGTGGTTTTGTGCTCACAACATATGGATATCATGGCATCTGAAGAGTATTAAAAGACCTCCCATTGGTTTGAGTAATAAAATGATGTGGTAAGTGTCAGGGCAGAAGTAGGTCACACAAACTAAGCTTTTCATCCACTTTGAGCATTTCCGAACCATGCCCACAAATACTGCCTACATCAGTGTTTCTCAACTGGTGGGTCGCAGGTCTATTCGGACTGGGTCGCAGATAGCAGGAAAAGAACATGCCATTGTTCTCCCATTTAATTTTTTTTTGGCAAATTTAATGATTATCTCCCATCTCTCTTTCAGTGCTTTATATGCACTAAAGGCTTCTCATCTGCAAATGAAGCTTGGTTTTCACGTGAGTGTCACAGAAGGAACCACTCTGTTAACGGCAATAATGTGCTCTGCATCTGTCTCTTTGCATGTCTGCTCGAAATCTCTGGCACGTGCACATCAGCAGGGGTTTTCTCGATATTAAAAGGCTTGATATTAAAAAATTTAGATTTTTCTAGTTTAAATTGTTATGAAGTCAAACCTCAAAAACAGTAGACAGCCCGACATTATAAACAGCAGTGAGGTGGAACAGAGCAACACTGTACTATGTGCCATTTTTAATTACAAATCAACACCCTTACAAAACTGATTCACGATATTACAGTAGTAACAGTAACTGTGTTATTTTGACAAAAATGTTATAGTTTCATATTAAATAATCTGTTAGGTAGAATCTTGATGTCCAATGTATAATCTGGGTTCCGAAGCAAAACCAGTTGAGAACCACTGGCCTACATCATGTGGAAGAATCACTCAGACACAAAACAGTAAAATCTCTCATTGTACAATGACAACATACAGTAATGCTAAGAAATTACATTTACATTTATACATTTGGCAGACGCTTTTATCCAAAGTGACTTACAGTGCACTTATTACAGGGACAATCCCCCTGGAGCAACCTGGATTTAAGTGCCTTGCTCAAGGACACAATGGTGGTGGCTGTGGGGATCGAACCAGCAACCTTCTGATTACCAGTTATGTGCTTTAGCCCACTATGCCACCACCACTTTAATTAGACACACGGACCATTTATTAAGCATATTGGCATTGGATTTGCATACTCAGTTTATGGAAAGACCCCACATTCTGTCTTGATGAGCAATCAAAGGTGGAATCACTTTCTGGCTCAACCAGATTATATCTACTTCATAAGGTGAAAAGGTGCCCCACCTACCTTCAGTATTTACCCAAGGTTGTTAGAGGCAATGTGTCATATTGGCTTTTACTGACCAGTTTGATTGTTTGAATGACCAGTTCATTTGTGATATAGGCTGAGTAAAAAAAAAAAAGAAGAAGGTCAACCTGCTTCTGAAAGATAAGACAGGACGTATAATGAGGAGTCTTATTCTATCTGAAGGGCATTGTAAGTGTCATGGGTGTTTCTAGTGACTAAAAGAGAACTTAAATACAATCCAGCTATCTATTTGATCAGTTTGTGTGTGTGTGTGTGTGTGTGTGTGTGTGTGTGTGTGTGACTGACAATGCAATAGGTCTTTTCAAACATCCCTAATTGGCTTGGTGCTATGGATAGGATTTTCATTATAAAAAAAGAGACTGCTGATTGCTCTTTTTACCACATTACTCCAAAGAATCATCTCTGTCTTAAAAAGGAATAAAGCTTTTAGGAAAAAATATTTTGTACATCCTCCTAAAGAAACACTTCCAGTATAAACACACCCTGATTTCCCTTTTTGTCCTTATACGGCATAAAAGCTGAAGAGAAATTACTTCATCAGGTCACCTCACTGGCACCACAATACATCAAAATAAGACAATCTGCGATTCACTTTAGCCAGTTCTCCTACAGATGTTAATTAACACTTGAGGTTAAAAAAGTTTCTTTAATTTAGCAGTGAGTATCACCATGGGCTCATGTCTAAAGCACCATTATTGTGTGACTGACTCCTGAGTGATCCTGATACATTACTCTGACTGGCAGCTGAGACAAGATTAAAATCTCATTGGTAACAACAGCTGCCTGAGGTAGAACTATGTTAGACCAAAAGAGTGAAAACCTCTACACTCAGTGACCACTTTATAAGGTACATCTGTACACCTACTTATTAATCCAAATCTAATCATCTAATCAATTATCAGCGTGATTCAACACGCTCGGTCCCGTATTGGGCTAATCAAGCCTCCAAGAGGGTTAAAGGCCGACCGCAGATGATGTGCGTGAGAGAGAGATCGTTCACGGACATGTCCGTTGTCCTATGTGTTTGTCTTTTGAGTTTTCCATTAAAACTATAATTTATACGTTAAGCCGGTTTCTCACCTCTTCCTTGCCCGTGAGCATGAACTTCTTTACAGTGAGCCTTCATGTAGTACCAAAGGATCTGAAAATCTGAGATAAATGGGTGCAGTTTATTTGGAAAAATTGTAAAGTCCCAGCAATCTTCTAGAGAAAACTCGGGACATTTTCCAAAGAACTGTTTTGAAAATATTACCCAAAAACAGATGGGTTTTGCAACTAAACTTATATTGAAGCCCAAAGCGGTTCCATCAATTTATCCTGGGGACAAAGGAGTGGTACAGGGGTGAGTAGAGATGGAGGCGGGGGCTAATTTGCATATTCATAGATCCATTCATACAAAATGAGGCAAAGGTATAGAGTTATATCTAAGCCATTTTAAAGCATGAAGGGATTATTTTCATGAGAAAAAAAAACTTTTAAATATGTAATTTTGATTAACAAAGATGAGTTTTTAGGGGTTAAACCAGTGACTGGAGAGGGACATTAAAATGTAAAAATAAAGCAGATGAGATTAAATTAATAATTAATACATGAATGAAAATAAATAACTGAACATGTAGATTGGAAAAATATGACTGTGGGCTGGGCAGTAAAAAAATTAAACGGGAGTGTGCTTATGCGACTGTATTAGGTTCAAACTTGTATTGGAATTTGTTCTTCTTTTGAACCAGATACCGAAGCAATCATGTGGTTTTCAGCCGAATGAAACTTCGGAAATCACAGCTCACGTGGTTTTGGCAAAAACTAATCAAGCTCCGATATAGTGCTTCAATGTGGAATGCATAGTTTTTTTGACAAGCTTCGAAGCTGCGGTGTCAAACGTCACATCCCTAGTGAGCAGAATAGCATCTCAGAATGCACAAAACTTCAATCCTTGAGGCGAATGTGCTACAACAGCAGAAGACCACGTCGAGTTCCACTTCAGAATTGGAAAACATAGCCTAGTCTGATGAAACTTGATTTCTGCTGAGACACACAGATGATGGGGCCCATTGCAGCCTCGGCTTTCTGTTCTTGGCTGACAGAAGTAGAACCCGACGTGGTCTTCAGCTGTTGTGACCAATCCGCCTCAAGGTTCAACGTGTTGTGCATTCTGAAATGCTATTCTGCTCTCTACAATTGTAAAGAGTGGTTATCCAAGTTACTGTAGCCTTTCTGTGAGCTCAAAGCAGTCTGTCCATTCTCTGTTAACCTCCCTCATCAACAAGGCATTTCCATCCACAGAACTGCCTCTTTCACTTGGGATTTGTGTAAAAGTCATTGTTGTTGTAGTGCCTCTAGTATTAATTTCACTAAGAAACTGCTGCGAAGTGCACAATGAGCCATGTAAAAAAAAAAAAAAAAAAAATTGCATCCTGTAGGTATAGTAACATGATTCTATGAGGCCAGGTTAAAAAGGCCACACTTTTGTAGCATTTAATATAATACTTGACATATTAGTCCATGTTTCTTTCATCAAAAACAGCACAATATTAGTACATGTAGCCAGCCGTGCTGATATTCAGTGCAAAGGACCCCTTGATTATGTGATATTGCTTTTCTATAACAGTTCAATAAACACGTTTGTGTTGGTATGGTACATTTTAGATACAATATGGCAAGTTGCTTTTTGTATTTTTGTGTATGTGATGTAAAATCCTAATATTGTCATCTACTGTATGCTTGTAATGTTATATGTCTTGTGTATGGTAACTGTAATATTGTGTACGTGTAAAAAAAGTTCTGCATCCAAGTGCTGTTATACTAAATATCAGTACCCTTGAAACACTACATGTCCAATCAGATTAGAGGACTGAAACTATTGTATAACAGTAAATTAATCACATATTATCTTATAGCACACTGCAACCATTTTCATCTTTGCTGACCTGCAGCACCTTGTTTTGTGTGTGCATCGTATTACATCTTTGTGCAGCTCACAGCAGAAACTGACTGCTGAGTCTGTGTGGTGGAATGGAGAGAAATGAGGAAGCCATTGTAAAATATCTGAGGCACCACACTGATAAAGGAGGACCGCATTCACGGGAGCTCACAACTCCATAGCGTTCAAGGTGACCGTCTGTGCTCAAGCTGGTCAGTAGAGAATGGGCCAATCTCTGCCATATCTGGCACATCATTACACAGCCATTGTGGCAGAGTGCCAGAATTGACCCATTTCTCTCTCCCCTGCTCTGTCGCCATCTCCGTGGCATTGTGCCAGTTTTGGTGTAAGTGATCTTAATGAGAGAGAGCTTGAGCACAAGGAATGACCTCTATGTGTATATTAGGTGTCTTTAACATGTCACTAACATAGATTTTTGTTTTCTGTGGAACAAAAAAGGTGATATATTGCAAAATTTCCTGCGCTTTTGAAAACAACAAAAGTGCATGATGATCAGCCAAGGCCAGTTATAATTTTGCTTGGCTTATTAAAATTGTATATGCTGATATTTAAACCTACACTGTAAAAAAAAAAAATTGTTGTTTAAAAAAACTTTTTTTTTTTTTTTTTACATAATTATGTAAAAAATACAGAAAAAATGTACAACTTTACATTACTTTTTACTTTATAATCTATATTTTAATCACTGTACAAATGACAGAAGAGCACATGATGACATGAAATTCACCATTAGTGACTCTTCCAGGAGCAATGACCAAAATACATATAGAGAAAGTGCTCAGTACCACTCACACTAACACTAAACATCATCAGGGTAACACATGTGAAATTAAAATAATGCAGTAAACATTAACTAAACAACATAAAATATAACACAGAACACCCCAGAGTGCGTAACTGATATTAAAAATAAGAAGAAACATACCTATTCCCATAAAATATAAGGAAATATGATGGGTCACGCAGGGAATTGTGGGATTGGATGATAATTGTTTTTTAATGTAAAAAGTACCTGTACTTTCTTGTTAAACGTAATGTACATTTATACCATTAATTATACTGGAAAATCATACTTTTTACATCTAAACAAATTTCATTGTTGTAAAAACTATTGTATTGTCTTTTAAAATATCTTAAAATATTTTACTGTATATTTTACAGTTAATATTCGTTAATAAATTAATGTTTTTTTCTGTAGCATTTTTACATTCTTTTACCATTAAAATTACAGACATTTTTACAGTGTACATCCCCTTGCATTTTTATCATCCCCACAACAAATTTATCACTACACTATCAATTCATAACCAGTTTTTAAAATAATCCCTAAATTATTATTGTTCATTATTTTTTCTTATGAATAATTAGCATAGGTAGTTATGTTGCATGCATTAGCAAACAATTCTTTTTTTTTATGAATTATTATCATAGATAGTTATGTTGCACTTTATTTTATTTTTTATTTTTGTAATGTCTTCTCTTGATTAGGGCACCAAGTGTGCCAGGACCACCACTGGAGCTCCTAATAAAACAGATGCAGGATTACACAAACATGCACACACAAAATAAATAATTGCAGGGCACCTGAATACAAAAGCAGAAGGGAGAATCAGACCGAATACTAGCAAACAAAGGCACTTAATGACTCGCACAGAGAAGAACAAGAAAGTTACACAAGCACTTACTCATACCAACTGCAGAGGGGGGTGTTCGTGTGGCTCATTTGTGTGGAAATTTCCCAGCCCACCAGACTGTAGGTGGAGAAGTGGTCTCATGACCGCCTCCACAAATGACCACTGAAAAACACTGAAATGTAGAAAGTATGCAGAGAAGAGGCAATTCTGTCTAGATAATGAGAGATAATAAATAGCATTTCTAAACATATGGAAAGATTTTTAGCCTGGGAGGTCTTCAAACCAGACTTGTTGTTTTCAGCCATATGGTGCCACTAATTGCAGTTTTTTTTAACAACCTGCTACTGTTTGGATGTGAGGTACCCAAAATGAGGACAAAGGAGAAACCAGGGCATAAAGATTATTCGTGCCTGATGGTTGCTGATTTCCATCCAAAATGTTTTGCATTTTTAAAGAGCATTTAAAAAAAATTGACTTAAGAAAATACAAATTGTTGCACATTTCCATCCACTACATAATGTGCATTATTTACATTTACATTTATTCATTTGGCAGACGCTTTTATCCAAAGCGACTTACAAAAGAGGAAAACATAAGCAAATCATCTTAAGGAGACAGTGGTACGCAATGTGCCATACTACAAAGTTTCACTAGTATCAGAATAGTATACAAAACCTATTTAAGTGCAACAAGAATTTTTTTTTTCTTTTTTTTTTTGTGACTGGTTAAGTGCTCTTGGAAAAGATGTGTTTTTAGCCGTTTTTTGAAGATAGCGAGTGAGTAAGCTTCACGGATTGAGTTGGGGAGGTCATTCCACATCATAGATGTGGTATGATAAAACTGAGAGTCCGGGAAAGTGTTTTGGTGCCTCTTTGTGTTGGTACGACAAGGCGACGTTCCTTAGCTGACTGCAGGCTTCTGGTGGGAACGTAGCTCTGCATAAATGTTTTTAGGTATGCTGGAGCAGACCCAGTGACTGTTTTGTATGCCAGCATCAGGGCCTTCAATTTAATACGTGCATGAACCGGCAGCCAGTGGAGAGAGACAAAGAGTGGTGTAACATGTGCTCTCTTTGGTTCATTAAGACCAGACATTCTGATCCATTCTGGATCATTTGCAGTGGTCTAAAAGCATATTCAGGAAGGCCTGCAAAGAGAGCGTTACAGTAGTCCAGTCTAGTTATGACAAGTGACTGAACAAGCAGTTGTGTGGCATGTTCTGAGAGGAAGGGTCTTATTTTCCTGATATTGTAGAGTGTAAATCTATATGATCTTGCAGTCTTTGAAATGTGGTCTGTGAAATTTAGCTTGTTATCAATGGTTACCCCTAGATTTCTGACCATTATCATGAGGGAGCCGCCTCGTCATGATGGAGCAGCTGAATGACCTCTATCTGCTTTGGGGCATCCACAAGACACCACAGAATAAGTGTAATATCTGATACAATGTGGGCAAAAATAGCTGTGATGCCCACACACCGCCAGTCTCCTTATACCTGAGAGTGATCACTCTCTAAACTGTTCTGCCGGATTGTGAGGATTCCCTTTATCTACCAGCTGTGGGTTTAACACTTCAGAATGACACGCGCCATGTTCAAATAATTGTGTGCCAAGGTCGGACCTAACGGTGGGCTAGTCACATCAAGCTATCGCACACTCATAACACATGCACGAATGGTCAAAACAAAACATCATTTTGTGAAAAAAACATTTCCATCACCTTCAGTATGCGCAGTATTATATGCGCATTTTAACTAATTCAAACCTCTAAAAACTCCACATCTTCCTAGCGCATTAACTTTTAAGCGAATTTAGAAAGTTTATTCATATATAAAGCGTTTCCATTCAGGATTATCTATGCACAATTTCAAAATGTGCATAAAAATATTTGGATGGAAACCCACCTACTATTACATATGAGGGTATTTGAATTTAAACAGATGCAAATGTCTGATGTCTAATGATTTATGATACGTGTAAGTAAGTAAAATTTATTTCTAAAGCACACTCAAACACAGCAAAGCTGACCGAAGTGCTGTACAGATGAATATACAATACATTAAAATAAAAAAAACACGTCAAGTACAGATGAATATACAATACATTAATAAAACAAACACGTCATTATAAAAAATAAATAAATAAAAAGGCGACAAGGCAATCTCATTTAATACTGCAAAACACTAGAGATGATACGTGTAACATAAATAAATTTTCATTTGACAAGACTTTATAATATGGTTCTTTAATCTTGGTTAACGTTAACATATAATTATGAACATATGAACTAATGTTAATGTACTCTATACGACTTCTAATGTTAAAATGGATAAGCACACGTAGAAATTAACATTAATCAAGATTAATAAATGCTCAAAAAATACTGCTCATTGTAAGTTCATGTCAATTATTATGTATACCAATGTTACACAACCTTACTGTAAGGTATAACCATAAATGTATATATAAATTAACTGAATTGGTTTGTCAGTTTTATTAGCTGCTGCATTGGAAGTACATCCTGATTTAACTAAATGCACTGGATGCCATAGTTTATTGATAAGAATGAATAAAAATGAACAGGACTTAACAGGATATGTTAGAGAGCTGAGGAAGAATATATGTCTGTGTCTGTCTGTGTGTGTGTGTGTGTGTGTGTGTGTGTGTGTGTGTGTGTGTGTGTGTGTGTGTGTGTGTGTGTGTGTGTGTGTGTGTGTGTGTGTGTGTGTGTGTGAGCGCCTGCATTCAGTGTCTGCCGGTTCTCCCATTTCAAAAACAGAAGAGACAGGTGCTCATTAGAAAGACTTCCTCTCTGTTTTCTGCAATAAAACATGCAATTTAAATGATGGCTTAAATGTTTTGATTGCAATGAATATTGCTGCTGATGAGTACTTTGTTTAGGGCAGGAAGGGAAGCTCTCAGTGTCACACTTGCACACACAGAAATGGTAATCTAATCTGATCAAAGCAGGGCATCAAATTGGAATTCAGCTCAACGGAGAAGGAACATGGAGTACAATAAATTCTAATTTGTGTTGAATGTTACATTGATGTACACACAAATGACATACTGTAGATATGGGGCAGGAAAAGTTCAGTATGCCTTAGATTTCATTTCAAGGATGAAAATGTATTTTACTATATGATTCCTTGTTAAATATGAATAAATGACTTCTCATGGTGTATAAACCACACAAACACCTTAAAAAGTATCATTATTTGTAAGTTAGACAATCAATCATAATAATCGAAACTATTTTTTTGACAATTAATCGTCAGCCGAATTTCATAATCATGACAGCCCTACTTATGACTTTCTCTCTTAAGGAGAACACAAAAGAAGTTACTTATAGCAGAATGTCGCTCTTTTCCATAAAACGAAAATGTATGACGATCAAGGCTGTCAAGCCAGATTTTAAGCGAATATTTTAGATTTGTATAGTAAATTGTAGCAGCTAAACTTAAGAGGTTTGTGAAATTATGTAAATGTGCAATTAAAGTAATTCTGGGGCACTTTAAATATAATTCAGCACATTGAACTGAACTCTGAGCACATCTGTCACTCAGGCACCAGATAGATAGAATGTGTGTGTATCAAGCACAGAACCGCTTTAAAACTACTGAAAAGATACTTGTAATACACTGACCCCATTTACATATATTTAAGAAAGCACTTCATCCAGACAAAACAGCAGGCAGCACAGCAGACTATATATTTAATTAAATCGCAGCCCTCAAGGTTTGATAATAGCAGTAGGTTATTTAGCAATTTCGATTTTATTTTGATTCATCGTTTTCAGAAGAAAAAAACATCATATGGGTTTGGACATACTGTTAATAAATGTTTTTGGGTAAAATATTTCTTTAAAATACAACAACAGTATCCTTTGTTGTTGTGACCTGAAGCATTGCTTTGGATACTTTAGAGATTTGATAGATTTATTTTTCTTTAACATTTTTCTTGTTATAAGTAAAATGGTAAATGGTCGGCACTTATATAGCACCTTTTTAACTGTAGCAGTATTCAAAGCACTTTACACTGCATCTCATTCACCCATTCACACACACCAATGACGGCAGAGCTGCCATGCAAGGCGCTAACCTACCATTGGGAGCAACTTGGGGTTCAGTGTCTTGCCCAAGGACACTTCGGCATGTGGAGTTGTGTGGGCTGGGAATCAAACCACCAACCCTGCGATTAGAGGACAACCCACTCTACCACCTGAGCCACAGCCGCCCAAGTAGTATCCACCACATCATTATGGCTGCATTTCCCGCTCTGCCTTAATTTTGCAACCAATGAGGCATATGAGAGCAATACCATGCTGAATAAAATACTTAGTATAATAACATGATTAATTTCCCCCCGCATCTTTACAAACCGTCAATCTGGCCTGACACTCACAGTGCTCTACATTTGGTTTCTAATGTGACCTAATCCCAAGCCTCCAGCGTGTTACCTATAGAACATAGTGTTATGCGCATGCAATAGTTTTAACAGCTGGTGATAATCACAGTCCTACCTATAGTAGGTACAGTAAAATGAGATACATTTACTTGAGAGCAAATTTTGGTAGGATAATAAGACTTGTTTTCAGTGACTGCATCTTGTTTTTGGTCCGGTTTTAAGCATAAACAATGAACATCACAAACTTTTGTAATATTTATAGATATAACAAAAGAAAAAAAAAACCAACAACATGCCAGTAGGGTAAGGAAAAAACATAATTCTTACTAATTCAAACTCAAAAGATAACATTTTAATATTATTTCATATTTTTTTTATATTTCAATATATCTTTTTAGGATGTCTAGATACAGTTTAAGTCACAAGTTTTCATACACTTAGGTTGAAGTCATTAAAACAAATTTTTTAACCACTCCACAGATTTCATATTAGTAAACTATAGTTTTGGCAAGTCGTTTAGGACATCTACTTTGTGCATGACAAGGGTCATTTTTCCAACAATTGTTTACAGACAGATTATTTAATTTTAAATTGACTAGATCACAATTCCAGTGGATCAGAAGTTTACATACACTAAGTTAAGCCTTTAAGCAGCTTGGAAAATTATAGAAAATGATGTCAAGCCTTTAGGCAATTAGCCAATTAGATTCTGCTAATTGGAGTCAATTGGAGGTGTACCTTTGGATGTATTTTAAGGCCTACCTTCAAATTCAGTGCCTCTTTGCTTGACATCATGCTAAAATCAAAAGAAATCAGCCAAGACTTCAGAAAAACCTATTGTGGACCTCTACACGTCTGGATCATTCTTGGAAGCAATTAAAAAAGAAATGCCGGAAGGTACCACGTTCATCTGTACAAACAATAATATGCAATTATAAACACCATGAGACTATGCAGCCATCATATCGCTCAGGAAGGAGACGTATTCTGTCTCCTAGAGATGAATGTAGTTTGGTGCAAAAAGTGCAAATCAATCCCAGAACAACAGCAAAGGACCTTGTGAAGATGCTGGAGGAAACAGGTAGACAAGTATATATATCCACAGTAAAATGAGTCCTATATCAACATAACCTGAAAGACTGCTCAGCAAGGAAGAAACAGACATAAAAAAGACAGACTACAGTTAGCAAGTGCACACTGGGACAAAGCTCTTACTTTTTAGAGAAATTTCCTTTGGTCTGATGAAACAAAAATTGAACTTTTTGGCCATAATGACCATCGTTATGTTTGGAGGAAAAAGGGTGAGGCTTACAAGCCACAGAACACCATCCCAACAGTGAAGCATGGAGGTGGCAGCATCATGTTGTGGGGGTGCTTTGCAGCAGGAGGGACTGCCGCACTTCACAAAATAGATGGCATCATGAGGAAGGAAATTTATGTGGATATATTGAAGCAATATCTCAAGACATCATCCAGGAAGTTTAAGCTTGATTGCAAATGGGTATTTCAAATGGACAATGACCTCAAGCATAACTCCAAAGTTGTGACAAAATAGCTTAAGAACAACAAAGTCAAGGTATTGGAGTGGCCATCACAAAGCCCTGACACAAAGTGCTGACTTCAATCCAATAGAAAATTTGTGGGCAGAACTGAAAAAGCATGTTCGAGCAAGGAGGTCTACAAACCTGACTCAATTTCACTAGTTCTGTCTGGAGGAATGGGCCAAAATTCCAGCAACTATATGTCAAATAATTTCTATAATTAAATTCCAGAACTTGTGAAAAACTGAGTAGAAATGTATTTGGCTAATGTAAGGTATGTAAACTTCTGACTTCAACTGTACCTTAAAAACAAGTTAATATTAGTGTTTTGAGGAGATAGTATCCATATAAGCTACTGTGATTTAGAGGTGCCACGCTTTAATTCGGTTTATTGCTGAAGGAAATACACATCTCCAGAGTCAGCTCTTCTTCTGTTAGCCCTCTCTTTTCATCGTTCCTGCTGTCTGTCGCCAAGCAATCCTTCATCATAATCTCATTTCTACATTCATTCACTCTCTCTCTCCTCTGCCTCTTTGATTCAATCTTAACCATGGTCCACACAAAGGGCACACAAGCACAATAATGTGTCAATAAGACACTGGCCAAAGATGCTCCGATACACACATTTTCGATGTTTGTGAACAACATCTTCACTTTTAAACCTATCTTTAACTTTAAACCCTGCTGTTGTGATGAAAAACTGAAAGGTGCATGTGTACAGGTTTCACTATATTTGTGAATGCCAAATTTTTGAAAACTTCCTTACTAATATAGAGAAACTTCTTGAAAACCCACTAATGAGGACATTTTAGATGGTCCTCACTAGTAAAAAAAAAAAATCCCATAAATTGGCAAAATCATGTTTAGCTTTAAATGTACTGATGTGCACAGTTTTATGGTTAGGGAATAGAAAATATCATTAGCCTGCTATGAAATCAATAGAAGTCAATTCAATGTCCTCACTTATACAATGAAACAAACGTGTGTGTGTGTGTGACATATATAAACACTCCTAAACTGCCAGGAAAGAAAGACTCCTCAAGGACAATTTTGCAGCAGCAGACGTCATAAGAACGGCCAAGCATCAACTGCAAGCAAACCTTAAACTTTTCATGCCTACAGATGTGATACTACTGGTAATTTGCTTGGTAATTTGCTGGTAATTTAATTTGAGTCATAACACATCTCACAACATACCGTTCAACTGCAGAGAGAGACGCAATCAAATTGTGCAGCTAAATATCAGCAGCAGGGACTAGTGATTCATAGGTGCAGTCTTCAAACAAAACTCAGCACAATCCAATATCTTTCTAGCTAGAACCCATTTAAGTTACACATAAGTCAATTCAGCCTTAAAATATCTTGTGACATCTTCAGTACATATATGCTGTGTCATCCTACACAGCTGCGAGGTCACCTTTAAGAGAAAGCATGCGTAAGCACCTACCCTGCAGCCTCTGCATCTCATTGGCAATCTCCCTGTCTGAACGGCCATAGTGCCGAGCAGATGCCATTTCACTGATTTCAAGTCAGTTGTTGCTGATGCTGGTCAGTGGATTCAGCTCCTCCTCAGATGATCTGGGATCAGCTGATGTCTACATAAAGTAGGGTGAAAGCTTTAAATCACTGCATGCCATTTAAATATATGCTTTCTTTCCTCCCCTTGAAGTTCTGTGCCTTCTGCAGGAAGCAACCTCATCCTCTCACACTCACTCCTCTCTCTCTCTGCCTCTGACATTCAGTGGGCATCAGCATTATTTTTCACTGCCACCTGGTGTCCAATCAGAGTGCAGATCTTGAGTTCAGCCTCTTGACCAATAGTGAGGCCTGGATCATGTCTGTCACAGCTATGGTTGCGTGCTTGGGTCAGGCTTTTATTAAAACCTGATATCACCTACATTGGGGGAAATAAACATAATAATTAATGTCTTAATAACCCCCCTCCCCTCAATGTATTAGGTACAGTATGGGTGAGAAAGATAAAAATGTAAATACTCTTAATCTTCACTTACACTTTTACAGATAGGAGAAATTTGGTTATTGATTCCATATATATGTATGCAATACAAATGACTGATTTATGTCAATAACCTGTAATACTCTTCATCTTATTGCAAACCCAATGTTTTCTTTATTTCATGGTACACAAACTTATTTCCTATTAAAATCATGGTTACATTTAGGGTACAGTAAACATCATAATCTTAGTATGAAAACAGTTCCATTCCATCTATAAGAGGTCCTCGCTAATGTAGTTTGTGTGTGTGTGTTGCTTTGGTAATAATGCCACACAACATTATACTGAGTGATTTGATTATACTGTGTTATGTTGTGCTATGTTTTTTTACATGTCTAAACCTCCTTTACCTCCCATGCAAAATGGAAAAAATGCTGAAATACGGAATAGCTCAAGCATGGGACACCATTTAGTGAAATTTGAGAGGGTGCGTATAGATACGTTTTATAGGATATTATATATTATAGGATAAAAAAGCAAAGTGAGAAAAACCTGACTGAAGCTGTAAGTTCATGATTCAGAGACTATTCTGCAGAGTATGCCAGTTATCAAGCAGCAATGCCCTTTACCAGGTCACTGCAGATAGAGAGAGAGAGAGAAAGAGAGGCAAAAGTTAGTCTGACATCCACTTTCTCTCAGCTTCTTCACACCATGATATCTTTATCCTCAATCAGTGATTCTAAAGATTCTCTCGGTGACGAACCACCACATGTCAGCATAGAAGAAATGGAGTGTTTCACAATGACAAAATAAACAACCAAGCAAATACATTAACAAGATAAAAAAAATATGAATGTCCAGGTAATTATATGGTATCGATGCAATGTAGACATTAGTTTTATCATGACAAAATGACTAGCTGCAGCTAGCAGCATGTTCTCTGAACAAAGTAACAGAGCTGTCTGCTGGTCATTAGGAGAACACTTGATTTATCTTATTTATTAGAGGTTTTTACTCAGTTCAGCATTCTTAAAATTCCATTGTTTATTTATGTCATGTAGGGACCTTGAGAGGTTAGTGAGAAGGTCAACCGTATGACATGACGGATTTTTGGTAGAAAAAATATCTTTATTTACAATCCGTGACAGATGGAAGTGCTATATACACATTCAAAGTAAAAAGCAAAATAAATAAATGACAATGCTATGATGCAGCACATTTACTTTGTCTCGACAGACACAGGTAAATATTGCTTAGAGAAGCAATAACTAAATAAAATGCTAGAAGCAGCAAAAACCTTTGCACTAAACAACGGCCTTGGTGTTTCTCTCACCCCTCGGTTGTTCTTTTGGATTCAACGTTTTCAAATTCAGACACAAACTCGTAAAAGCTTGTTACAGTACCCAATTTGAAGATAATCTTCCCACCATACAAATTGGTCTTAACCATTAACAGTGTGTAAAGAGTTATGGAGATGTGGGTTCTGATAATTCACTCTTTTTAATGGCCACAGTCTCATACAGCCCTTCTTCTTAAACAAACAACTTATGACACACACACAATTGTAAACTGAACATAAACAACAACGCTGGGCTGCCGTGTACATGCAGAGCTCTCTTTCTCTCTCTCTCTCATCTGTAGGTTCTGTGGCCGCTCTTATGCCGCTCTCCCCATGCTTACTGGAATTAGAGACAGGTGTTAGACATAATTTGGCTCAGGTGCAAGCGCCCTTACTGCTTTCTCTCCCCGGACGGACGCTTGACCACGCCCCCGCCGCCACACAGTGTAATGCTAACTCCCTAAATATACATTAAAACATAAAAGCACATAAACACAGTCATTATATCAATATACATATGTAAACAAAAGCACATTGTGAACATCTTTCATGCCAGTAAACATGCATTAAACCAGGGGCAGACTAGGACTAAAAAGAGGCCCTGGACTTTCTGGCCCAGAGTGGCCCACCAAACCCGGCCCACAACACACCACAGGACAGTTTGAAAAAAAAAAGAAAAAAAAGCATGTAGTCATGACAATGGGCCCCACAGTGCAAAAATTTAAACTTTGAAACACCTAAAACCACTGTAAATGTGATGACTGGATTTTTTTTTTTGAAAGCACTACAATAAGCACTTCATAGCTCAAACAAATAACATGTCTGAAAAAAATGTTCCCAACATACAGCTGTTAGTGTATTTTACACACTAGTTAGTGTGTATTTTAGGTGCTGTGACAAGTCAGCATTTCTTCAAAGATTTTAAAGATCTTAATCAACTTTCAACTTTTTTCTAGAAGTGCAAATAAACTATAGTCTGGTTGTGGAAACAACAAGAATAAGAATAATGAGGCTTCCGGTTATGGCGGAGAAGAAGTCACACGCGGTGAAATCAGCTCCTGTGCAAATTCTACATTCCTAACCCTATTCCAGTGAGGATACGACACATTCTCCTTGCTCACGTAAGCGGCAACTTTAAAGAGGGAAATGGGTCCCAAAAAAGGACGACAAAAACAAACAGTCTATTATCGACAACCGTGCCTGCAAAACCTCGACTGAGGCTAATGCTGACAATGGCGATAACCAGGTTGCTACCTCGCCGCCGCCGTGGTTCATCAGTGAAATGGACAAAGCGTTCAATCGAATTCAAGCTCTATTGGACCAAAAACTGACCACACTTTCTGACTCAATGGAAAAGCTTGTTAGCAACACCAGAGCGCTGGATCATAGAGTCACAACCCTTGAAGAGGACCATGCCAGTCACAAAGAAAGCCCAAACTTCCTGCACCAAGACCACGCTGACTACAAGAAAATAATAGAGGAGGAGCTGACCAGCTTAAAAGAAAAGTTAGATGACCAGCAGAACTGTGCAAGGAGACAGAACCTGAGGCTGGTGGGCTTCCCAGAGGGAGTGGAGGGGAATGACCCAATTGCCTTTTTACAAAATTGGCTTCCTAAAATGGTGGGCTTGGATGAAGACCACTGTATAGAAATTGAACGTGCTCACCGTACGCTCCAGCGACTCCCCGGGGAAGGCGGCCTCCCGCGGGCTATCGTGGTCCCGCTCCTCCGCTTTCCAGACACTGTGAAGATCCTTGATGCAGCGTGGAAGAAAGGGTCTCTTCTCTACGGCAACTCCAAAATCATGATATTCCAAGACATGTCCACATCGTTGTATAAGAAGAGGAAAGCGTTTGCCCTGCTAAAAAAGAAACTCCATGACAAGAACATATCCTTCCGATTGCTGCATCCAACAAATTTGAGCCCGACTCTTCCGGAGGGGTGACGCACCTTCAGCTGCCCCCTGACCGCGGAGAACTTCCTTGAAGAATCATCACCCCAACATACTGGCTTAATCGCAGGACTGTCAACTTATTGTCGGTGCTTGACAAGTTTGTTGTAAGTAGCTGCTGCCTAAATAATAACCTGAGCTGCATCGACTCTTCTCACAGACTTTAAACAACTGTATAACAGGTCAATTAGGTCTGGTTACCTGAGCAGAGGCTTAACTGTGCATGCGCACAATACTGACCACTTCACTTGCGTTCAGAGACACCCATTGTACAGACCGAATGATACTCACCTAACTTTACTATAGGTTAAATATGTTCACATTTGTTCATGGAAAAAGAGGCATCGTTTGTTAAAAACTAAGACACTCGAATCAGAGATTAGGATCCTTGAGAGGGAACATATTCAAACTCAAAATGGGGAGACCTTCAACACTCTAAATAACAAAAGGATTGAATACGACATGCTAACATCACGAGTGGTTGAAAATCCTATGGCCAGAACCAAACAACAATATTATGAACATGGGGAAAAATGTGGAAAACTATTAGCCTGGCAGATCTGAAAAGAGGATAGCTCAAGATGTATCCCTGCAATTAAGACCAAGGCAGGTGTCACTTTAGTCCACGAACCTAAACTAATCAATGAGGCCTTTAGGGACTTCTATGTGGATTTATACTCTTCTCAGGGTGTGAATATTTGTAAAATTGATAATTTTTTGGAGGGAATTTCTGTTCCGGGGGGATACAGAACAATCTGGAGGCAGAGATTACAAATCAGGAAGTTTTGAATGCAATAGGAAGGCTTTCTGGTGGGAAATCGCCAGGGCCAGATGGCTTTCCTATGGACTTTTACAAAGTTTTTGCATCTGACCTTATTACCCCCCTGATGGACATGCTCAGACATGCAATTGTGATTAACCAGCTACCCAAAACATTAGAACAAGCATCGTCACTTGCCACCCTCAGTAATTTATTAGAGGAATATGGCTGTGTCTCTGGCTACAAAATAAACATAATCAAAAGTATGATATTGCCTCTTAATACTGCGGCAATTCAATTACCCACAACTACATGTAAATGTTTATTTAAAAAAATCTATGAAAACAAAGTCAAGTATAATGAATTCAGTAAATCTCCAGTTAATTGTTTATGGTAGGGACGGGGAAATAAAGCCTCTTACAACTCTGAGGCTCTGGGAAAAGATTCAACGCTTCAATAGTGTCAAAACAGTGTCATCTGGTGGTTAGTACAAACCAAACCAGCAAAACAACCTGAGGTTGAAGCTCCGTCGGATGAAGCACCAACCACACATACACACACACACACACACACACACACACGTGCACATATAAAAGCCTAACACGTATGTGTGTTGATTTTCTGCCTCTGATAAAATCATTTACCCAATAATGTGTGGCAATAAATGCCAATTTGAACCAATATAATTCAATATGATGAAATAGAATAATGTACATAAATATGAATCACAGAATTGCATATGGCAGGTATTTAGGCTGTTATTATGGTATTCTATATACTGCTTGTATAACAGGGTATTTCAAAATGCAACTGAATAAGTCAAAGAAATGGACAAAATGATCCATTCATTTTAAGTGCGGGACTAAGAACATATTATGTGATGGGACCATCTGATTATTAAATCTGCTTCTGAGACTTGGTAGTTATAGTGTGTAACTGTGGGAATGGCAGAAGGGGAATGCAGAAAATTTTTATTATTTTTATTGAAAAATAACAGCTGAGAACTTGTGTCATAGAGAACACTCGCTCACAGGGTACAGAGGAGGCCGTTGTACAAAGAACAGAAATTCAGTGGATATTGACTGAATAGGCTACATCATACACCAACAGTCAACAACTATGATTTTTTTTTTTAAAGACATTAATAAATAAATACTTCAGCTTGTTGTAGGCTGTTGAGTTGAGGATGGTGGTTCTGTTGACAGAAGTCTTGTCGATGGTCTTTTGTCTTCAGTCCTGATGATATTGGCATATTCTGCTTTTAGCCGTTTGACATCCTCGATCATTGTATTCTGGATGAGGAAACCCAAAGTTGCCATGGTTATTATGCTCAGTGACGCAACAGTGGCCGCCCATTTTTTTCAGCCGTCTGGGTTCCGGAAGCGTTTTCCCCATTAATTTCTTCCATAGACGTTTAATAAAATCCTTCATAAAAGATTTATGAGCCATGAACCAAACCAATCAGCTCCTAGATTAATCTAAAAATCAACAGCTTTGTTTTGAGGCAAAAGGTACTTGAAAATCTGATATAAAGAGAAAAGTGTTTATACGCTGTGCACTTACAGCCTTCCATGACGGCACGAACTACAGTCCCATGAAGCATTGCGAATGATGTCATTAAATAAAAAGGATGGAAATATATAAAACTATAGATTTTTTTTGTTGATAATAAGCATAGAAACATTATATTTTGCGTTTATTGCTAAATATCCTGATATGTACGAATATATATGTAGGTGAAGGGAGACTTACGTCATTCACAGGGCGTCATGGAACGCGCAGTCGCTCCGAGTCAGTTCTCTGATTGGTGGATCTTTCTCTGCTGTACCATGGGTAATGTAGTTGTTTACAATTCCTATATTAAAAACGATTTTTAAACAATTAAGTTGAAATAACATAGACGGATGGCTTCAACGGAAGCATATACCATCAATGAACAACCTCGTAGCTCAAGGTATGTCTTTCTTTAAAGGTTTATAAGTTATAATTGAAAATCAATGCGTCTGGGATAAATTCATGGAATTTTTACTTCCAGAATCAGACTGTTGCACTCTATCCGCAATATTCCCATGATGCTTTACAGGCGATGTGGGCAGAACTTCTGGTTAAGCGTAAATAATCAATGTTATGTCATAACGCAGCATTAAAAATGACAGAAACTTAGAAACTGAAGAGTTTGTTGTACTGAGATGCACTTACTGCAGATACAGGGGAGGTCCAGACAGAAGTATGCTCTTGTATTACAGGACTCATATTACAGATCGCGCAGCCTTAAATCCCAGGGCACCCCCGGTCAGTCAAGGGCCCCCTGTCAGTCAAGAGCCGCTGGGTAGTCAAGGGTCCCTGGGCAATGGCCCCATTCGCCCCGTCAGTAATCCGTCCCTGGTGCTCCTCTTCACTAATAATTTATTTTGTAACATGCTTAATTCACTTAATTTAGTATAAAGTAGTCTCATGTAATCAATACTGTATCAGAGTAGAGAATTATTTTAAGGAAACTTTTGGTGATATTGTCATTTTTTTCAATCAAATCCAGTTATATAAAGCCCAAACTGCCGAACTCAGAAACTATCAAATCTCAGAAATGACTGACCAAGGGGCAACAAACATTTAAATATTTTGGGGTGTTTTTTTTTTTAACGCAATAGCACAAGCGAGTGGATGAAAATAAAATGCCATGTATGGGTCTACTTCCAAACTGTAAAGCAACGGATGATTTCTTTGCTTCACAGCGCAAAGCAACAATGAGAGGAAATGTTAGTGCAGGGCCTGTCCCACCCCTCCCAGTCAGAACAGTGGCTCTGTCCAGAAAACATGTGCTATGATCTCTACTGTTCTTAATCACTAACCTCTAGATACCCTTTAAAAACACACTGAAGTGAAAGTGCATACGTCTGACTGAGGTGAGAAGGGTCTAGTTTGGGACAAACCCCTGCTTTTTCTTCAGGAACTTATCAGGACATTGTTTGTGCTGGATCATTCTCTGAGCCAAACCGGCCTGGCCAGGATAGAGCTGGCACTCAAAATGAAAAATCTAGTGTTGTGTTGATCTGCAAGAAAGTAGATATTATGTAAAAGTTCCGAAATCTTGGAAATTGTGTTATGAAATCTTGTATGAATTTCACTGAGAAATGCAAGGAATTTATTCATTTGGTCTTCGTTTTATCCTGTGCTGGAATCATTAAAGCATTCTGTATGCTTTTTATGTGATGTTGTCAGCTTAAGAATATGCCTGACATTGGTGGTATACACTGGTTATTTGTTGAAAAATAGATTGTAAATCCATATCCATATTCTTATATTTAATATTTTAAACTGCAATATTAGGGCTTAAATTATTTTTTTCAGGTTATTTTTTTATATTGTAAAATGTTGTACTATATTATATTACATCCATCCATCGTCATGTACAGGGTCACAGGGGGCTGGAGTCTATCCCAGCTAACATTGGGCAAAAGGCAGGGTACAACCTGGACAGGTCACCAGTTCATCGCAGGGCCACACATAGACATACACACACTCATCCACACCTAGGGCAATTTTTTTTTGGAGACACCAATTAACCTAGCCTGCATGTCTTTGGATGGTGGGAGGAAGCCGGAGCACCCGGAGAGAACCCACGCAGACTCCACACAGAAAGGCCGGGGCAACCGGGGTTTGAACCCACGACCTTCTTGCTGTGAGGCAACAGTGCTAACCGCTGCGCCACCGTGCCGCCCTGATTATATTACGTATGTTATTTAAATTAAATGGTTATATTATCATCTTTATAGCCTATAATATGAATAGCAGGGGGAATACAGGTGAAGTAAGACACTTTCTGATCATTTGCAATTGCCATTGTTTTAAAATTATGCCAATGACATAACTGCTTATAAAATCACCACTATGCAATACAGAGGGAAAAGGAATAACTATAAAAACTAAGTTTAGATGACAGCAATACACTTCATTTTATACTCTGCAATTTATATGACAATTAAAGTGGGCGTATATTTCATATAGGGTGATTAAAGTGGGACGACTGGTCATCCTAACCATAACCAAAAAATGAAAAGTCTATTATCATTTACTCACCTTCATGTCGTTCCAAACAACTTGGTCTTCTGTGGAACACAAAAGATGTTAGGCACTAGGCAGAATGTTGGGAACTGAAAGCCTCAGTCACCATTCACTTTCATTTGTCCTTATTTTCTGTACAATGAAAGTGAATGGTCATTGAGGCTGTCATTCTGTCTAACAAAACCTTTTGTGTTCCAGGGAAGAAAGAAAGTCATACTCATGGGTTCGAATAAATAGTAACATCATTTGAATTTTGTGGCAAGCACTTGTTGACAATGTTCTGGCTCGTTTTTTTCTCTATCAAAAATCTTAGATTGTTGCTTTTAAACAAATAAACTCAGTGTTACTCATGTTCAATACAAGCAATTTATCAGTAAATGTTTTAATGTCTGTTGTAAAAACTGACAGAATGTACCAGAAGCAAGACTCTCTTGTTCTCTATTAGTGGCATGAGTCAGGTAGATGTCGGACTTGTGTTTCTCTTTTAGAACGGCACTGCTGTCGATAGTGATGACCTGGTTCAGAGTAACCACTTCATACGTGATGAAAACACAGCCTCTGTGAAACCAAAACTTGATGTCAGAATGAATGTTGGAGTTTCAGGGAAGGTGAATAAACCTGGCTGAACTAAAATAGTTTTCACACCTCAGAAGATCCACTTAAAGGGATATTTCACACAAAAATGACAATTCTCTCATCATTTACTCACACTCCAAGATGTGAAAGACTTTCTTCTGTTGAACACAAACAACGATTTTTAGAAGAATATTTCAGCTCTGTAGGTCCTTTCAATACAAGTGAATGGTTCCAAAACTTTTAAGGTCCAAAAAGAACATAAAGGCAGCATAAAAGTAATCCATTTGACTCCAGTGTTTAAATCCATGTCTTCAGAAGTGATATGATAGGTGTGGATGAGAAGCAGATCAAAATTTAAGTCTTTTTCTTTTTACTATAAATCTCCAACTTTGACCAGCCTCAATCAATAGGACTGAATATGAAATTGAAAGGGTACATTTATGGTAAAATGGACTTAAGTATTGATCTGTTTCTCACCCACACCTATTATATAATTTCAGAAGACATGAGTTTAACCACTGGAGTCTTTATGTCTTTATTAGACCTTCAATGTTCTGTTCACCATTCACTTGTACTGTTTGGAGTTGTTCTCAGTCCGGTCCTGTAGTCCTGTCACCCTTTTTTGATACACCCAATTTAAGTCTTGGAGTCTCCACTAACGAGCTGATGAGTTGAATCATATTTGTTTGATTAAGGACTCATTCAAAATGTGTAGTGTTGGGGGGCCTCCAGGACCAGACTGAGAAACACCAAGGTCAGATCTGAAATATTCTTCTAAAAATCTTTGTTTGTTTTCAGCAGAAGACAGAAAGTCATACACATCTGGGATGGCATGAGGGCGAGTAAATCATGAGATAATTTTAATTTTTGGGTGAACTATCCCTTCAAGTGTCTCACTTCACCAGTCGTCCCACTTTAATTGTCATATAAATTGCAGAGTATAAAATGAAGTGTATCGCTGTCATCTAAACTACAGACTGGCATAATACCATCTGTGGTGACAGAGTGGAACAGCCTACATTGCTCATGCCAAGTGTCTGGAAGAGAAGGAGGGAAAAGTCAAATATGATGAATATTGGCCAGGGGAAGCAAATGATTTCACACACACCTTGACTCACCCCCTCTCTGTACCCTCCTCCATTTCCCCTCCATCCCACAGGAACCCTGCTCTGTGTAGATAAGTACAGCCTGCTGCTAATTTTATGCAGTAAAGGCAGGAAATGTGAAGCAAAGACTTCACAAACAACAGAGTAGCAACCCCGGCCTTGGAGAGTATCCTCTGTGCCACAGACCAGAGCAGTCTGGGACAAAATAGAGAGACAGAAAGACAGACACATAGAGAGAAAGAGGAGGGTCCCTTTAACTGAGAAGTTGCATAGGCACAGATGTAGACACAGAGAAAAAGAAAAATTAAAAGGAAGAGTGAGTGGACGAAAAAGTTGGAGGGGAGAGAGAGACTGTGTCCTCTGTTCTCCCCTGTATCTCTGGAGGGAGCTATGGCAGAAAACAGCACTCATCCTATTGTGGAGATACTGGAGTCCTTTGGATTGAGTAAGATATTTTACTGTCTTTATTCTCCTTTATAAAGCATTCTCTCTCACACACATACACATACAGATAAGTTTACTTACAATGTTAAATTGTCCACTCTGAACTTCGGTGGAAAGCTCAAGAGTGGAAACAAAATGCTATGTTGAGAACTTTTAAGAGAACTAATTTCTCAACAGAAATGCAGTCAGCAGCAACAAAATATATTGGCAAGAGTTGCCTGTAAAAACAACACAACCACTGTGAGCTTTCCAAATATCATTTCCAGATGATCACTCACTCTGGACTGTGATTCCATTCACCCAGGGAGAAAACTGCATATAAATATTCACATTAGTTTACATACAAGTCTGTATGGAGTTTTAGTTGTCATATTCCTTTTATAATATGTTGAACAGTCACGTCATGTAGTTAAAATGGCTACAATTGGTCTGATTCAATCTAATATAACTGTTTGTGTCAGTTTATAAAGTACAAAGAATTACTCAAAGGTACTGAAAGAGCATACTTCTGCACAGATATCTAAATAATATCATTAAAGTTAGTATCATTATAAAAATTATTAATTATTTTTTATATTTAATTTGTTTTCTATTGCTATTAGTAGTAAGTAATTTTTTTTACATTATTATTTACAACCTTAGTCACCATTCACTTGCATTTTATGGGAAAGAGCAGTGTAAACATTTTTCAAGATTTATCTGTGAGAGTGAGTAAATTATGTCAGAATTTTCATTTTTGGGAGAACTATCCCTTTAAGAATTGAAATTTCAATATAAATCTTTTTGGGGGAATCAGTGAGACTTTGAAGGTCCTTCAATGAGCTACACCATATCAAAAGCCTGTGTGGAAATATGATTGGTATTTCTCCAGACAATGTTATCCCATGACAGGAAACTTCCTAAGATGAATTAAATTAAGGATAAGAAAACACTGGGTGTGTTTTCTATTGTAGAATTTGACCCCTGCCCGCTGTATGTAATTTTGAAGCTCTGGACAGGTGTTCCTAACTGACCTTCAACAATTTCCTAGAGTTTCTCCTTAATGATCCTAAAGCACTAAGTATTCATGTCACGTCAATAACTTGCAGTATCAAGTAATTTAACTCTGAAAAGAATAAGAAAAGTTTTGGTCAGGAACGACAGGCAACTAGACATTTGATCAGATTTCCATTAAAGATGTATACATTCTGTATGTACAGGGTTTATGCTTTTTTGAATATGTTTACTGAATTACATTCTACTGGTTGCATAAAAACTGTCAAAAATACAGTGACCATATTTCAGGCATAAATACTTTATTAAAGTATTATTTATTGTGATGGATCATACAGGGATGTCTTTGCATGTCTAATTAGTGTGTTTAATAAAATATAATTATTCACTGTACCTGGTAAGGTTAACCAATTAAAATTGTTTTACTGTAGCATTTTTACAGTACTTTTCTGTTTAAACTACTGACATTTTTTCCCTCTCCTCTTCTTCCTTTAGGGGATGTGATCCTAGCCTTCTGTCTTTCTATGGTTGTTGGTCTGCTGTTGGGTGCTCTGGTCTATGTGACCTTGACCTGGATGTCCCATCATCGAGCTTCAGCCACTATCACCCGGCTGCCTGTCCACCAGTCCCGTTCCACTACCCACTCATCCTCACCTCGCTCTCGGCCTGGATTCAGTCGACATAGCAGTGGCTATGACCTCCGCAGCAACAACAGTCTGGCTAGCGCTGCCTTCTCCTTCCATCGGCAAACCTCTTCCTCACCAACAGACTATGGTGACTCAATGGGCCGTAAATCTAGCTTCCGGGCCTCTACCTTTCATCCTCTTCTCCAGTGTAGCCAAATTGCTCGTGAGGCAGAGGAGGGTGCCCAGGGTAGCCTGCCACGAACCCCCACTCTCACTACAAGCCATGGGGAAGCTGGTTCCAACAGCACAGTCAGTTCCATGGTTACTCCACCCAGGGCCAGAACAAGACCGGATTCATTCTGGGGCAACAGCAATCTAAGGGGCTTCTATGCTGGCCAGACCCCACCACCTGCCTATGAGAGCATCATCCGAGCCTATCAGGAGACAACCACATGAACACTAAAGCATTGGGAAAAATTAAATATACACATACAAACTTAAGACTAGAAAATTGGACAACTAAAATGTTCTCAGTTGAGATATGGATGTCTTAAACTCTAATCAGACATGGCCAGTTCTCAAAAGCCTTTTATCTTATATGTGTTGTGTGCGTGTGTGTGTGTACATGTTTATACATTAACATAACATTATTGGGACCAAATGTCCTCACAAGGATAATAAAACCTTAGATCACCTATCCTGTGGGGCCCAGCCAGCAGTCCCCACAAGGGAAATGGCTTCTTAAACATCCTAAATTATGTTTTTTTTTGTACATGTAAAGATGCAAAAACCGGTTTCTGTGAGGGTTAGGTTTAGGGGTAGAGGATAGAAATTGTTGTTAGATCTCCATAAAATGCATGGAAGTCAATGGAGTGTCCCCATAATTATATAAAAACAAGTGTGTGTGTGTGCGTATTTCTGTTTGTGCATAAGTGTGCAAGCTTTATCTGGAATGCATATTTCAGAGTGTTTGAGAGAAAGAGAAGAGCAAAAGAGAGGGAGAAAGTAAGCCAGAGACTTTGAGGGTCAGGGTGATAGCACAAACATTGAGACCATTATATGGATGTTCGAGCACAAAATGTCTGTTCATACAAATTCCTAAATGTACGGTATTGCAAACACTACTTTAAAATAATTGTGCACAAATCTCATTCGATTCTGTATTTATTGGTTTGCGTTTATGGAACTCTAGTATTTTGGAATCATTGTTGCATTTCTAGGGCGGCACGGTGGTGCAGTGGTTAGCACTGTCGCCTCACAGCAAGAAGGTCATGGGTTCAAACCCCGGTTGCCCCGGCCTTTCTGTGTGGAGTTTGCATGTTCTCCCCGTGTCTGCGTGGGTTCTCTCCGGGTGCTCCGGCTTCCTCCCACCATCCAAAGACATGCAGGCTAGGTTAATTGGTGTCTCCAAAAAAATTGCCCTAGGTGTGGATGTGAGTATGAGTGTGTGTCTGTATATGTGTGGCCCTGCGATGGACTGGCGACCTGTCCAGGGTGTACCCCGCCTTTCGCCCAATGTTAGCTGGGATAGGCTCCAGCCCCCCGTGACCCTGTACAGGATAAGCGGTTGAAGATGAATGAATGAATGAATGTTGCATTTCTCAGCACAATTATACTCATAGGAATAAACAGACACAAAGAATTTTGCAATTGCTTTTTTTAAAAATCCTCTTTTATGAACTGCTGATCTTGTGGTATGCCTTAATCTCATAGAAAAATCATCATTATACACACCATTAATTTGTCATTTTAGAGACTTAAAATGTGCCTATTTTTCATCCATGACAACTGTTACAAAGGAATGAACAAATCAAGGACAAAAGCATGAGGTTTAATAGCATACATATCCTGGAAGTGACCTGGCATCCATTACACCCAGGAGTGGATTTCCCTTTACAAGAGGAAGGAATTCTCTCACCAAGATAAAATGTATGCTAAGAAATCAATGCGTAGACATTGCTGTGCCAGCTGCAAAAGACAGACATGTCACCTATGGATGGATGGATATACATACTGTATAGGTGATTGGATGGGACAAAAAGACAGATGACAGACAGACAGATAGATCAATGTTCTGATAGAGTCACAGAGTCAGAAATAGGGTTGCCACTTGGGTTGCTAAATGGGTGGGTGGAATCACGGCCCCTAACCACATCCTATAATAAAAACTTACATATCCTTTCGTATATGCTAAAATGAGAATTTCCTGACCCATGACATACATACATACATACATACATACATACATACATATATATAATTATTTAGCTTATTAGTTTATAAATATTGTTTCTATAATTTGTATTTGACTATTTTTTTTTTCCTTCACCTGTACTTGAAAATGTATATAGAAAAAAAACTCCAGTTTTACCATTTGTGGTAAACATCTTTTTACACGGTCCCTTACCACACCCTCCACAATATTAGCACGTTTTAGCACAATGTATGGACTTTTCAGACGGTCCCTTACCCACCTAGGCAAATTTTACAACATATAACAGTGTTAAATTGGCGACCTGGAACGATTTCACCGTAATGCCATCTGACCAGCTCAAATACAGGACAAATCGCGTCCCGTATTAAATTGATACAGGACGCATCATTTTATCTTTAAATACGGGACTATCCCGCGAGGGGACGGGTGGCAACCCTAGTCCGAAAGTGTGCATTTTGTGTCAGTGTTTACAGTTTTCAGGGAAATCAAGATAAGAATAGCTTATGTATATTAATTTTATAAAGGAGAAAGTATTTTAACAGTATTTAAAAAAATAAAATAAAAAAGGGCATACTTCAGCTTTAAACTTAATTTCCCGGCAAACTAGGTAGGCCTGCTTATGTTGAACAATTGTTATGCGCACAATATCGAGTATTACGGTAGGAACTTTTTGATGCTTGACATTTCCGTTACTTATGGTAATACTGTCGCTTCACCTCGAGGTTCGTTCACACAAAAAAGACATTTCAAGTTTATATATTCTGTCAAAACTAATCGTGTTTTCTCTCAAACCGCGTATATTTTAAGTTAAGTCTGCACATTTAACCTACGGGTTATTTAACTCGCAATCTCAGAATTTAGCCAGAGTGCTATCCAGCTAACTACCTCGACATTGTACAAGCAGACAGTTTATCAAATGACGAATTACCATCGGAGTAATACTTCTAGGAACATTTAGCTTTTAATGAGAATCACATCTTCTCTAAATCCCAAATATTGTTCACTTCGTTCGAGTAGAGATCAGCTGACAGTGACCTCTCTGCTGACATGTCATGAGTCCTCCACCTCCTGTATGTAGGGTATGATCGATCGACGTGAGAAGGTCACTTTAGTTAGCAAGTAATCATAAATAGCTGTAATATATGTCTCACCGGCCTTCTGGCCTGGATGTCTGCGAGTGAAGCCGCAAATGTCTTTGTCTGCCCTGCGCATGATCCGCTGCCGGAGTCTGAGCACCTCTGGACCTGCTGTGAAGAGAACATTGCCATGGAAAGACCTCAGTAAGACTCCAAACCTAGTGAAATCCCTGCCTATACAGTATTTTTGGATATCTGTGGTGCGGATGATGCCCAAAACTGTCTAGAATAGAAGCGACACAGCCTTTGTTCATTTAGTCACATTCCATCATATTGCCCTGCTACATTCCTGAAAATCCTTATACACTCACCTAAAGGATTATTAGGAACACCTGTTCAATTTGGCTGGTGGTGGTGATGTAATGGTGTGGGGGATGTTTTCTTGGCACACTTTAGGCCCCTTAGTGCCAATTGGGCATCGTTTAAATGCCACAGCCTACCTGAGCATTGTTTCTGACCATGTCCATCCCTTTATGGCCACCATGTACCCATCCTCTGATGGCTACTTCCAGCAGGATAATGCACCATGTCACAAAGCTCGAATCATTTCAAATTGGTTTCTTGAACATGACAATGAGTTCACTGTACTAAAATGGCCCCCACAGTCACCAGATCTCAACCCAATAGAGCATCTTTGGGATGTGGTGGAACGGGAGCTTCGTGCCCTGGATGTGCATCCCACAAATCTCCATCAACTGCAAGATGGTATCCTATCAATATGGGCCAACATTTCTAAAGAATGCTTTCAGCACCTTGTTGAATCAATGCCACGTAGAATTAAGGCAGTTCTGAAGGCGAAAGGGGGTCAAACACAGTATTAGTATTGTGTTCCTAATAATCCTTTAGGTGTGTGTAGTTTGACTGTTGGTCTTTTTCTTGTCTTTAGGGAAAATAGCAAAAGTAACAGGAGCAATAGTATTGGGGTAAGTTTATTAAATTAATACAATTATTATTGTATGTATTTGCAGATATTTGCAAAGCTTTAAAATAACATGTTATACTTTGACAGAGAAAGTCGGAGAAAGCAAGTTAAAAGTAATTTATGCCTAATCCTATCCCTTTATTGATATTTTTTTTCACCCAAAAATGAAAATGCTCATGCTTTACTCATGCTCTTTCCTCTGCTGAACACAAACAATAATTTTTAGAGGAACATTTCAGCTCTGTAGGTTCATATAATGTAGGTCAGTGGTTCTCAACCATTTTTTTGATGAACACCCCCCTACTTCATTCCCTTACAGTTATAAAAGGTAGACCTACTCTAAACACATGTAAAAACAATTAACACAAAATATAAATATTTATAAGTTGTAACAAAAATTCATTATATTCTTCCACTCCCTTAATGTAGCCTATAACAAATTTAATAGAGCTGAAGTAGTGACGATCATATTTATTATCAATCTATTTCTGCCTAAAGTACAGTTAGTGTTACTATAGTAAATTCAAGGGTGATGAAGTAGAATTCTGTGCTGAATTCAAATGGTTTACATCTCACGCCTTGCTTCTTACCAATTCTCGCAAAGCTGCTCGTTTAAGAGATCGAGCGTGGTCTGTGAATAAAAATTCACCTTCTTTGTGCTCGTGCTGCTCAGTCCATTGAGCCGTATCCATCTAAAATCAAATCAAATCAAATCACTTTATTGTCACACTACTGTGTACACGAGTGCAACAGCAGGTGAAATTCTTGTGTGCAGTTCCGTGCAACAATGCAGTAATGACAGTGACAATAACAACATATTTACACAAAACAATTTACATAACAAATGTACACATACCTACACAACAATTTACATAACAAATGTACACAATACACACAATGTAGAATACACATACACTAGATACAGGTATAAATATATATAAACACTAATTGAATGGGAGAATATATTGACAGAATGAGGATTAATAAAGTGCAGTGCTGATTGTTGATCATGAGGGATCATGTGTTCAAAAGTCTTATTGCTTGTGGGAAGAAGCTGTCATGTAGTCGGGTGGTGCGGGTCCTGATGCTGCGATACCGCCTGCCTGATGGAAGCAGTGAGAGCAGCCCATGACTCGGGTGGCTGGAGTCTTTGATAATCCTCCGAGCTTTCTTCACACACCGTCTGTTATATATGTCCTGGAGGGAGGGAAGCTCACCTCCGATGATATTTCTGGCCGTTCGCACCACCCTTTGCAGGTCTTTGCGGTTGTGGGCGGTGCTATTGCCGTACCAGGCGGTGATGCAGCCAGTCAGGATGCTCTCTACGGTGCTGGTGTAGAACCGTGTGAGGATGTGGTGGTTCATTCCAAACTTCCTCAGCCGTCTCCGGAAGAAGAGGCGCTGGTGAGCCTTCTTCACAACGGCCTCAGTGTGGACGGACCATGTGAGTTCCTCAGTAATGTGGACACCGAGGAACTTGAAGCTGCTGACTCTCTCCACCGGTGCTCCATTAATGGTGATGGGGCTGTGTTCTCTGTCTTTCTTCCTGAAGTCCACCACAAGCTCCTTGGTTTTACTGACGTTGAGGGAGAGGTTGTGCTCCTGACACCAGCGCGTCAGAGTGTGCACCTCCTCTCTGTAGGCTGTTTCATCATTGTCAGTGATCAGACCTACAACCGTCGTATCGTCAGCAAACTTAATGATGGCATTGGAGCTATGTGTCGCCACACAGTCATGTGTGTAAAGGGAATACAGGAGTGGGCTGAGAACACAGCCCTGCGGGGCTCCAGTGTTGAGGGTCAGTGATGAGGAGATGTTGCTGCCCATTCTAACCACCTGACGTCTGCCTGACAGGAAATCCAGGATCCAGCTGCACAGCGAGCTGTTTAAGCCCAGAGCCCGGAGTTTCTCATCAAGCTTGGAGGGCACTATGGTGTTAAATGCTGAGCTGTAGTCTACAAACAGCATTCTCACATATGTGTTCCTTTTTTCCAGGTGGGATAGAGCAGTGTGTATTGTAGATGCAATGGCATCATCAGTGGAGCGGTTGTTGCGGTAGGCAAACTGCAATGGGTCCAAAGAGGTGGGCAGAACAGAGCAGATGTGATCTCTGATCAACCTCTCAAAGCATTTGCTGATGATGGGGGTGAGGGCAACAGGACGCCAGTCATTTAAGCAGGTGATTTTGGCTTGCTTCGGTACAGGCACAATGGTTGATGTTTTGAAGCATGTGGGGACTACAGACAGGGAGAGGGACAGGTTGAAAATGTCCGTAAAAACACCAGCCAGTTGGTTCGCGCATGCTCTGATGACGCGGCCCGAAATGCCGTCTGGACCCGCGGCTTTGCGAATGTTCACCCGTCGAAAGGATCGGGTTACATCCGCAACAGAGACGGAGAGTGAACCATCATCTGTAGTATCAGCCGCGAGTGCTCTCTCTGTGAGGGCGGTGTTGTTGTTGTCCTCGAAACGAGCATAAAATGTATTAAGCTCGTCCGGGAGAGAGGCAGCGGTGATCATGGCGGAGTTTTTATTCTGTTTATAGTCCGTAATGATGTTAATTCCCTTCCACATACTTCTGGAGTCAGTGGTGTTGAACTGACCTTCAATTTTGTGCCTGTACTGGCGTTTGGCTGTGCTGATGGATTTACGGAGGGCATAACTGGCTTGTTTACGCTCCTCCGCGTTCCCGGAATTAAAAGCGGTGGTCCGCGCAGTAAGTGCCGCGCGAACATCGCCGTTAACCCAGGGTTTCTGGTTGGGGAAGATCCGTATTGTTTTGGTTGGAACAACATCCTCTGCACACTTCCTGATGAAACACGTTACGCTATCAGCGTAAACCTCGATGTCGTCATCGGAGGCAGACCGGAACATCTCCCAGTCCGCGTGATCAAAACAGTCCTGTAGCGCAGAGTCTGATTGGTCCGACCAGCACTGGATCATTCTGAGGGCGGGTGCTTCCCGTTTCAGTTTCTGCCTGTAAGCGGGCAGAAGCAGAACGGAAGAGTGGTCGGATTTGCCAAATGGTGGGCGGGGGAGGGATTTGTAGCCATCCCGGAAAGGAGAATAGCAATGATCCAAAACCCGGTCCCCTCGTGTGTTGAAGTTGTCATACATGGGGATTAGCCGAGGTTGTGCCTCCGTCTTTGTATTTGACACTGCTCAACCAGATACTTCAAATGTGTAGCTAGACTTCAAAATCAGATGAACCACGGTACAAATGCGTACCAACCCATATAATTGAGAACCAACTAATATAGTCCAAGTCTAGATAGATGTTTTATTGCAGAGGAACTTGATGATAAATTTGATTATTATGACTGATAAACGGCCCCCATTTGTAACCTAACTCCCCCCTCTCTACTCATTTGCTCTCAGAATCCCCTGGCATCCTTTGAAACCCCCCTTTTGAGAACCCCTGATGTAGGTGAATGGTGACCAGATCCTTGAAACTCCAAAAAGCACATAAATGCATAAAAAGTAATACTTACGATTTACATCTTTGTCTTCAGAAGTGATATGATAGGTGTGGGTGAGAAACAGAACAATTTTAAGTCTTTTTTTACTATAAAATCTCCTCTTTTCCTAGTAGGTGGCGATATGCACAAAGAATGTGAATTGCCAAAAACCTAAGAAGAAGAACTCTTAGGAGAGACAAAATAGTTTAGAAGGGCTATTTGATAGTGAAGGTTTACTATATATTAATAAAAGGGCTGAAATATTGATCTGTTTCTCACCCACACTTGTCATATTGTTCTGAAAATATGTATTTAACCACTGGAGTCGTATGGATTACTTTTATGCTGCCTATACATGCTTTATGAGCTTCAAAGTTTTGGAACCATTCACTTGTATTGAAAGGACCTACAGAGCTGAAATATTCTTCTAAAAATTATTGTTTGTGTTCAACAGAAGAAAGTCTTTCACATCTTGGAGTGTGAGTAAATGATGAGAGAATTGTCATTTTTGTGTGAAATATCCCTTTAAATGGATCTTCTGAGGTGTGAAAACTATTTTAGTTCAGCCAGGTTTATTCACCTTCATTCTGACATCAAGTTTGGTTTCACAGAGGCTGCGTTTTCATCACGTATGAAGTGGTTACTCTGAACCAGGTCATCACTATCGACAGCAGTGCCGTTCTAAAAGAGAAACACAAGTCCGACATCTACCTGACTCATGCCACTAATAGAGAACAAGAGAGTCTTGCTTCTGGTACATTCTGTCAGTTTTTACAACAGACATTAAAACATTTACTGATAAATTGCTTGTATTGAACATGAGTAACACTGAGTTTATTTGTTTAAAAGCAACAATCTAAAATTTGTTAGAAAAAAGAACAAGCTAAAACAGTGCATACATTGTCAATAAATGCTTGCAGGGACATCATAATTACATTTTAGTTAAATTATAGGTTATTGCTTAATATTATAGTTGTTTTCTTCCTGTAGTTGTTACAACTGATTGAGAAATGTATTAATTACTCTTAACAGACCTTATGCCTTTTCCAGGCCTCACAACCAAAACCAGAAAGGAGCTTCATAAAGCAGCTAGAAAGTTTCTTGAAATTACCTCAAGAGTTCTGCGTCGCCCACTGGACGGTGAGTGGTTCCTCTGTATTTGATGTTACAGTCATGATAC
This sequence comes from Moxostoma hubbsi, assembly GCA_032164185.1. NCBI lineage: Eukaryota > Metazoa > Chordata > Actinopteri > Cypriniformes > Catostomidae > Moxostoma > Moxostoma hubbsi. Next base: position 18,408,150 of record JAVLUX010000022.1, read on the forward strand.
CTGTTAGTGGTTTTACAATGTTGAAAAAAATGTTAAAGAAACGGTTCACACAAAAAATTTAATTCTCTAATAATTTACTCACCCTCATGCCATCCAAGGTCATGTGTATGACTCTACGATTCTGTAGAACATAAATGCAGATTTTTAGATAGATATTTCAGCTCTGTGGGTCCATTTAATGCAAGTATATTGTGGTCAGATCTTTGGATGTCCAAAAAAGCACACAAACGCACCATAAAATTAACTCCAGTTGTTAAATCCATATCTTCTGAAGGGGTGAGAAACACATTACTATTTAAGTCCTTTTTTAGTATAAATGTTTCTCCCTACCCAGTAGGTGGTGATTCACATAAACAACATGAATCGCCAAAAACAACAAATTTGAAAGTGGAGATTTATAGTAAAAAATTACTTAAATATTGGTCGGTTTCCAATCACACCAATCATATGGCTTCTGAAGACATGAATTTAAACACTGGAGTCATATGGTTTACATTTGTGCTGTCTTTATGTGCTTTTGTAGCTCCAAAATTTTGAACACAATTCACTTGCATTGCGTGGACCTACAGAGCTGAAATATCTTCTAAAAATCTTTGTGTTCAGCAGAACAAAGAAAGTAATATACAGCGCATCCGGAAAGTATTCACAGCTCTTCACTTTTTCCACATTTTGTTATGTTACAGTCTTATTCCAAAATTGATTAAATTAATTATTTTCCTCAATTCTACAAACAATACCCCATAATGACAATGTGAAAGAAGTTTGTTTGAAATCTTTGCAAATTTACTAAAAAAAAAGTACAGTACAAGTATTCACAGCCTTTGCTCAATACTTTGTTGAAGCACCTTTGGCACCAATTACAGCCTCAAGTCTTTTTGTGTATGATGCTACAAGCTTGGCACACCTATTTTTGGGCAATTTCTCCCATTCTTCTTTGCAGGACCTCTCAAGCTCCATCAGGTTGGATGGGGAGTGTCAGTGTACAGACGTTTTCAGATCTCTCCAGAGATGTTCAATCAGGTTCAAGTCTGGGCTCTGGCTGGGCCACTCAAGGACATTCATAGAGTTGTCCTGTAGCCACTCCTTTGTTATCTTGGCTGTGTTCTTAGGGTCGTTGTCCTGTTGGAAGATGAACCTTCAACCCAGTCTGAGGTCCAGAGCGCTCTGGAGCAGGTTTTCATCAAGGATGTCTCTGTACATTCCTGCATTCATCTTTCCCTTGATCCTGACTAGTCTCCCAGTTCCTGCCGCTGAAAAACATCCCCACAGTATGATGCTGCCACCACCATGCTTCATTGTAGGGATGGTATTGGCCAGGTGATGAGCGGTGCCCGGTTTCCTCCAGACATGACGCTTGCCATTCAGGCCAAAAAGTTCAATCTTTGTTTCATCAGACCAGAGAATTTAGTTTCTCATGGTCTGAGAGTCCTTCAGGTGCCATTTGGCAAACTCCAGGTGGGCTGTCATGTGCCTTTTACTGAGGAGTGGCTTCCGTCTGGCCACTCTACCATATAGGCCTGATTGGTGGAGTGCTGCAGAGATGGTTGTTCTTCTAGAAGGTTTTCAGAGAAATGCTGGAGCTCTGTCAGAGTGACCATCGGGGTCTTGGTCACATCCCTGTCTAAGGCCCTTCTCCCCCTATCACTCAGTTTGGCCGGGTGACTAGCTCTAGGAAGAGTCCTGGTGGTTCCAAACTTCTTCCATTTACAGATGATGGAGGCCACTGTGCTCATTGGGACTTTCAATGCTGCAGAAATTTTTCTGTACCTTGATACAATCCTGTCTCTGAGGTCTACAGACATTTCCTTGGACTTCATGGCTTGGTTTGTGCTCTGACATGCACTGTTAACTGTGGGACCTTATATAGACAGGTGTGTGCCTTTCCAAATCATGTCCAATCAACTGAATTTACCACATCAACTCCAATCAAGTTGTAGCAACATCTCAAGGATGATCAGTGGAAACAGGATGCACCTGAGCTCAATTTTGAGTGTCATGGCAAAGGCTGTGAATACTTATGTACATGTTTTTTTTTAGTAAATGTGCAAAGATTTCAAACAAACTTCTTTCATGTTGTCATTATGGGGTATTGTTTGTAGAATTTTGAGGAAAATAATGAATTTAATCCATTTTGGAATAAGGCATAAGAAAATGTGGAAAAAGTGAAGCGCTGTGAATACTTTCCGGATGCACTGTACATCTGGGATGGCATGAGGGTGAGAAAATGATGAGAGAATTTTCATTTTTGGGTGAACTATCCCTTTAATGTGAAAGTTAGTGTTATCCAGGGACCCACAAGCATATCAAAGGACATGCTTAGAATGTGGACAGCCTGCTAATTTCAAGGTTTTTAGGGCAACATCAGGAAACATCTGCAGCAAGCGTTTTGTTGAATGATAATGTTGACAGTTTTGGAACTGTCATGGAATGTTGTTCTGTTGTAAATGGGGCAATCTTTCTCATCATGTTTTTATCCTGATTTGAGATGAACCCCTTCTGCAAAATCTGCCTTGAATTTGTCTTTTTTATCGCAGCACACTTGAAGGCATCAGGTTTGAGGCTGAAAAGCAGTTCAAAACAAGAGTGAGCTGTAGCAGTAGATTAATAGACTGTAGATTGTTGTACTACCCATTGTTAACTGACATGCTTTTCTTGGTATATATTTGCTAAATATTTTACTCTTGTGCTTTATTGAATTTTTTCCATGTTTATCGAATTTACTTTTAGGCAAGGGAATGTTTGCAGTTTGATCATGTACTAATGTGTGTTTTTGTGTGCTCACTATCTTTATCAGAGCATCTCAGTCATCTGGACGCAGATCCTCACGAATGTGCACTATGGGTCCTGTTGAAGAAAACCTTTTCTGCCGACCAGATCGTGAGACAGCAGGCGGTGCAGGACCTGGCCCAGAATCACCACTGGCAGGGTGAGAAACCGCAGCACACTTGTCAGATTTACTAATAAGATTTACTGATATGAATTAAATGTCTCACTGGTTAGACTTGATTAATTTAAAGACCCCATCTTTGACCCCAAATCACTTGATGAATGCAGTTTTCTGTCCTGTGTTGAACTGTTTCCTATTGAAGGATACATCAGGAAGTTTATGTGCGACATATCGAAGGTCTTGTCCCTTTTTTCACATAGCCAGTAGCATATATATTATATAACTAATAATTGTAATAACTAATATTGGCATTATATTCATGCTGTTTAGGCAGAGGGGAACTGAACCCCACTGTGAGTCTGGTTTCTCCCAAGGTTATTTTTCTCCATTAACCAACATATTGAGTTTTGTGTTCCTTGCCACAGTCGTGTTCGGCTTGCTCACTGGGGTTATAAATACAATTATTATTTACTTATTTTTATACACAAATTACAATCATATTTAATCAAAATAATCAATGATGACTCTAAACGTTATAGATATTACAGTTTATTATATTACAGTCTCGATATTATAGATTCATTTCTGTAAAGCTGCTTTGAAACGATGTGTGTTGTTAAAAGCGCTATACAAATATAAATCACTTGACTTGGCATATAGTTTATGTCACAGCCATAAACCATGATTTGCTACTTGCTAGGTGGTGGCAGGTGGTATTAGAGGAAGGGTCATTCTATTTCTAGAAAGCATTTGAATGGACAAAAATCTGTGTTGTGCATTGTAAGTCTTTTTATCTGTTTCTTTACTGGAAGAGAGGGACTGAAAACTTTATATATGTTAATCTGCTAAGTTTTGTCAAAGTTTAGGAGTACACTAGCACACAGGTGGCTTCAAAGCTAATAGACATGGACTAAAAGGCACAAAACCCATGAAATATTGATTTTATGGGTTTTATAAAGGAACATTAGAGAACTGAAGTTTAATAAATGCTTACACTAATAACACCAAATACCGGTATTAGAACACCCATAAAGTGATAGAAATCACATAAAGTGATTTGATTTGATTGATATCTATAAGACACTATGGGCACTTATTGGTGTATTGGCCTGTCTGTCACAGATTATCAGTACCAGACAGCAGCACAGGTGGTAGATCAGCGCACATCTGTGGGTCTCGCCCGCATCCCTAATGTGGACCTGCGCTTCTTTCTCCCTCCTCCTCCACTGCCACACACAGAGGATGTGAGTTGCTGTAATTCAAACAGTATGGGGCTGCTGTGTAAGAACTTCAGATGTCAGCTACATGTGTTAATGTTCATGTTTTGTGCATTAATAGGCTATATCAATAGAAGATGGCCTTAGGGAGTTGCTTGCTTCCATGCCCCAGTCGGAGGTGGATCAGTGTGTGCAGTACTTTACCTCCCTGGCATTTCGAGAGAGCAGCCAATCACTAGCCTCTCAAAGGGTTAGACAAACACACATACAGTCAGGCTAAGTGATTGGATTTACATCCAGATGAAAGAGTAGATCCATTAGCTGTGTCTTTTCCTGTGGTTATAGGGAGGGCTGTGGTGTTTTGGAGGAAATGGGTTGCCCTACGCCCAAAGCCTCACTTCTACCCCTTCAGAGAAGGTGGAGACTTTCTGTCTGCAAGCCCTGGTGCAGCACTCTAAGGTGAAGATTCACAAACTCTGCAAAATTCCTATGTTTTTAATCGACGGTATTGCAGTTTTGCTGTGACGTGTTTGCGCACTTACACTGTGGAGAACAAGGACATAATCAATCATTAAAAAAAGCTTGTGAATGAGTGATGTTTTCTAGATTATCTTTGTGTGTGTCCTGAAGAACTGAGGCTTTGATTGTTGTCAATCAAAACTTTGAATTTAGCAGATCATTGTTCTCAAAGACCCCATGAAATCACTTGACCAGCAGTTTTCAGTTTTACAAGTGCAGATTTATTTACTGTAACTTAACAGGAGGTTTGGATGGGGCATGTCCAAGGCTCATCTCAATAGGCTTTAGTTATCTCACAACCGGGGACCATTTGCTACTTGTTAGCTGTGATTATATTTACGTACACCGTTTTTTTTGTTTGTCTTTTTATGAAAATGTCTTTTCAAATTTGTCAATATTTGGTCATCATATTGAAGATAATATGTACAAGATACTGTACAACTGTCCTTGTTCTGAAATCCTGTGCTCCTAAAATAATGGCATGTGATGAATATACTAAAGCAGTGGTTCCCATACTGGGTGCCACTGGCTATTGGTGCCACATGATTTATTTTCTGTTAAATAATTGAATAGCCACAAGTTAAAAGTACCAGCAATACCAAGTACTGACTCTGTTCTGTGGGCAAGCGCTGTTTGTCTACAGATATAATCTTTTTAAATGCTCACATGCATATGTAATGTGTTCTGAATTCTTCATGATTTAGAGAGAGAACGGGGTCATGATGGGCAAACCGGCGGGAACCAGCAGAACTATTAACATAAATTTAATGACTTAACAGGACTTAAAACAACAAAACACACACACACACACACACACACACACACACACTCTCGAAATGGTGCCTCTGGCTCGTCTTTATCCCCCTCCCAGCTGATTAGCCCAATAAAGGGCTGGGTGTGTGTCCTCTGAGAAACCTCTGGCATGACGTACTCCCTTCCAGCCGTCCCTGTCGGCAGGTATTCCCAGCCTTTCTGGAGCCCTGGGAGAAACAAGGAGAGGGAAGAGGCAAAGAGCAAGGCGGAGCGACAGAGAGAGAGAGAGAAATACTTGCTCACCGGTCCCCAGACACACGTCGTCTGGTCCTCAACTACTCCTCCGCCCTCTGGCGAACGACAGCCGCTCCTCCCCAGGCATCCCCTGGCTGACGGAACTGCTCCTCCCCTTCCTGGTGGATGGCACCGGTTCCTCCGACTCCCAGTGGCTGGCAGCGACTCCTCCGTCCCCCGGCGGACAGCTGCGGCTCCTCCCCTGGGGAGGCGGCGAGGACTCCATGACAGCACATACCTCCTCCTTCGCGGGTTTCAGCACCAGTGTAACGGGTTCACAATGGGCAAGGAAGAGGCGGGAACCGGCAAAACGGACATCGTAATGACAGAAATCAACTTAAACCATTTTTAATTTTCTGCGTTTAGCCAGTTTAGGATATACAAAAGAGAACGACTGTAATTTTGGCAACTTTAAGTACTCTAGCATATGGATGTCTTTAAAGGAGACCTATTATGCCCCTTTTTACAAGATGTAATATAAGTCTTGGGTGTCCCCAGATTGTGTCTGAAGTTTCAGTTCAAAATACCCAACAGATCATTTATTATAACATGTTATAAATGCCTCTTTTTGGGTGGAATCAAAAACACGCTGATTTTGTTTGTCTCTTTAAATGCAAATGAGCTGCTGCTCCCCACCCCTTTCTGGAAGAGGGCTGCGCCTTTATAGCTCGTGCTTCGGATACTACAGCAACAACAAATCAGAACCAATATGACTGACAGCGTAAATTTCAGAGTTCAGCCATATATGTATGAATATACGTATATCTGGTCTCCGTGAATACAATCAGAAACAACTTTAGCTGCATTAGCCATGGAATCAGCTAACAAGCACATTCGGAAAGGTGATTTGCAAACATCCACAAAATATAAAGTGCGAAACTTACATCTTCAGGATATAAAGATGGAACACAAACAGTTGGTACTGAATTTTTTAAAATCCTGCTTTATATTGGCACTCGTTCATAAAGTAGTCCGGTGTAAATTGATTTGCACAAACATACACACATTTTTGTATATTTTGGGGAACATTTCCTTCAAAAACAAAACTTGTCCACTGCATCTTCAGTGGCTCTGATGCCGGGAGTTCATGAAGACTCTTATGTTAACTTTTAAAGCCAACAACAGAACACTATGACGCGTACACTGCTGAGACATTATTCTTCTCGCTGTATCTGCTCCAGCATGGAAAAAAATGGCGGACTGTGTGTAGATCACTCAGGGGAGGATCTATGATAATAGGGTGGAGACCGTCACCAGTCGTGGGTGAGGTCTGCTCTAAAGTGACGTCACTTTAGAGCAGAAACTTAAAGCATTCAGTTTGACACACTGTTTTTGAGGAGTGGGTGGACTTTCAACATTGTAGGGTGGATGTGTACACACTGCAGACTCGCATTTATGTACAAACACCAGGTAAAAAATAATTTTGCACAATAGGTCCCCTTTAAAGTAACAGACATGGACTAAAATTAAAAAATGTCAGTTTTGATTTCATTGGGTCCTCAATAAAAACATTTGGGTTGTTCTTTCTTCATAGATCCCCAGTCATTGTGGCCACATTGTTGATAATGGAGGATTGCAGATTTTGCAAAGAGTCTACCAGCTTCGCAGGGACTCTCCGAAGATTCAGCGCAACATTGTGCAAATTATTGGAAACCTTGCATTGAATGAGAGTGTGCACACAGCCATACTGCAGACAGGTTAGCTTTGGTTATAATCTTGTCTTGATGGCAGTTTAAATGAAACCTGATAGAACTTCTATGGCATTAATAGTTAATGAATGATATTTGGCATCTAATAGTGTCTCTCACATTCTGGTTACCTTGCAGGTTGGGTGTCTGTCCTGGCGCAGATGACTCAGTCACCACACATTATGCAGGCGTCTCATGCAGTCCGTGCCTTAGCAAATCTGGACAGAGATGGAGTAAGGGAGAAGTACCATGATGGTGTTTACATCTTGCACCCACAATGCCGCACAAAGTAAGCATGCTAGCTGATTTAGACTTCCTAGACAAATAGACCCTGTTTACACCTGATATTAAGATGCGTTTCGGGTGATCCAGTCACAAGTGGTTAGCGTTAGATGTAAACGAGGTGCAAAATATTTTGTGATCGGATCACAAAGAACACATACAGAGTAGGGATGTGCACGGATAGTCAACATTCAGTTAACCATTCGATGCGCCACTATTCAAATATCAAAATCAATATTCGGTTAGTTTAAACGTACAATAGAGGTCTTCAACCTGCTCCCTGCGTGATGAGTTCCGACAAACTATCAGGTTTTCCGGCCAGGTTTGGGGCAGTTTTTCAAGTATAGTGTGAGTTTAGGGCTGTTCAAACATGCTTTTGTATGCATCTGAACTGTTCTTGAATTAAAGATCACTGACACGTGTTGGATGGATATTTTTGACTGTTGAGCTGAATCTCACTTTTTTCTTTCAGCGCCTCGTGCAAAATCACTGTACTTTATGTGAGTGTTTGTTACACCATTATACATGATTCCAGTTTATTTTTCATCTAGAAATGTTTCAGCACTTGATAAACGGTAAGAAAGGGTTTTTACCTTTTGCTCTGGTGTAGTACAATAATTAGACAGTTTGATTATTTATGTTTGATTTAATGCGAGATTTTATCATTTGAAGATGTATCTATTGTGCTAATAAGGCTCACTGTGCAGTTTATTTGCTATTTTGAGTAGTGTTTAAGGAAATTCCATAACAATAAACATTTCTTTATTCTTGCATCCCGACTCCAGACAAAAATCTATTAACCGTTCATGAAACCTCGCGGTTAACCGAATGTTAAAAATGATAACCGTGCTACCACCCCTGGAGTCATGAGTTCGAATCCAGGGAGCACTGAGCAACCAAATTGGCCCGGTTGCTATGGAGGGTAGAGTCACACGGGGTAACCTCCTCTTGGTCGCAATTAGTGGTTCTCGCTCTCATTGGGGCACGTGGTAAATTGTGCGTGGATCACAAAGTGTAGTATAAGCCTCCACTTGCGGACTCTCCCTGGTGTCGTTTACAGTGAGCCACGTGATGAGATGCGCAGATTGATGGTCTCAGAAACAGAGGCAACTGAGACTTGTCCTCCGCCACCCGGATTGAGGTGAGTAACCGTGCCACCGTGAGGACGTACTAAGTAGTGGGTAATGGGCATTCCAAATTGGGAGAAAAGGGGATACATTTTTTTACAAATAAATACAGAAAATAAAAATGGTAACCATGCACATCCCTAATATGGAGGTAGTCACAAACGCATGTGATTACAGATTTGAGATGTCTGAATGCTTCCCAAAAAGCAGTGAAGTGCCACCCTACACCTGTCAAACAACTGCTGTGCTACAGTTAAAATTAAGAACGTTACGAATGGCTTCAATGGGAAATAACGATCCAAACTAATAATGTTAAAAAGCGAACCTACATGCATGAGACCTTCACAAATCTTTTTCAGTGTGTGTATGATATCAACATGCAGTGACAATGATGAGAAGCGTTAATTTCTAAAGCTCCTTCAATACAGATAATCCACTAAAATAACTGAGAATTCTGAAAACATCTCAAAATGTTGCGTTTGTGCTTTGAGTAAATTTGAACTGCATCTGGGAGAAACAGCCTGCCGGTTTTATTTGTGCTTTCATGCTTTGTCATTAACTTTTTGCACTTTATTGTCATGCGGTGACACTGACATAGTGATTGATGCATGTTGTCATGAAATCAGAGACCCGCCCCTTGAAATCCGAACACAAGTGGTCACAGGAGATGCATTTAAGTGACCGGGTGTAAACGGCGATGTGTCTTGACTGACCACATGTGATCAGATCACCCGAGATGCATCTTAATACCAGGTGTAAACATGTTCATTCTGCTAGCGAGTGAATTTTTACTTTCATTTCTTTCATCAGATTGATTAGTGAGGTATAATCGTGTTTTCCATCCCATATTTGTTTACCTCCTGTATTTAGCCAGCCAATCAAAGCTGATGTTCTTTTCATACATGGCCTCTTGGGTGCAGCTTTTAAGACATGGCGTCAAAAGGACTGTGATATTATGGATGAAGACAATGTGGAAGGGATCCGAGATGACTACACTGAATGCTGGCCCAAGGTCATATATTTTTCTAGTGAGCATAGACTTCACAGTTATTATCTGTGATAGACAGCATTACAGGGTTTAAGAGGCATTTTGAAAGTCAGCCCGAAGTCTTAAGTCAGCCATTCAAACCTTATTCAATTTAACATTTTTCACAGTCATGGTTGGCTGCAGACTGTCCAAACCTTCGAATCCTCTCTGTTGAGTATGACACCCATTTAAGTGATTGGAAAGCCAAGTGTCCTGCTGAAAACCAAAGGTAAATAGTCATGGTATGAATTTTCAATGAAGTATATGCTTGTGTGGTTAACTCATTATTGTATAATCCTATGAATGTGTTGTGCCATGCAGGAAGTCCTTAGCATACAGGAGTCAAGAACTGCTGAGGAAATTGAAGGATGCAGGTGTAGGTGACAGGCCTGTGGTCTGGGTAGCCCATAGTATGGGAGGTTAGTCTATGGTGGGTCTTAGAATAACCAGCACCCAACTATCAGTGAAACCACTATAATCTATCTGTTCTGATGCCATCTTTATGGTCAATGCTTCTGTCTGTAGAAGTTTTTGGAATAGACATGGTTCGCATGATCATGAAACACCTGTAAATATCAGGGAATTTGTTTCTGCAATTGTGATTTTTCAGGTCTGGAAAAGTAATGGAAATTAAAGGTGTACTCAGTAACTTTTTGTTAGTCATCTTGGACTTACAGTGACACCTGGTGGTGTGGAAGCAGCATCATTCAAAATCAACAGTTTTCAGTTACAGATGCCATTGTAGAAATTCACAATCAGCTGATTCATTTAATACATGAATAAAAGTGTCCAATAACAAGATGGTTACTGAGAGTTGTATTCAGCTGGTCATGTGATTAAAAAATGGCAGCCCCCATGAGGGCGCCCCTGCCATATGTAGGATAAAACTGCTTTTATAATTTTTTTTGTTATGACTGGAGTCCTCATCTCACATTAGTGGCCATGATTTTATACATATGTTTCAAAATTACAACTAATTTCAAAAAAATTACTGAGTGCACCTTTAAAAAAACCTTAAAAAGTCATGGAAAATTCCATAGTAAATATAATGATTTCTATTAATGCTTTGCTCTGAAATATTTAATTGGCTAGAAATTGCACTTCGTGAGTGCAATCTGAAAAAATAAAATACAAAAATATAAATATTCAGTTTTAAAATCCTTAAAATCTACTGGAGAAGTCATGGAAAAGTAATTGTAATTCATTGTTCAAAATGTGTGGAAACCCTGAATAGAATACAGTAGAATAGCAGTTGGTACAGTCTGACTTTAGCTTAACTTTTAGAGAAAGTTATAAAAGTTATTACTATTATGGAGACTATTACAGTAACTCATTATTTCTTGTGCTGTAGGTTTACTTGTTAAAAAGATGCTTTTAGATGCCTCAAAAGATCCTGACCTCAGTGCACTGATTGAGAACACAAAGGGAATTCTGTTCTACAGTGTTCCCCACCATGGCACATTCATGGCAGAGTATTCTGCAAATGTCCGATACCTTCTGTTTCCTTCCATAGAAGTGAGGGAACTATGTAGAGGTATATATTATTTTTACTCTGAATATTAATTCTTCCTGCTATTGTCCTATGTCCCAAATCTAATTTATACACATCATTTTTCTGTTGGCTTATTTCTGCACAGACTCTCCAGCGTTGCAAGACTTACATGAAAATTTTCTCAACATTGCAAAAGAACGAGAGTTCAAAGTCCTCAGCTTTGCAGAAACACTGCCTACTTCCATTGGTCCAATGCTTAATATATTGGTAGTTCCATCTGAATCAGTTGGTAGGTCAAACAAATTAAGTTCTACATTAAGCCATCGTTATATAATTCGTTATGTTTTATTTATATATATATACATACATACATACATATGCATTTTTAACATCATGAGAGACATTTCAGTCAAGTGTTTAGTGTGTATACACACACTGGTGGCCAAAAGTTTGGAATAATGTAAAAAATGTTTTGCTGTTTCAGAAGGAAATTGGTACTTTAATTCACCAAAGCGGCATTCAGTACATTAATTAGGACATTACTGATGTAAAAAAAGTGTGTGTGTGTGTGTGTGTATAATATATATATTTATATATATACACTACCGTTCAAAAGTTTGGGGTCACCCAAACAATTTTGTGTTTTCCTGAAAAGTCACACTTATTCACCACCATACGTTGTGAAATGAATAGAAAATAGAGTCAAGACATTGACAAGGTTAGAAATAATGATTTGTATTTGAAATAAGATTTTTTTTACATCAAACTTTGCTTTCGTCAAAGAATCCTCCATTTGCAGCAATTACAGCATTGCAGACCTTTGGCATTCTAGCTGTTAATTTGTTGAGGTAATCTGGAGAAATTGCACCCCACGCTTCCAGAAGCAGCTCCCACAAGTTGGATTGGTTGGATGGGCACTTCTTGCGTACCATACGGTCAAGCTGCTCCCACAACAGCTCAATGGGGTTCAGATCTGGTGACTGCGCTGGCCACTCCATTACCGATAGAATACCAGCTGCCTGCTTCTGCTCTAAATAGTTCTTGCACAATTTGGAGGTGTGTTTAGGGTCATTGTCCTGTTGTAGGATGAAATTGGCTCCAATCAAGCGCTGTCCACTGGGTATGGCATGGCGTTGCAAAATGGAGTGATAGCCTTCCTTATTCAGAATCCCTTTTACCCTGTACAAATCTCCCACCTTACCAGCACCAAAGCAACCCCAGACCATTATATTACCTCCACCATGCTTAACAGATGGCGTCAGGCATTCTTCCAGCATCTTTTCATTTGTTCTGCGTCTCACAAACGTTCTTCTTTGTGATCCAAACACCTCAAACTTGGATTCATCTGTCCACAACACTTTTTTCCAGTCTTCCTCTGTCCAATGTCTGTGTTCTTTTGCCCATCTTAATCTTTTTCTTTTATTGGCCAGTCTCAGATATGGCTTTTTCTTTGCCACTCTGCCCTGAAGCCCAGAATCCCACAGCCGCCTCTTCACTGTACATGTTGACACTGGTGTTTTGCGGGTACTATTTAATGAAGATGCCAGTTGGGGACCTGTGAGGCGTCTGTTTCTCAAACTAGAGACTCTAATGTACTTATCTTCTTGCTCAGTTGTGCAACGCGGCCTCCCACTTCTTTTTCTACTCTGGTTAGAGCCTGTTTGTGCTGTCCTCTGAAGGGAGTAGTACACACCGTTGTAGGAAATCTTCAATTTCTTAGCAATGTCTCGCATGGAATAGCCTTCATTTCTAAGGACAAGAATAGACTGTCGAGTTTCAGATGAAAGTTCTCTTTTTCTGGCCATTTTGAGCGTTTAATTGACCCCACAAATGTGATGCTCCAGAAACTCAATCTGCTCAAAGGAAGGTCAGTTTTGTAGCTTCTGTAACGACCTAAACTGTTTTCAGATGTGTGAACATGATTGCACAAGGGTTTTCTAATCATCAATTAGCCTTCTGAGCCAATGAGCAAACACATTGTACCATTAGAACACTGGAGTGATAGTTGCTGAAAATGGGCCTCTATACACCTATGTACATATTGCACCAAAAACCAGACATTTGCAGCTAGAATAGTCATTTACCACATTATAGAGTGTATTTCTTCAAAGTTAAGACTAGTTTAAAGTTGTCTTCATTGAAAAGTACAGTGCTTTTCCTTCAAAAATAAGGACATTTCAATGTGACCCCAAACTTTTGAACGGTAGTGTATATATATACATATATATACACACACACACACACACACACACACACACACACACAATATATTTATTCTATTTTTTAACAGTATTGTTGTTGTATTGTTTGTGCACTTGTGTCACCAAGACAAATTCTTGTATGTGTGCATACTTGGCAATAAAGCTCATTCTGATTATGATTCTAAACTATGTAACTGTATTCAGGTTTAAAATGTATTAAGAAAGCAAATGCCCTGTAAACTTATTATTTGTTAAAAGTTTCATTCTCCTTTTTCCCCTTCAGAGCTGGGAATTGGGGACCTCATCCAGGTGAATGTAGATCACCTCAACATCTGCAAACCAGAAAAAAAGGACTCCTTTCTTTATAAACGTAGTTTCCAATTTATTCAGGATGCTCTTGGGGGGCCGAGAATTCAGTGAACATTTAAGTCAATGATTTACAATCTTAAAGTGATCGATTGCCATAATTATTCTTAACCTCTGAAGAATTTCACCACTTACATTTTATAAGATAGTGTTACCTTTGACCAAAAGGAATTTTCAAAACTGCATAACTGGAAAAGGAGTAAATGTTTTATTTCTACTATTTTTGTAAATCTAAGACGCACAGATCTGTAAAATGGAAACTCACCTGAATTTTCTCTTTTATTTATTGTATTTTTTTTGGTTTTTAATTCTTGCCATAAAGAAGATGCTTTGTTTGAATCCCTTGGATTAACTCTTAATATATTAATGTGGATTCTTAAGCAATATAATGTGCTGTATGCAGTATTTCAGTCATTCTGTGTCAGCACTTTTTCAGAATTTCATTTTAACTGGACTATACATGCTGTAACACAAAAATAAATTATAAGAAGTTTATTATGTTAAAACAGTTCAAGAGTCAATTTGTTTATATTATTTATTTTTCTTAGAGCAAAAAGAGATACTTATGGTATTTATTCTTGTTATAAAAGACAAAAAAATGAATTGCCTTGTTTTCTTAACTCGCCTGCCTTCTTTGGATCCTTACCTCAAATGCAAAATTTGATACTGATGTTGGCTGTAATTTGTGGATATTTTTGTACTAATGTATTAACTGTGTCTGTATATGTGTGGCCCTGCGATGGACTGGCGACCTGTCCAGGGTGTACCCCGCCTTTCGCCCAATGTTAGCTGGGATAGGCTCCAGCCCCCCGTGACCCTGTACAGGATAAGCGGTTGAAGATGAATGTATTAACTGTTGTACTTGCGTTGAACCATACTACTTTGCCATTTGATTCTGGTGTTGAGTGTTTGCAAGACACAAATATTAAGTATACAGTACATTAAATAAAGCTGTGCATCCTAACTTCACATTCCTCAATCATATCATCATTTTATCATAACTATGATGTAAATGGATTATGTAAATCTTTATGGGCATTTTTCTCAGTGTTAAAGGGAGAGTTCAACCAAAAATGAAAATTCTCTCATCAATTTATCACCCTCATGCCATCCCAGATGTGTACGACATTCTGTCTTCTTCAGAACACAAATGGAGATTTTTAGAAGAATATCTCAGCTCTGTAGATCCACGCAATGCAAGTGAATTGTGACCAGAACTCAGAAGGTTGAAACTTCCAGTGGTTAAATCCATATCTCCTGAAGCACTATGATAGATGTGGGTGAGAAAAATATCAATATTTAGGCCACTTCCACACCACAATATGGAAGTGAAAGTTTGAAATTAAAAGAAAAATACTTAAATATTCATCTGTTTCTCAACCACACCTATCATATCACTTATGGATTACTTTTATGCTGCCTTTATGTGCTGTTTGGATCTTCTGAGTTCTGGTCACCATTCACTGGGCTGAGATATTCTTCTAAAAATCTTTGTTTGTGTTCAGCAGAAAAAAGAAAGTAATACACATCTGGGATGGCATGAGGGTAAGTAAATGATGTGAGAATTCTCATTTTTGTGTGTACTGTCCCTTTAAACACAAGTGACGGTCAAACCGTCATGCGCTCCAGTGCAGCAGGTGGCAGTAGAGCTCCAAACATCTTATCGAATGAAAGTAGTAGAGCGAGATCACTGTTACTAGCGTTGATACTAGTCGGGGTGGTGAATGTGTGATTGAAACAGAGTGGCGTTTGAAACTAAAAATAATAATAATCATGTAAGTGTAATTTTCCTGTGATTTAAAAATGTTGGTCTATAAATTATTAGAAATTGAATATGTGGCGTACGGAGGTACTCATGTAGCATGTGAAAGGATCTGAATAAGTGTACAAACATTGATGTTGGACTGGAAAATGTTTTTTTTATTATTTATGCCTTCTTCCTTAGATACAGAGGTTTTAACTGAAGGACGAACAGTGTTAACTCATCCAGCCCAAAATGGTTAATGTTTTGAAAGGAGTTCTCGTTGAATGGTAAGATTTACATATATCATAACTTTTCAAAAATGCTATGCTATAGTGAACCTGCAGATATGTAGCATATGTATTTTTTTAATACTCAACAGCGATCCAGCTATGAAACAATTTCTTCTCTATCTTGACGAGACGTCAGCACTGGGGAAAAAGTTTATAATCCAGGATTTGGACGACACACACGTTTTCATCCTGGCTGAAGTTGTGCAGATCCTCCAGGAGCGAGTTGGAGAACTAATGGATCAGAATTCATTCCCCGTCACTCAGAAATAAATTTGTACCTACCTACGGTCTGTGGTAGCAGGTGAAAGTAGAGATTATTTGAGCCAATTCCACAACAAAGCATCAACAAAGATGCACCTGCAAGTATAATAATAATAATAATAATAATAATAATAATAGTAAGTTTATTTTATATAGCGCCTTTCTCAAACCCAAGGTCGCTTTACGTAGTGAGATATACATGGTAGTCTACCAAGATGTTGCCTACTAATGGTTTAGATGGCTGTGGCATCCAGATTTGAGGTTTTGTAAATTCTTTAAGATTAAGAATATTTCAAAGAGTTTATTTTATTGCTATGTTCTGGCACTTTTAGAAGTGTATGGTTAAACCTATTTGTGTTTTGCGAGGGAAATGGCATTCGCTAAAAATACTATTTATGTTTAATTTTTCAACATTGCAAAATGTAAAAAAAAAAAAAAAAAGATAAGTTATCATGTATATCCATAATATATATGGATAATGTACAAATGAAAGGGATGCAGGTTTTGTTAGTCAAATAAATAAATAAAAATATTACAAAAAATATATATACACAAATGTTCTCAATGTCTTCTTGATAGGTTTCTTGGATTGATTTCAGGTGTAAATGAACGCTGGGGCATACCTTTCCTGTTTATTATTTACCCTATGGATGTTTAGTGACACACAGTCTTAAGCAATCTGCAGAAAATGGACTAAAGGCTGTTCTGACAGTGGAGAACTTGAAGTGTAAACAAAAAGCTGGTGAAAGATTTGTGGCATGGGGGGGGCTGCAATAAAACAAATCATGAATTTGCTGCATATCATAGAACCCCTAAGCCCAGCTGTCTTTATTAACCATAAAAAGGTTTTTGTATCTTGGGGGGATATAAACATTTAAGAGGTTGGGGAGAGGAGCAATGAGTGAGTCTGCCAAATTGTTGGTGAAAAATATTGAAAAGGGAGCATTATTTTAGACGGGAAAAAAACAGCATGGAAATGTATTATGTGTGTCCTAATGTGTTGGAAAATAGGAATTATTTTTTTAAAGGTACATTTATATGCTTGCCCTTTTTAGAGTCAATTGAAAGTACAACAAAACTGACTGCTGTTGCACATGTAGATTATTTTTTTTTTCTTCTTGTTAAATGCACCCAGATGCATTTCATGTAAATGTGTACACAACTGACTCATTACACTCTTGTAATGTATTGCACTGTAAATTAATTGTTGAAGATAACATATAGCCTAACAATTGTATCCTTTATATCTGTCAGTATTTGTCTATCGATGGATGGACAGAGATATATATATATATATATATATATATTAGTCAGATAGACATACAGACAGATCAATATATATATATACACAGTGCATCCGGAAAGTGTTCAGTGTTTAACTTTTTCCACATTTTGTTATGTTACAGCCTTATTCCAAAATGGATTCAATTCATTATTTTCCTCAATTCTACAAACAATACCCCATAATGACAACGTGAAAGAAGTTTGTTTGAAATCTTTGCAAATTTATAAAAATACAAAATATATATATAAAAAAAAAAAAAAAAAAAAAAATCACGTACATAAGTATTCACAGCCTTTGATCAGTACTTTGTTGAAGCACCTTTGGCACCATTTACAGCCTCAAGTATTTTTGTGTATGATGCTACAAGCTTGGCACACCTATTTTTGGGCAGTTTCTCCCATTCTTCTTTGCAGGACCTCTCAAGCTCCATCAGGTTGGATGGGAGCATCGGTGCACATCCATTTTCAGATCTCTCCAGAGATGTTCAGTCAGGTTCAAGTCTGGGCTCTGGCTGGGCCACTCAAGGACATTCACAGAGTTGTCCCGTAGCCACTCCTTTGTTATCTTGGCTGTGTGCTTAGGGTCGTTGTCCTGTTGGAAGATGAACCTTCGCCCCAGAGCGCTCTGGAGCAGGTTTTCATCAAGGATGTCTCTGTACATTGCTGCATTCATCTTTCCCTCGATCGTGACTAGTCTCCCAGTTCCTGCCGCTGAAAAACATCCCCACAGTATGATGCTGCCACCACCATACTTCATTGTAGGGATGGTATTGGCCAGGTGATGAGCGGTGCCCAGTTTCCTCCAGACATGACACTTGCCATTCAGGCCAAGAAGTTCAATCTTTGTTTCATCAGACCAGAGAATTTTGTTTCTCATGGTCTGAGAGTCCTTCAGGTGCCTTTTGGCCTGAGGAGTGCCATACAGGCCTGATTGGTGGAGTGCTGCAGAGATGGTTGTTCTTCTAGAAGGTTTTCAGAGAAATGCTGGAGCTCTGTCAGAGTGACCATCGGGTTCTTGGTCACCTCCCTGACTAAGGCCCTTCTCCCCCGATCACTCAGTTTGGCCGGGTGGAGAGCTCTAGGAAGAGTCCCGGTGGTTACAAACTTCCATTTACACATGATGGAGGCCACTGTGCTCATTGGGACCTTCAATGCTGCAGAAATGTTTCTGTACCCTTCCCCAGATCTGTGCCTTGATACAATCCTCTCTCTGAGGTCTACAGACATTTCCTTGGACTTCATGGCTTGGTTTGTGCTCTGACATGCACTGTTAACTGTGGGACCTTATGTAGACAGGTGTGTGCCTTTCCAAATCATGTCCAATCAACTGAATTTACCACAGGTGGACTCCAGTCAAGTTGTAGAAACATCTCAAGGATGATCAGTGGAAACAGGATGCACCTGAGCTCAATTTTCAAAAACATGTGATTTTTTTTTTTCTTATGTATTTTATTTTTTAATAAATTTGCAAAGATTTCAAACAAACTTCTTTCACATCATTATGGGGTATTTTTTTTTTTTTTTTTTGAGGGAAATAATGGATTTAATCCATGTTGGAATAAGGCTGTAACGTAACAAAATGTGGAAAAAGTGAAGCGCTGTGAATACTTTCTAGCTGCACTGTATACATGCATAGATAGATAGATAGATATACATGTAGAGATATATATTTAGATAGATAGAGCTGTATATACATATAGATAGATATACATATAGAGATAGATATTAAGACAGATAGATAGATATACATATAGAGATAGATATTAAGACAGATAGATAGATATACAAACATAGATAGTTAGTGTTTTGTAATGCTTTACTTTGAACATTTGTACGTCAGTTTAATTTCAAGACACATGGCTTAGCAGTTTTTTCTTGAATAATAAAATGTAAAAAAAAAAAAAAAAAAAAATTAATTTGCACCGCATTTTGTAGAGCCTGTTCTTCTCCAGACAGCGCAGATGTACTCGTCGAGGCGTTTGATTGTCTGTGAAGTTCTCGTCGAGCGTGCGCACATCCACCACCTCCACTAACGCACAAAGTGCTTCTGCTCAGGTTAACTGTAAATGACACCTCCAGTCTTACTTCTGTTACCTATTTAATGGACTAAATTGCCAGGAGCAGCAGAGGCCATAATATGAGGAAACGCTACATGGACATAGGCAGGCTACGGAAAATGAAAAAGATCAAACTCACAGAGAAGATTTCCGAAAGGTATTGCACGACACCGCTTTGTTGTTTTGTTATTGCTGTTATACCTTATTCACCTGAATGGCTCGCGCGCGGATTGATGCACACAATAAACAGGAAAACGGATTTTAATGCGATGTAATAGTGATTGTACAAAAGGCCAAATCGATGACATGTTGTCTAAAAATACTGCAGATAAACACGAGCGGGCCACGTTATTAACAACACTGAATATTTGAACAACACATTTTTATCGTCCCCGTAAACTTATTATCACCATTGCATATTTTATATGGTATTGTTTTATGGTATACTTATAAATTGCTATTTTTGGTGTTGTTTGCTGCGGCGTCTTCTAACAAGTAGTCTTATTATCTCTCGATGACATTACGATGTCTGAAAAACAGACTGTCTGAAAACACAGACAAACCGCTAACGGCCTCCGATGAGGCAATACAAGAAGGCGCGAAGGAATTTATGCAATAGGATACTTCGCTAATTTCTCTCAGGGATTATGACTACTTTTGTTTTGTGAGTTGTATCTAAATTTATTCAAAGCAATCATACTGGTCTGCATTCAGAGCAGTGTTCTTAATTTGTTGGGTGTATTTGTATTATTATTATTATTTCATTGTCCGACTCCAGGCTATTTTTCCTAGGCACGTTAACGGTCTAGTTTTAGGTTACCCCGTTTTCAAAGAAACCTTCATACTGACATTATTCTGCACATATTTCTCACAAACGAGTTCTTGTTCTTTAAATAGCCATGGCAACACTGTAGATTCGTCGTTTTGGTGCTGATACAGAAGATGAAATGTTGCCATGGTTACCAAACACAAAGGGATGTGAAGAGTAGAATGCCCGAACAAAGGAATGGAGCACAATAGATTGTGTGACCATCAAATTAATTGTAACATCTTTAAACAGTCTGACACTTTCTGTGCCCTTATATTTCACTTATATTGTGGATAATGTGTCCTTTGAAATACTGAACAGTTCTTTTTTGTCTCATAGTAAACACTGAGTTCAAAAAGCCTGAACACAGATAACTACACATTATAATTCCTTAGTGATCTGTGTAAATCGATAGACTTAGTGGACTACTTAAGTAGACTTAAATATGGAGAATTCATGTTCGAAGTCGAAATTATTTACAGTTTCTTAGAAAAATATACGAAAATAAAATATGAGCCAGATGTGTTTTATGACATGAAAGAAATCAGTAATAAAGTAAAATGTGTAGTATGTTATTTATGACATGTAAGATATTACTTATTTAATAAAGCAATACATTTAAAATATGTTCTCTATTATATAACAACCCACGAGTAACACCCTTCACATGAGACATAAAACTTCATATTCACATAATCAAAGCTGATGATGAATTGAAAAGATTGTTTATAAAATTCCATTTAAGTCTCTTTAAATTTCTTATTTTCAGTGCTTATTCCGTTCTAAAATTCATGATTGTCTGGATGCTGGTGCTATTAGCTGACTTCATTCTGGAGTTCAGACTGGAATACCTGTGGCCTTGTTGGCTCTTTCTAGGGACCGTCTACACCACATTCCACTGTCATGGGCTGGTATGCAGGTTTCTGCTATAGACTATACAATATCTTTTTCTAATTTACTACTAGGCTAATAACTGATAACATTTATTTTTCATGCTTCTCTGTTCTTTTAATATCCCATGCAAATTATATTCTCATTTCCTGCTGTTTTGCTGCATTTAGGTGTAATTTAGAAGACCGGATTGTTATATACATATAGAATATAGTTTGTACTTAAAAAGAGATTTAAGAATCTGACCTCTCCTTTTCTTTTACAGGCCATCTGTGTGGTTTTTGTGTGTGCAGCATTTACCCTGGACATATTTTGTTTAGTTTTTGTACCCCTACACTGGCTGTTTTTTGCAGCCAGTACATATGTCTTACTCAATTATATGTGGCATACAGGTAAGTCTTCAAATTAAGTTACCATTACATTAACAAATACAGTAGAGTGAATGCTGAATGTATTATGGATTGGCTAATTTTTTTGCAGAAAAGGGAATTTGTATGTCAACTGTGACATTATGGATACTCTTAGTGTATATGGAGGGATCTCTACAGCTAAGGGACCTGAAAAGCCCTCATGCAAACCTGTCCCATCTATTTGCTGCACACTGGTAGGTTAAGACTGTCAAATTATTTTAGAGCTGTATATCGGTTGGGACTGTGCAATGCATGCACTACATTTGAACAGTTGTGTTTCATACTGAAATTAAAGACATGCAATGATAACTCAATGAAATGCATTATTTCTCCCAGCATTGGTTATCCACTGGTGTATATGGGATTTGATGTAACCTGCTACTTCTCGAGTATTTTTAAGCTGCGTACTCAGAAGCCTGTTCAGTGTGAAAATGAACTCCACATGGATTTCTTGCAGCAATCCCTACCTCCTTACATGCACCTGTACCCAAAATTGTGGATGGAAGGTACAGATCATTTATTTCACTATGCCTTATACACTACCAGAACACTAAATAACATTTTGGACATACCTACTACTCATGCTTTTGACTTTTTTGACAATTGATTCTTTCTTTATGTAATAATTGCATGTTTGGAAAGTCTTTCTAAAATTTAGTTTAGTATTGTTCCATAAATGCATACAAATTTATATGATGTGAGATTTATATAATGCATTTCAGTTAAGTAATTGAAGCACATAATACACTTGTACATTGTGATAAATGCATATATACTGTAACCTGCACCTTGTGTGTTCAGATCCCAAATGGAAGATGGCCAAATCTAGGCCAACGCAATACCAATGTCCAAATGATGCTGCCACATCAGAGGACAAACAAAGCATGGAAGACTGCCTTCAAATCCACAGACTTCCTGGGAGACCTGAAAGAGACATACATCTACAAACTCCAGGGCTCAAGCATCGTGGAGGGGAACTTCATTTGGACTCTACATCCATGCTAGAAATTCCTGAAAGCCTACCTCAGGAGGATCAGAGCAGCAAAGCTCAAAGACCTTCCAAGAGCTCCCTGCCCAAAGTGCAAAGAGGTTCAGTTAATACCCCTAACAGCAAAGGGGAGAAGAGGCAGAAAGCCCCCAAAGCCATCAACTCTACAGGGGAATCTTCCGAAAGGTGCTCACCAAACATCTCAAGTCCTCCAAACCCACATGCTGACAAGATATTAAAGTATGTTTATTTTCCTATTACTATACAGTCTGTTTTAATATGCATATCCTGTTTGACTCGCTTTACTCTTAAAACTGTTTTAAATAGCTTTTTAAACAACCCAATATAAAAGGAATAGTTCACCCCAAAATGAAAATACTCCCATCACATACTCACCCTCATGCCATTCAAGATGTGTAGAACTTTCTTTGTTCTTGCTGAACACAAACAAAAGATTTTTAGAAGAATATTTCAGCTCTGTAGGCCCTCTCAATGCAAGTAAATGTGGGCAGCAAAACCTTTAAGGTCCAAAAATGATATAAAGGCAGCATAAATGTAATCTATACAACTCCAGTTGTTAAATCCATGTCTTCAGAAGCAATATGATAACTGTGGATGAGAAACAGATCTTTATTTAAGTCCTTTTTACAAAAAATTACTGCCCAGTAGGTGGCGATATGCACAAAGAATGCAAAATGGCAAAAACACATTAAGAAGAATGTGAAAGTGAAAGTGGAGATTTATAGAAAAACTTAATTATTGATCTTTTTCTCACCCACACCTATCATATCACTTCTGAAGACATGGATTTAAACACTGGAGACTTATGGATTATTTTATGCTGCCTTTATGTGCTTTTCGGATCTTCTGAGTTCTAGTCACCATTCATTTGCATTTTATGGACCTTCATAGCTGGGATATTCTTCTAAAAAACTTTGTATTCAGCAGAAGAAAGTTATACAGATCTGGGATGGCATGAGGGTGACTAAATGATGAGAGAAAGATTTTCTATTAATTGGTGAAGTATTTCTTTATTTGAGTCACGACATAAAATATTTGTACTTTTAAAATGTTATTTGTCATATAGAGTGACCATTTCAAATGAACCAGTGAATGCAAATTTTGTAAAAAAAAAAAATAAAAAAATAAATCATGACTCGTTACAGCACTTAAAATATACACTTTTTATTTTATACATTAAGATGCATTTTAACCAGAAAATATTGATATTTGCCAAAAAAAATGTGTATGTGTCACCTACCCATAAAATTCATATAGTGTTTGCACAGGTACAATTAACAATGTTAAATGTTTGTAACTACATTTAATTAACTGTTAGCACATTTACACATCCATCTGTTCTCCAGGCTGGAACTAGAAATGAGGAAACTAAAGGGAGAGCTGCAAGCGAGCAGACAGTGTGAGCAAGAACTGCGCAGTCACATTTGTAATGTTACCAACAGTGAACACAGTCTGCGTCCTGAAGTCTCTTTGCTCAGGCATGCAAATGAACTTCTGCAGAACAAGTGAGTTCTCTGATCTCTTTCTGTTGCCTTTCTGTTGCTCTTGGCATTAGTACACTGGGTTTATGTTCGGTCATGCTGCTTAAAGTTTGACTGTTGTTTGTATTTGTATATTAAAGGGATAGTTCACCCAAAAGTGAAAAATCTCTCATCATTTACTTATCCTCATGCCATCCCAGATGTGTATGACTTTCTTTCTTCTGCTGAACACAAATTAAGATTTAAAAAAAATATCTCAGCTCTGTATGTTCTCACAATGCAAGTCAACTGGGTCAAAAACTTTGAAGCTCAAAAAGCTCATAAAGGCAGCAAAAAAGTAATCCAGGTAGCTATGTGATAGGTGTGTGTGAGAAACAGATAAATATTTAAGGCATTTTTTATGTTTTATGCATATAATGGATATTATTTTTTTTTTGGCGATTCACATTCTTCGTGCATATCGGACTCCAGTGGTTATATCCATGTTTTCTTAAGCGATATAATAGATGTAAGTAAGAAACAGATCAATATTTATGTCCCTTTTTACTATAAATTATTATCCCTGCCCAGTAGGTGGCGATATGCACAAAGAATGTTAATTGCCAAAAACATGAACATAAATAATGCCTTAAATATTGATCTGTTTCTCACACACACCTATCAAATTATTTTTTGGATTACTTCTATGCTGCTTTATATGTTTTTTGAGCTTCAAAGTTTTGTACCCTGTTGACCAACAAAGCTAAGATGTTTTAGCTAAAAATTGTAGCTTGTGTCCAGCAGAAGAAAAAAGTCATACACATCTGGGAATTTTCATTTCTGGGTGAACTATTCCTTTAACCATATACAACACACTTCACAAACTGATCTATCTTTTATATGATTTGAATGGGAAAAATGGAACATAACTTTATAATTTCATATGAATGAGGTGCTCTGGGAACATATGTGAATGTTGTTCTTATTGGAAAAGTTTAACTTAATGATAAAAGCTAATGCTGTTCCTAAACTCTCTGGTGTGCTGCTGTGCAGGATTCAGTGTCTAACAAAATCCCGACAGAAAGACAAACAAAACAGTTCTGTGCTAGAGAAGAAAATCAGGATGGAAACAGAGGCTCGGGTTGCTGTAGAAAAACAACTTGCAGAAGTCAGAGCCCAAAAATTTGATGAAGCAATTCTTTTACTTCGGAGTGCATCACACAGGTAATTTTAATATTAAACCAATGGTGGCATTCATATACAAATACAGCAGTCCCAAAATGTACTTGGACAATTAAGCCACAATGAAAAAAGTATCAATGTGATTTTATTAGATACAGTAAAAAAAGTGGCATTTATTTGAAAAATAACAGAAGCATTTGTTTAAGCAAAACATTTCATTTTCATAAAAAAAGAATTTTTTTAAGGGTGAATTAAGTGTCCAGAAAATTTGGGGGGCTATTTTATTGATTACATATTGCTTTTAAACTAGTGATATTTGTTTTAAAGGTTTGTTTAAGTTTAAAAAGGTGGGGAGGCCTGGGTAGCTCAGTGAGTATTGACGCTGAATACCACCACTAGAGTCGTGAGTTCGAATCCAGGGTGTGCTGAGTGACTCCAGCTAGGTCTCCTAAGCAACCAAATTGGCCTGGTTGCTAGGGAGGGTAGAGTCACATGGGGTAACCTCCTCGTGGTCGCTATAATGTGGTTCTCGCTCTTGGTGGGGCGCGCGGTGAGTTGTGTGTGGATGCCGCAGAATAGCATGATTATCTCTGTGGTAACGCGCTCAACAAACCATGTGTTAAGATGCACGGATTGACGGTCTCAGACGCAGAGGCAACTGGGATTCGTCCTCCGCCACCTGGATTGAGGCGAGTAACTATGCCACCACGAGGACTAAGAGCGCATTGGGAATTGGACATTCCAAACTGGGGAGAAAATGGGAGAAAAAAGAAAAAAAGGTTTACAAAGGAGAGGCAAAATTAAGCATTGATTTTCCAGACAGAATATAAACCTTGTTCCGGACCAAATAATTTGTCAATGGTAACATTTAATTTTTTAAGTCATGGACCAACTAGGCTTACTCTGTAATGGCCTATTTTTTTAAATGATGGTTAATTGGCAATAGAAATGTTAAATCAATACTGAATAAACCAGTCTATGTATTTTTTCCATCCATTTTAGGCAAGAACAGAGTGAAACTCAAATGTTGAGGAAAAAAGCTAAAGATCTAGACTCAGAGTACAAACAACTACAGCTGGAATATCAGGAGAAAGAAAATCGATTGGTAGCTCTAGAGAATGAAGTGGAGGTAAAGGACGTGGTTCATAGATTTGTTCAGTTTACATACAGCGTTGAATGGTTGTGATGTTCTGTTTGTGGCTTACATTGTTGTGTTGTTCATGTTATAACTTTTGTAGACCGGATTAGCTTGCTGTGTTTGGTGTCATTTTACTACACCTGTTTGTGTGGATGAAAGTTTCAGTGCAGAATGCTCATGCTTTGTATTTGTTTTTCTTGTGTATTTTATTGTTGTCATTATTTTTTGTTCTTTGTCATGTTTAAGTTGTCAGTGCTTCTGGTGCCAAGCATGCCAAGACCAGTGTTGGGTATAATCTAATTACTTTTTAGTTCTGCAAGTGCTAGTGTAACGAATTACATTTTAAATACTTGTAATCAGATTACAGTTACTGATTTTCAATTGAATTACCTCTAAGTACATTACTTGGGTTACACTTTTCTTAAGTAACTTAATACATGTAAAATATGAATTATTTGAATTTGTGTTTGTGTTTCTGTAAAAGCTTGTAGTTTTAAAGGTAGTATTAGAAGACTTTTGTAAGTAGAATTACTAGAATTCCTGTATTTGGATGGCTGGCCATCTAAAATGTATGATCTACAGCCAGGAACTTCAAGTAGACAAATAAGATGCCAGTGTGCTCCCAAAATCATTCAATACAAAATCTTTATATCCCAGTTGTTTTGTACTCTTCTATGTTTTTCTGTTTTGTTGTGTTCCTGTCTAATATCTGCAATATTCGCCTGTCCTCCTTAGACCCTCCAGAGGAACAGATGCACAGAGCAGGAAGCAGATGCGTTGCTGTCAGCTCTCTCCTCCTTGCAGGACAAGGCACAACATCTAGAGTACAACCTGAGTGCAGAAACCCGTCTCAAACTGGACCTCTTCTCCGCACTCGGTGATGCACGCAGGCAGCTGGAGATAGCTCAAGGTTCTTCCTCTCATTAAAAATGATTTACTATGCAGTCGTATTCATTTCAACTTGAAAGTTGTTTTACTGAACTAGTAATCTACTAATTATTCTACAGCAAGATTTTCTAACTGGGTGTTTGCAACCCGTTTGCCCCATTGTTTGCCCCATTCAAATCCGGTCCTGAAAGCCACCATCCTGCAGATTTTAGTTCCAACCCCGCTCTGACACACCTGCCTGTAACTTTTAACCCTTGCGTTTTGTTCATTTTGTGTTCTCGGTCAAAAATGACCAGCCCTCTAAGTTTATAAATCTCTCGTACTGCATATATTATCACAAGATATTGCATTAGATGTTTTTATCAACTTCCTTTTTTTTTAGCAATTATGACCGGTTTTGTACTCCTTTATGAACATATATTTTTTTATGAATATATTTATTAAGCACGCCCTGCAGAAAACAAATAATAATAATAATAATAATGATGTAATAAATGAATGACCACTTGCATGATCTGAACAAAATAGAGTTTTTTAAAGCTTAGAATCTGGACTTTATAATGTATAGATGATCCTACCAATTCTTAAATAATGCTTTTCAATTTGCTGACAAATAAGAGTTTTGTTCTCATCATATACAAAAAAATTAAAATGATCACAAGAATTATATTCAGTTGGTAAATGTTGGTAAAAAGTTGGTAAAACCATAAAAAGTTGAGATAGCCGTATGTTATATATCGTTGAAAAAGTCTCAATTAGTAGAATGCAATGAGCAAATTTGTTTTACTCAGGAGGCCAAACTGTACTTTAGTGTTTGGAATTTCCACAGACACATAAATGCAATAAACAGGAGTGTCTTTTTGTCACGTTTTTCCTTATTACTTCCTGAAACATACAGCAGACTATCCCGATTCAAATGAGCCCAAGCACAACATAATATGAGTAGATCTTAAAATATTCCTCAGAGTGTACATGGAAAGACGACGCACAAGAGGGCACTCAACACACGATGTGTATGTATTTGTGTGTTTGTGCGTGCACATGTCCTCGTGTGTGCTCATCTAAAGGACGGGATGCTCCTGAACACGTAATATTTCTGTATTTTGTGGTCTAATCCATTCATTCATTTCCAATGGCCGGTCATTTTTGACTGGGAACACAAGTGTAACAAAGTGAAATAAAACCAATAATATATAAAGAAAATGGTACAATGTTTTTGTATGTTTTCTGAAACCATATGTAAACAATGTCAAGGAATTTTATTCCAACTGGAAAAATAAATAAATCTTGTGCTGGTAAAAATGACCAGGACACAACATTAGGATGAAGTAATCCTGAAGACCTTGATTAGCTGATTACGGTGTTTAATTGGAGTTCTGCAGGATTGGTATGAGGGAAGTACGGGTTGGTTGTTAAATTGTGATAGAAATGCCAATGCTAAATTAAATGTACATTTTTACATTGTTAAATAAAGAAAAATAAATATATACAAAAATATTTAAATAAAATAATTTTAAATTAAAGTGTTATATTTGTTTTTACATAAAATGTACTGTATTTGTTGTTTTTTTATAAATGTTGTTAGAGATTTTGCCAAAAAATTGAGAAACGTATTCTATTTTTGAAAAGGCTCTATAGTATTACATGAAATCTTAGGGGAGGTAAATAAAGAAATCAATTATATCAAATGGTTTCAGCTTATAGAGAATGTTGCACAGAAACGGATTTCAGTATTTTTTGAACATTGCATGAACATGTATTTGAAGGTTCTATACACAACACTGCTAATATAAAATGTCTTTCTTTACAGTTAAAATTGTGAAACAGGACTTGGAGGTAAAAGACATGAAACAGAAACTGGCTGAAGTGATAGCTGTTGCTCCAGGCATGTCCTACATGGCCCCAAGGTCATCTATGCCTCAGTACCTCAAGTTCTTCAACTCCGAGCGCTACATGCTGAATCCCAGAGCGCTCATGTACCAGTGTCTTAAGAAATAGAACTGGCAAGGACAAATCCGTTGGCTTTTGAAGGATTTTTTGTACTCCTCTTCGACATTCCAATCATGGGGCAACTTAATTGCTACAAGGTTTGCCTGAAAACTGCATTCTGACAATGTCAACAGCCCCTGGTGAGTCTATGGCCGTGTTCCTGATGTCAGCAGAGACAATGAGGACGGTTCTAGGCAACATTGCTTTGAGCCAATGGTTCAAGATGAAAATCAAAGCTGACTGTAAATGCACGTAGTTGCCCGGCGGATGACCATCAAATACAGAGCACAATGCCATAAGCTACGTAACCAGCAAGCTATCAGTTTGAACTTGATGGTCATTTTATGTGGCACAAGTAATAAACCTTGTGAGGACCACAGATCATAATTAGGACAAGATATTTTGTTATGAGTGTAAAATGAAGCCAATGCTCAGTCATTCTGCGCCTCTTTATTAACGTGAATTCAATTTATATAACAAGCCAATATCAATGTAAGTGAATATGTGAATATTTAAGTGCTTTGTACTGTTTTGCATTCTTTTTACATTACACACGTTATAAAGGAAGTGACCAACGCCTAAAACGTTTGTAGGTTTTCATGTTTCTGAAATCGTTGCCTTTTTATGTAACAATGGGATGTTTTTTTTATAAGAAATTTATTTTTCTGGCTTGACTACATAACTTCTTTTTTTTTTTTCTCTAAACCAAAATGAAATAATGGTTTACTTTTATACTCTACTTGTTGGTCTGCATGCCAATTTATGTAAAATGATTGTTTTGAAAGAAGGAAAAAAAAAAAAAAAGGTTTTGATGTCTAATTGTGCATTTGTGCAAGGGCTGTTTTCTTCCAATGATTTTTGGAGCAGTATTAAAGTCATTTTCAAAGATAACCCTCTGTTCTTTTTCACAATGATTTTATGACAGGAGACTAATTTTATTGTAAACCTGTACTGGAACAGCATGAGAGTGAGTAAATAACAGAAATGTAATGTCAGGTAAACCATCTCTTTAATTTTGTACTCAGGATAGGAGCTAAAATAAAATCCCATCATTTTCGGATGAAATGAAATACGACAGACACGGAATGGAAGGACTCCATATATTATTCTTACAGCCAGAAATGGTGCAATTTGGAAAAGACAGTTGTAAAAGCAGTTATGAATTTCTCAATGTTCTGCATGAGACAAAATAGACACTCAAACTTGAGTTCAAGTTTTTTTGTTTTTTTTTACACAAAATGAGTCATACTAGTCCATTTTAAACTGTTATAATTTGTCTACGCCAGTCTAAAAAAACACTTGGGTGTGATTGTGTATTCCAAGCATTTCAGTTCCACTGTCCAATGTTTTCAAGTAAAAATCAGCATCTCGGACAGAACAATTGAAAGGAATAAGCTTCACAATTTACTATAACAAGGAAAACTACACTTTTTTCTGTTGTTATAGATAATAACAAGGCTACATTGCTTGCATCACTTTCAAATTTGCTGTTTGTAACAGATGTTGATGTACCATTGAGGTGAATATAAATGTATTGCCACCAACATAAAATGAGGTAACAAACACACAGCCAAGCTGTTTAATCTAACCAGTGCAAATAGAAATCGCTTGCCAATCTGTTTAAATTGAAATTATGCAATCCAAAAAACACCACCAGAAACTGCAAATGTGCCATACAATTATTTTAGTATACTAGCATGCAGACCAGTTGAGAACTGGATTGAAAAGAAATGTCTATGGGTCCTTTGAACATAGATTGCGTCTTTGTTGAAGGCACATATTAACACGTTTGGTGCATTGTAGATCAATAATATCTTTATACTGAAACTCATGATTGTGTCACATACAGGGAAAAAGACAAATCAAGTGCTCTTGTCTTAGAAACAATTCAAATGAAAAATTACAGCATACATTCACAGGAAGAAAAAAAAAGCCACCAGAGTGGAAAGTGAAAAAGGCTTAAAGATAGACCATACGCATATAGATAAATAATCTGCTTGCTTTTTTCAGTGTTCTGAGAACCCCTTTCCTTTCACAGTCTTCGTGGATTTTGTATCGTAGATTAAAGTTAACCACAAATGAACAGTAAGCCTATGCTATTTGGTAATTTCAAAATAACTCAAAATTATAAATCATTCCTCTGACATGGAAGAATGGTTAAGGGAGAATCAGAAACCAAATGAAAACAGATATATGCCAAATGCACGTGATGTGACAAGAGACAACAAAAAGGATTTGCTGAAGTGCAAACCACAAGTAACCGATCCCACACATGCGGAAAGCAAAAATTTTCAAAAATACAGCTTGTAATACTGACTTAAATAATAACAGAGTCATTTTTTTTTTCTTCTTTTAAAACAGAGAAGCAGACTGCTACACTGACAGAATAAATGTACATGGGAACCATCAGCAAACACTTTCCACCACCTAAAGTGGTGTGAAGAACAGAGTGCAGGGGCCGTTTTCTTGAGGCTCAGTTCAAGGTCTTTTGATCCCTCCCCACCAAGCTTGCACTAGAGTCCTGTCCCATGCATGAAGATAAAAGATGGTGGAGAGGAGCAGGCAGATTCCACCCTTTGCTACGAAGAAACGGTGACTGGATTCAGAGTGCCATTACGACTGTAGAATTTTGAGAAGGCCTCCTCCAGCACAGTCGTAAGACGTGGTTGATCCCCCTTAAGATCAGACAGAAAGAACAAGTTTGAAAGAGTAGAGACAGGAAAAAGAGTAAATTAGCAAGATAACTATATGTACAAATGTGATAAATGGTACAGAAAAGCAACATGGAAAAGGTATACAAGATAATCCAAAAGATAAATCTAAAAGAAAAAGTGGGTATAAAATATGAATGGGAAGGACTGTTGG
Source organism: Moxostoma hubbsi (assembly GCA_032164185.1). Classification (NCBI taxonomy): domain Eukaryota; kingdom Metazoa; phylum Chordata; class Actinopteri; order Cypriniformes; family Catostomidae; genus Moxostoma; species Moxostoma hubbsi. The sequence continues at coordinate 18,440,279 of JAVLUX010000022.1, forward strand.
ATATTCGACTATTTCTCCAAAACTGACTAGTTGATTAGTGAAGTTTGACAATTCTTTTTAGCAGTGGTGCTTTAAAAGGGATGAATTTACTGACACAAGTGCTCAGAGAGGGTTGTAATGTGCAGTACTGTCAGCCAGTGTCAATCTAGTCAATGAGAGGGTCAAATGCAGCATCATTCCAAATCTAAAGTTTTTGGTTAAATATGTCATTGTAGTAATTCACGATTCAGTCATCTTAATTTAATCCAAGAGTGTAAGCGAAACTAAGCGAGTAGTATTCGGGTAGTCATGTGATTTCAACATAGCAGCCCCCATGAGGGGACCCTCTCCATGTAGAATAAGAACAGCTTTAACAAGGTTATTGATATGACTAGTCCCCTCATCTCGTGATGTGATTTTATACATGTTTCTATAGGAGTACAACTTTAATGAGGAAAAAATTACTAAGCGCACCTATAAGTCGACAACATGTAAAGTCATGTAAACTCATTCAATACCTTTCCTTTATCAGAGTACATTTATTTACACTGGCGGCCAAAAGTTTGGAATAATGTACAGATTTTGCTCTTATGGAAAGAAATTAGAACATTTATACACCAAAGTGGCATTCAACTGATCACACTGTATAGTCAGGACATTAAGAATACTATTAGAATTTAAAAAAAAAAAAGTTCAGAACTTCTTAAACTACTTCAAAGAGTTCTCATTAAAAAATCCTCAATGTGCAGCAATGACAGCTTTACAGATCTTTGTCATTCTAGCTGTCAGTTTGTTCAGATACTCAAATGACATTTCACCCCACACTTCCTGTAGCACTTGCCATTGATGTGGCTGTCTTGTCAATGCCAACCTTTTCTTTTTGTTTTTCTGTTTCAAAAGTGCAAGCTTTTTCCTTTCAATTCTTCCCCTAAGACTTCTCTTTACTGTTACATGAAACTAGTGTTGAGCAGGTAGAATGCAATGAAGATGTCAGCTGAGGTCATGTGTGGCATCTATTTCTCAAACTAGAGACTGATGTACTTATCCTCTTGTTTAGTTGTACATCTGAAACCTTGACCAATGATCTTACCGGCATATCTAATGTGCAAAAGTGTAGAGCGCATGCCTGTTTCAATGTCAATAGCACATAATAAGCTGATTATTTAAAATCTCATGCAAGCGCATTTTCTTTCTCATTCATTCGTCAGATTTTTCCAGCACATTGGTGTGCATGTGAAAGTTTTGCACATCCCTAGTGTAAAAAAGGTAAACTCAGAATCGTTTATTAACGATTAATCGTTTATTTTATCGTTTAAGAGAAGCTACTGTGCAGTGGGGAATCTTTCGTTGGAGTCAGAGTAACGCAGATGGTACTGCCTCATCCCTCACAAAAGAGCCAAGTCTGACAGATGACAATGCTGAAGCAATTAACTGAGATTGCTCCATCCTTATCCTCAAGATAGAACAAGTGTCTGCTTATTAGTACCACAGAGGAACAAACCATTACAGTGAAAACCATTGTTCAGAGCATTTCATGACACAAAGAAAACTGACAAAGAATAGCAAATAGTTGAGGGTACTACTCTTTTGAAAGTCAGTTCTAAAATAAAGCCATGTGGTGCACACGGTAAAGCTCATGAATGCTAATTTGAACTAGTGCTGCAATGCCAAACCCTGTTGTAGTATTCTCTGTGAGAGATCTGGCCCTGGTCTGTGCATTAAGAGAGGCGAGAAAGTATGGGACAGTTCATCCTTTGTGTCCGCTTTGTTTGCGGTTCTTATTAGCTCAAAGTGTTTGTGTGTCTTTGCCCCATTGCCTTCTCACACTTCTAGAAATCCGCCACCACTTGCTCCAAAAATGTCCTCAAGCAAATTAATTATCGATTCATTGTTGGAAACACTTTTGAAAAATGTTGGCACTAGTGTTTTGAAAAGTCAGCTCTGTAAATTTGTACCTGGTGACAACTTTTAAAAACTGTCCAGAAGCATTATTTAACATCAACAGTTTAAGCTATTTGTTTTAAAATTCAAAATACTGACAAAAAAGTACAATGTCATCTTATATGGCAAAGAAATACAGATTATACCTCAGTATGTAAAATTACACTGATAACATGTTGCCTAAACAATATCAAAACAAGAACAGGACTTAATCTAAATTAAATACAGATGTCAGAAAGAAATGAATCCTTCATCACAAATATTAACAAAGTATACTGTATATAGAGTGAAACCTAAAATCTCTTACCTCACTAATGAAGCCAAGCTGGACTAGTTCCACAGCCAACTCCTGTACATTCTCATCTAATGAAAGAGGGCACAGTTCTTAACTTCTTCAATACTGTGCTGCAGTACCAAGTGAAATGCTTGCATTGAAAAGTGCTGAATTATATTGTATGTTAATAATGTTCTCTTTTCTAAAGTTGCAATTCTGATCACTCTTTAGGATGCAGTTCATCGTTTTAATATAATTCAGCATAGCTGAACACAATGTTTATATTATTGTATTTATAATTTCATAATGTACAAATGAGCGTGTGTAAAGAGGGAAAATTAAGGTCCATGAGAAGAAAAAAAATAGCATCACGCCATAAGCATCCTCTATGCCAGTATGCAAACGCGTATACTTGGCCAACGCATTGCAAAAGCACAGCCTTTACATTCTGTTCTGTGCATTGGGGGGGTGGGGGGGGGGCTGTTGGTGCGTGCGACAGCATTACCTTGAAATGTCAGTGCCATTAAAGTTGAGGATGACCTCCCTTGTGGCAATGTTGAGAATGCAACGCATACTTAAGAAATGTATTCTGACACATTTCAGAATGCAACAGCGCATGCAATTGAGCTCGCGCAGATAGATGCATTTGTGTTCACGTGCTTGTGGAGATTATGTTTCAGGCCTTAGACTGATAAAATACTTACTTGGTGCCAAATCACAACTCAAGTGTCGGTTCAGCTTATCTTCCAGTTTTAGCAATAAGGTCAGCTATAAAAAGATCAGTGAGGAGAAATGAATGCAGAGTAACACGTCAAGCTTACATCAACATCAATGAACACCTTAATTAAGACTTACATGGTGCTTTGCTCCTTCCTCCACAGGCTCGATATTGCACTGCATTTGTACAACCTTTATGAAGAGAGACAATCTTTAACACCAACATTCAACACTAAATGACATTTTATCCATTTAAATGACTGTAACCACCTATTTAAATTTGGCAGAAAGGGAACTTGATCACTATATAAAATCCCACACATGGAGTATGACTGACAGTGTGGGGAGGTGAGGAACTGTCATTTATTCTTAAATGCTAAAACCCCTCCCCATTTACCATCTCTTTAATTAATTTCTCACCTTCCTGGTCTCCAGTTCTGCAGGCTCAGGCGTGGGCGTCTTAACAGAGGGTGGCACGATGGGGGACTTTACAGCTTCTTGCTGAGGCTGCTGTGGGCAGGGCATGCCAAAGGCTGTCAACGGATAGATTCCATTCCTACATCACAAGAAACAAGAGCACACGTCTCAATTACAACATTTGTGACCGCTTTCTTGATGTCAGTCAGAGTGGCAAGAACAGAACTTCATTTAAGAAGAATGAAAGCTGGTTAATTCAAGCACCTTTACTCAGTGGTGCTTGTTGTGTTTAGATCTTGTAAATGAAATGTTAACTTTTCAATTTGCTCACCTCACATCTTCAAGGAACTTGTCAAGCTCCAAGGCAGGAAACTGTGAGAGTCTGATGGGTACAAAGACAGGTTTATAACAGCCATTTAAGTTGCATGATGCATTTGTGCATTACTCTGACAGTAAAGGGATAATTGACTCAAAATTGAAAATTGTCATCATTTACACATCCTCATTTTTTTTATCTTTCTTCTGTGGAACATAAATGTTGATCGTTAGAATGTTAGGTAGGGATGGGACGATATAACATTTTTATACATCACGAACCAAAAAAAAAAAAAAATGACAAACCATATCTTGGCATAACTAGATTTTCTGAAATTTGCAACATTGTTTTGAAGTGAAATAATCCGCCAAACATCATAATCTCTCAATCGCTTGATTTTACCACCACATTGCTTTTGTGCTACACTGTTTACAGAGTTCACACAAGGTCCTTGAAGTGCTTAAATTGTAGCTTTTATACCTGGAAAATCAGTTTTGATGAAAAGTGCTTGAGAATAAAACGGATCGTTTCCTCCATGTAATGTGTCCACTGAAGATAAGGTGACTCCACTTTCATTGAGTAATGTGTCTTAACATCCTTTCTGTTCTTTACAGTCAAGATACAAAAGTAAAAATAAATATTAATTTTAATCTCAAGCAGCATGGATGCGCTAAAGAAACCTCTCGTTGATGTTCGCTGAACTGGAACACTTAAGAAATGCATGTTGAACTCAGTAACAAAACTCAGTGACAGTAACCTTTTTAGCATTTAAGCAAGCTCATATATATATATATATATATATATATATATATATATATATATATATATATATATATATATATATATATGTCTGTGTGTGTGTGTGTGTGTGTGTGTGTGTGTATTATATATAAAATACACCCCCCCCAATGTTAGGGACTGACAGCGTCAGTCACTGTTCGCATTCAGTGGATACTTTTTCCTTACAATAAAAGAGAATGCAGACGGAGTGTCAGTCAATAACACTCTAGCATCTCTCATTGTGTTCCAAAGTAGAAAGTCACATGGGTTTGAAACTAAATAAGAATACAGAATTTTCATTTTTGGGTGAACTATTCCTTTAATGCTTAGCTTTTTTGATACTTATGTTTATCCTCTTCACAAATAACTACGCAAATGCATCACAGGAGGATACTCACTTTAGCTGGACCTCTTTCCTTTCCATGATCACCTGGTTAGGGTCCATGTTCTTCGTCATTTCCTCTAATGCATTTTCAGGGATCATGTCTAGAACCCAGAACCAAAAGGAAATTTATTTTATTCGGTTAACCATCACTGAATCCCATACATGAAGGTGACATAAAATGAAATGGCTGAATGATTAGATTAGCTCGGTGACTCACGCTGGTGACTGACGATACAGTGTGCAGCCAGGAGTTTCAAAAGAGGCACTTCAAACAGAGCTTGGTGGAAAAGCAGCTCTCTGGCTGTGGGCCTTTTACTGGGGTCGACCTCCAGACACTTCTGAATGAACTCCTAAAACACACAAAACATTGTAACTAACAGAAACAAACTTCATACTGACAACTATATACATTCAAAGACTGTATAATTATTACTACTGTGTTAAAATGTTGCTTTGCTCCTATACTCACTCTCTGAAGTGGGTCCTCCAGAGACTGGATGGCACTGTTAATGGCTTCTTGTGACACGTATGATGACTCTCCATTACTTTGAATTTCCAGAACAGCCATCTACAAACCCAAGGAGAAAAACCCAAATCACTGGTCTGATCGGCCTGATCAGCTTTGATGCTCTGATGAAGATGTGCAGTTCACATCAAGAGAGCACTCACCTCTAAGGCGCACATTCCAAAAGAATAAATGTCCACGGCTGTAGTGACACTGGTGACAGCTTCATGAGGGAAGAGTACAATCTGTATTAAGTCACCTTCACACAACAAGAGTACTGACAGATCTGTAGTTTATAACATTAACTGCTGTCTCACAATTGTTTTTGTAAAGCACACATTTTTACCTCCATACTCTGGAGCAAAGAAGTGCAAACTCTTTTGTTCCTCCCGACATGTTTTGACGTGGTTATTAATGGTGTCTGGGGCCACTACAAAGACACAGAAAAATCTCAGCAACAAGAACAAAATCTATAATATTTATCCATCCTCAAGAGGGTTTTAGCCCACCTGAGCCAATTTTGATGAGCCCATTGTGCTGTATGAAGATGGTGTCACAGGTCAGGTTTCCGTGGATGATGGGAGGTTCACATGAATGCAGATAGCTGAGGGGAACGTGGACAGAAAGCAACTTAAAGCGGAACTTCAAAACATGAAGAAAAAAACAGCTATGAGATTTACAGACAACATTCCTGATCATAGGAGATTTTGTACCCCATTCCTAAAAATGGCTCTATAGTAAGCTATGGGAAAACATCAACTTAGTTTATGATTCAAAGAAAATTAATCAAATTAAGTCTGTCTAAAGAATGAGTGAAATAAATAGTACACTCACCTTAAGGCAGATAATATCTGAGTGCACCATCGTTTCCATGCCTAGAAAAGAACAACAAAGAGTTAACAATGACATATGAGCACACAAGTATGTCTGATATTACAACAGTTTAAAAAAAAAAAAAAAAAAAACAACACACAGACCTAGGAATACACCGATATTGGAAACATGGGAACAGATACACAAAGACGTGATAGTAACAGAAGCTGTTAGCAAATAATCTGTTAAACCCGAAAATAAAATATTGGTGCATCCTTGCTTACATCATTCAAATTTTATAAACAATTCTGATCTGAACTCAAACTTTAGACTGGTGAATAAATTAAAGCACAGTCAACAATGCCAAATTTTGAAGCAATTCAATTAAAGCACAAAATGTATTTTAGTCTGCAGTGCATGTTTCAAAACCGCATTCATACCTTTTCATTCATAGTCTTGTGATTTTTCTTTGTCTTTTTTAGAAACTGCTTTAGGCTCCCAGACGACATGTACTCTGTGATGAAAATAACCTGAAGGGGGTGACAAAAAAAGTCTCATTTCAACATAAAATCAAAATGGCACATTTATAAATAATGGTTCTGCATGATTCTGAATACTAGCATTATATTAACGGAGGCTTTGATGCATTTCTTACCCTGGCTCTGTTCTCCTTCACATCTGCCCAATACTTGTGAAACTTCACTATATTCACATGCTCCAGCTGGATTAGGTTATCAAACACTGCTTTAACTTTTTCCTGGAAAGCAAAAAAAGTAGTGTAAACATTTTAAATGGAAAACTTTAAAGTAATAGTTCACCCAAAAATGCAAATTCTCTCATCATTTACTTACCCTCATGCTATCCAGATGTGTATGACTTCTGTTGACACAAATGAAGATTTTTAGAAGAATATCTCAGCTCTCTAGGTTCATACAATGCAAGAAAATGGATGCCAAATTTTTAAGCACCAAAAATTACATAAATTAGCATAAAAGTAATCCGTAATACTCAAGTGGTTAAATCCATGTGTTCTGACACGATATGATATGTGTGGGTGAGAAACAGATCACTTTCACATTCTTCTACTTGTGTTTTTGGTGATTCAATTCTTCATATTTAACCCCCTACTGAACAGGGAGAAGAATTTCTAGCAAAATTATTACTTAAATAGTGATCAGTTTCTCAACCACACCATTCATATCACATTTGAACATATGGATTAAAACACTGGTATCATATGGATTATTTTTATGCTGCCTTTATATGCATTTTGGAGCATCAAAATTTTGGCACCCATTCACTTGCATTGTACGGACCTACAGAGCTGAAATATTCTTCTAAAAATCATAATTTGTCTTCTGCAAAAGAAAAAGTTATACACATCTGGGGTGGTATGAGGGTGTGTAAATCATGAGAGAATTTTCATTTTTGGGTGAACTATCCCTTTAAGGGAACTATTTGACACGTAGGTAGGCTATGTAATGCTCGGTCCACACATTTATGCCAGACATTAAAGAATAGACTTTGATTAAAGGTGCTTATAGGCAATGACAGTGTGAAGAAGAAAGAAAACACTTCCAACACAAGAGATAGTTCCATAACCACAGAGAATGGTTTTATCACAATTCTCTTCAGTAGTAGATGAAGCCTCAGAGTAAGAATCTGATTTCCATAAAGGCTTGGCAGATATCAGATCAGACCACTTTGTAAGGAGCTTACACCCAAGAAAAGAAAGCAAGCACACTTATTCTTTGAAGCAATCAAGCTGTCCTAAGAAACATAATAGTAAAATAATAATCGTTAATAGTAATTCATATCTTTTACTATTAGAAAGGAAGAATACATGAAGCAATACGGTAGCATCTTCAGCCAAGTATGGAGATAACTATCAAAGGTGAACTTTCATGATGGGTGTGCACATTTATCCTGCTTTGGCCTTACACATAAGGTGTTTGCAAAAGTTCAGCTGGACTTTTATTGGAATTAATGTGGAATACATGTAATTCATTCATACTGTATGTTTTGTTTAAACTAACAGCTTACCACCAATTCAGTAATACAGGCAACAACTAGGAAGAAAAGTGTGTACAAAAATCATATCTGCATTGTTGTTAATAACCGGCATGCTGGTGAACCCCTGGGCAACTTGTGTTTGAATGCCTTCATGTGGCAAAATTGATCACAACAAACATTAAACTTACAATGTTTATGTTATAGGTAATTTAATTGAGTGGAGAAACAGTAACTATTCCAGATATCAATCTGTAGACTCTACCACCAACTGGCAGTACAAATCTTTCTCATAAAAACAACAAAGCAAGCACAGCGTTAGTAGCTCTACCTCCTGTAGTTTGAAGTTCTTCCGCTCAGAAAACATGACCTCATTCCACACAACCTCCACACCCTCCTCTGTGTCCATGGCGAGGTAAGCATTGTCGATACCTGGTACATTGCGCTGGTTAACCTGTGGGGAGAAAAGAGCTTGTTACTCCTTACAAAATAAGCAAAAAGTTTATTATGTAATTTAAAAAGCACAATCCATCTTACAGAACAAGGGTTGGCAAACTATGGCATGCTTGCCAGCATCAGCACATGGAGGGAAAATCACTGGCACGCCAGCAATGGTGAGAGAAGTAGACTACTTTATTTATATAAATTCCTCACCTACATTCTAATCTACATCTTGATGTAATCCTTCCTCATGATAACACAGCATGTTTTCATGAGCTGAATGGGAGGCTAAACAAAAAGTAACAAATGTGACGAGACTGCAGCATACCCAACAAACTCGCTCAACACGTGCAAGCCATTTGCGCATCAAGAGCCGACAGCGCTCAACTTTCGGTTATTTGCATGGGTTAACATGCCCGCTTTGCTGTGGTCGGGCTGCGCAGATGACAGCATACATTCTGTGTTTCATTTGTTTCTTTTTACTTTCAGAACAATCACGTGATGTAATGAGGAAAACACCACTATTAATCCTTGATGTTTCTAACCCAGCATACAGGTACACCCCCCTTAAACTATGGTCATACTCAAAATTACATTATAAGAAAAAACATATACCCACATCATGGGGTTAAAAAAATGTAAATTAAACCTGGAAACAAAGTTGTAGCATTTTGCAGGTGCGATTCACTAAAAAGGGCTAAATATTTATAGCGGAACAGCCACTGACAAAGAAAAAATTTTTAAATATTTGGTACCTCTTCTCTCCGTTTCTGCCAGCGCCCACAGGGGCTTTCCTCCAGAATCTCAGATTCATCTTCACTTTCCTCCTCCTCATCTTCAGTTGCCGATGGAGCAGGTTGTGTTACAGTGGAAACTGGAGGAGACACTGAGGAGACCCCCTGTCCGGTAGGTGGTGAGGCTGCAGAATCAGACTTCGCATCCATTGTGGATGCAGGGGTGGGTGTGGCAGTCTGTTTTACTTCTTCCGACATCGCTGACTGATAACTGACAGCCCTGTCCTGAACCGCCACAAAACAAGAAGTCTGGCTCACTCACACCTCGAGGGCAGGAGGCAGAGAGCTGCAAACAATCAGGAGCACAACAGTATAAATGTCGTAATGTCTTAAATATCCATAGGATCTTTCATAAGTTTCAAAAAGCAATTGTTTAACTTAGAAATAAAGTTTTTTTCCTTCCTTTTCATGTATCTTCTAAGAATTAGCCTACTAATAACAATTTGATACTAAAGTTTGTCAAGACAAACTTTGATGTTGGCTTGACAAAGCCTTGTCCAAAAGTTTAAGCTAAATTTAAAGTTTTGAAATGTAATGGTTTTACAGACATTGCAGTAAAACAACCAGCTAGCTAGATAGACACATGGTCAGACAGACTTTCAGATAGATAGATATACAGAGATACAGCTTAAAGGGCAAACATACTCTATGCAAGTACGTGAATGCAGACACACCTTGCTACGCAAGCTCGATTTCACGTGCCGCTGCATTGTGAAATGAGACAGTGCTCAATTCTTAACCCAACGCAAATACGTGCTGCATTCTCAGTGTTGCTGCAAGGGGCGCTGGAGTAGATTTTCTTCTTTCAATCAACAACTGTCATGGCAGAATCAACCATTTGAGTTGAATCTTTTAGAACAATATATATGATTTTTTGTCCCCAGACTATTCAAACAAAATAGTTTTCTCTGTGTCTCACCCCCACTCCTCCCCTATCGACTCTACTATATCTGGTTTTGTGGTCACACCTAAAAAAAATCTAGGGAGGCAATAAACCTGCTCTTTGGCACAGTTCAAGCTTGTATTCAACTTACTTCCTGTGCAAACTCTATGCAGGCTTTGGATATATCAGCCGAACGATATTAGCCTTTCCCAGATATATATTGGTATCGCCGTATACGTTTACTGATATACGCAGCTATGAAAAAAAAAACATTATGCAGAAAACAATGCTTTAGAGTTGGTGTCATATCATAGTTTGTCCAGCAGAGCACGCTCCGACTCTATTGTTTACAAAGCTGACGGTGGCTCTGCAGACAGGGTGGAGTTAAGCGGTGCGAAGTTGAGTGGTGTCTTCTCGGTAAGTTGCTAACTAGTTACACTGGAGAGTTATTAAACATAATTTTTCCTTTTCAAAATAACTAATATAACGTTAACCCTGTCCCTGACAACCATGTCACTCATGTCTGTTTGCTGTTAGCCAGCTATAGTTTGCCAGTGCAGTTTGTATTGTAGCAGATTGAAAGGTAAACATCAGAGCATCTTTTTGCAGCTCAGTAGACATCGGTGCGGTGGTGGATTGTGTTTGTTGAGTGTTGAATTCATGCTACATTGTTACCTTGTTGAGATGCATTGCTAGTCCATCTTTTACTTTAAGTGACAAAGAGCTTATAGCTAACTAGCTAACCACGTAGCTACTTCCATTGCTTGTCAGATGAGTGGAATATCATGTGTAAACATGTATTCACCAAACTGTTGTTCATGATTCAGTTTGGTACTCCCTTCAAACAGATAATTCCAATCATTGTATTTATAAAATGTAGTTTTTAAAAGACTGGTTTTCCACCATTGAAAGTTTCCCCTGAACTTGTATAGCAGAATATGGTGTAATGCCGCCGTTTATCTCTTGACCCGGTGGGTGTTAATGTTTCTTGTAGAAACCCAGCTTGTTTTTTGATTGCCTGATATGGAAAAACAGCAAGTCCGATCAGTAAGAAAAGACATAGCACATGTCAGAACAGTCTGAAAGCAATGCCAAGTTTGGTGGATGTGACTTTAAAGCTCTAGGAGGAAAATCTCTGTCAAGACAACATAAATATATTGATGTTGATTTTTGAAATTCAATAATAACTAAACCAAGCCACGCAATTTTACACTGTTCCAATTAATTGTAGTAAAAATGTGCATTGTAATTGCAAAAAACAAAACTGTCAATTAAAAATGCACGATTAATTTATCAAGAACATTTGAAAATAATCATATTTGAATATGCGTCAATGATAAAGGAAGCAGTAAAAGACACTCTCGCTCTTAAACTTTACCAAATGAAGGATCAATCTGAACAGTAGCAGGAACTAAAGTCAAAAGCTTTGAAGTGTAAACTGGGTGTCACTGTGTCAGGATCACTTTCAATCTGATTAACACTAACCTTGTTTTACTTGCTGACCTCCACAACAATGATAAACTAGATCAGCTGGAGCACAATCACATAGGAGGTGTAGTAATGTTTACATTATCTTTCTCTGCGGGGTTTCTCAGAGTCATGACCTCAATTCAACTCAAGCCACAGAGAATATTCAAGCATGAAAAACAAACTACCCGGCGAATATCCAACCTGATTGACAAGATAAACCCCCAGAAAAAAATAAGCCATACGGTGACCTACCAAATAAACTTTAATGTTTATGATCTTACTTTAGTTTATCCTGAAATGAGCGGTGTCGCCAGCTCGCCGGAAGCAGCTAACCGTCGCTTCCTTGATATATTAATACTGAAGTGGAGAATCCTCAGACGAACACGATAAATCCTCAAGCAATGTGGGTCGGTTTAGGAGTCCAGCTCTCGGGGGTTGAGTTAGAAGTCCACAAAATTCCCAAGATATGAAAATAACCGTTCAGTTTTCCTTTAGCCGACTTGCGGGCGAGAGGCTAACAGTGTAGCTCCGCGGCCTCGAGAGCCTTCGCGAAAAATACACGAGAAAAACAGCTTTCTTTGGATGATACGGTTAATGTTAAAGAATTCAATAAAACAAACAAAGCTCTACGGCCACGTTGTGCCGGAAAATTGCCTAAAATAGGAGTACAATAAAGACAGGCTGACAGATTTGAGGCGGTTTGTCTGATAGCTACACTCCCAGATATTCGCTTTCTTCACAAGTCCTGAAATAATTTGTTTCCGTTCAGGAGACTTAAATATACAAATGCGAACAGGTTCGAAGTGACAAAAAATTAATTATACATCGACATGGCTGGATACATATAAACTGCGACAACTCTGAAGGCTGTGTCCCGTATGAATCCCTTGTGTCTAGCGAGTGAAGATCAGAGCAAGTGTACACAACGCCCCCTACTGGATTAAATGATTCTGCCACGATTTAAAGGCGCCCTCGCGATAGGGGAAAGGTGCCAAGCGTTGTTCCTGGCAGGCTGCTCCGCTTTACAGGCTCCATGTGATGTGGGTGGGGGCGGGGTTAGGGTATCTGCTGCCTGTAAGGAACAAACTGTGGCCCCTTTGTACAATTTTTCTTCTTAAAAAAATGTATTTCTCCTAAAGAAATTAACTGCAATTTTGAAACATATGTATATCATGATGACTCGCATGAGATGAACTGGTCATATTGGTAACCTTATAAAAGCTGTTTTAATCTACTTGGAAAGTGTCCCCTCATGGGGGCTGACATTGTTAGGATCACATGACCAGCCGAAAATTCTCTCTTAATTTCAGTAACTACCCTGTCATTGGATACTTTCGCTTGTGGATTAAATTTGGATAGTGATTTTCTTACAACAGATGTTTGCAGGGTAAACTTCAACAGTGGTGAATGGGAGTACATGGGAGATCACAACAAATATTACTTTCACTTACCCTTGGCTCCAAGACCATAAGAAAAATGTTTCAGCAATTATTGTACCGTCTTGTACTGTTTGCACATGCACTTTATTTAGAAATGTGTAGTCTCATGTTGTTATGTGTTTGTTTTATGTTGTTTCATGTTGTTTTTATGTAGCACCATGGTCCTGGAGGAACGTTGTTTCATTTCACTGTACTAGCTGTATATGGTTGAAATGACAATAAAAGCCACTTGACTTGACTTGAAAAAATCCACTCTTACATTTGAATGACTTTCCAGAAGAGGACTAAAATAGAGAGCGGTGGATTAAGACAGTCAGATGGTTGAAGATGCCAGATTTACTGTCACTCAGCAGCTGTAATAAAAAAAACCTTGCAGCTGTGGTAATTCATTTATTTTAAAATAATTCCAGGGTAATATAACACAAAGCAATACATTTATGCATTTGGCAGATGCTTTTATCCAAAGCGACTTACAGAGCCCTTACTACAGTGACAATCCCCCCGGAGCAACCTGGATTTAAGTGCCTTGCTCAAGGACACAATGGTGGTGGCTGTGGGGATCGAACCAGCAACCTTCTGATTAACAGTTTAGAGCTTTAGCCCTCTACGCCACCACCACTTCAAAGCATACTGTTATAAATTTACACTCAATATTAAAAAAAATTATAATATTAAAAAAATGAGAGATTTACATTGATAAATAAGGCGTAAATGCAACATCACAGTCTGTGAAAAGGTCTATGGCATCTTATACTGACACCTCGGGGCCTGGATGCATCATCATTCAAACCCAATAGTTTTTAGTTAAAGTCCAAAACGACATGAGCAAAAACTTATGAAAGGGAGACAAGTGAAAATAGAGAATAAACACATAATTTATTCATTTTCAACCAAGGAGATCTGATATATGATGAAATAAGAATTCCAAACAATTCATTGCATACCATTTTTTAATTCCCACAATAACGTGCGTATATGGCATGTGAAAAAGAATAGTACTTGAAAGAGTATGCAAATATAAATGCTTTAAATAATATAATTCTACATTCTAATGACCTCATTACATTCAATGTTTATGTCAGCAAGTGGCTGGTATCATTTTGGAAATAAATATAGTAATTTTTTGTGTAACAATTTGTTACACTTTGGCAGTCTGATCAAATAACGAGTACTTAAAAAAGTACTTAAAAACTGAGGTAGACAGGTAGTTCAATTGTTTATGGGTTATCTGTGTATTTCAAATCTTAAATTGGACCTCAGTTATTCCAATCACCCACAGTGGAAATGTCTGAGGTCATCCGCTGGGAAGCAGGCCCCCATTTGACAGGCAGAAAGAAAGAAACCCTCACGACCCTTTAGGAGGTATATAAATAGAGTTTGTGTCTAAGATGAAAGGGTAAAAGTTGGGCTGGGTGTACTGTAAGTGTATGCAAGCATATGTGTGCACGTGTGAACTGGTCTTAAGCATTAGAGAGTTTATTTGTGCACATGGCTAGCTAGGAGTGTGCCTCCACCAGAATATAAAGGAACTGTGGATTGGAAGAAGGAGCAAGCTGATCAGCAAAGAAAATTGATCTATCTCAGCCTTTTTGGACTGATTCTGAGCTTCAAATTCACTCAACTGTCATCTAGCACCATCAACCATAAAGGAAAACCAAAAAGAGCAATATGGGAGTAGAAGAGAAGTTGTCCGAAACATCTGTCCAAACAACTGAAGCTGCTCCACAGACCTTGGGCAGCAGTGTAGCAAGTGTTGCTGCCCCTAATAACATCTATTCAGCAATTTTAAGCCGTAATGAGGCTGTAAAAGATGCTCGACGGCTCAAGGACTTTCAGGAGCTCAGAGACAAATATGTGCGCAAGAAGGTTCTGTTTGAAGACCCCCTCTTTCCTGCTCAAGACTCCTCTCTTTTTGAAAATGAAAAGTTCCCTCTAAAGTTAGAATGGAAGCGCCCATCGGTGAGTGACATACCTTAGGTGGTGTGAAACTTGGTGTTTTTATTGTGCATAAATTATTTCGAAAACCTCAGTTTCACATGATTTCTTAACATGATTTTTTTTGTGTGCCCAAAATACTTAATTATATACATAATTACATATACATAATACATAATTATGATAATATATTCACAGCTGCTTAAAAGCTGAAGTGTGTAATTTCTGTGCCACTAGTGCCACTAAATGGAATGGCAAATATAAACATTGTTTTCAAACAGCTTTTCCGAAAACACCTCCGGCTGCTGTTGATCGATCAAACAGACACAACTCTGGTTGAGTCAGTGATGTTGTGTCGGGCTGGACAGCCCACTCAAAAGGAACTGTTATACCACAGAGACGCAGTGTTAACAGTTTTTGAGGAAATTAACTTGTGAATTTTCTTATAGTTAAAGGAATAGTTCATCCAAAAATGAAAAATCTCTTATGATTTATTCACCCTCATGCCATCCCAGATGTGTATGAAATTCTATCATCTGCTGAACACAATTATTTTTAGAAGAATATTTCAGCTCTGTAGGTCCATACAATGCAAGTCAAGAGGGTCCAACATTTTTAAGCTAAAAAAAAGAACATAACGGCAGCATAAAAGTAATCCATACAACTCCAATGGTTGAATTTATGTCTTCAGAAGCGATATAAGTGTGGGTGAGAAAAAGATCAATATTTCAGTTTTTTTTATTTTTTACTAAAAATCTCAAATCTTAAACAGTCCTCTTATGTGCTCTTCTCTGCTCAGAGTTCTTCTTCTTTTGTTTTTGGTAATTCACATTATTCTTGCATATTGGCACTTACTGGGAGGAGAATTTATAGTAAAAAAAAGGAATTAAATATTGATCTGTTTCTCACCCACACCACACCTATCAAATCATGGATTTAACCACTGGAGTTGTATGGATTACTTTTATGCTTCCTTTATGTGCTTTTTGTAGCTTTAAAGTTTTGGACCCTGTTGAATTGCATTGTATGGACCTAGAGAGCTGAGATGTTCTTCTAAAACTCTTTGTTTGTGTTTAGCAGAAGAAAGAAAGTCATACACATCTGGGGTGGCATGAGTGTGAGCAAATGATTTGAGAATTTATGTTTTTGGTTATTCCAAGTTGGGACAGCAGACAGCATTTCAACACCGAAGTTACACACTACAGCGTCGACTATTGAAATACTATTAATTGCAGTATTTCTTTATCACTTTGTTTTACAGTAGAACGTGATGATAAAGGCCATCTTTGATATTAAATCTGTAAATTAAGTGAGATAAAGTGTCCTGAATATGTTTTTGTTCAATAAATGAGGTTACTTGTGTTTTCACTTTCTATCTGAGTAAGCAACAATGCTGCAGCATCAGTTCAGATATTTCTTACAGGCATGCTATAAGTGATCCTTCAGTGTGTGTGTTGAGGGTATGGCCGCAATTTAGCACATTCTAAAGTCTCAGGCTGATGACTTGCCCATTTATTTCATGCTGTGTGTCATTGCTGGACAGGGCAAAGTTCTTCTGTATCAAAACCCCGATTATGAACTTAGGTTGAAATGTGAATGTATTTTCTTCTCACCCTTTGGAACTAACTATTTATGACAAGATTTATCATATGGCTGTAAATTGGTTCTCTCTTAGCTTCAAATAAATAGTCAAGCAATTTCATGTGTAATGTGATTACTGACACTTTAAAAATAATCAGAGGGAGGATAGTCTCAGTGGAGATGCATAGTGTACTTTATGTTGCCTTGACATCCATTTCAGAGTGCAGCTGAATTTTATGACCCAGGACAGCTGTTGAATTGCTGTGGTCTTGGTGAGATCCTCACATATTTGTGAGACAAGGAGACGTAACAAAACAACCATATGTAAAATACATTTTCTAAACTGTGCTAACTTGCAATGTTACAATAAAGAGCTATCTTACTCTTAAAAAGTAATCCTTAAAATGTATTCAGGTTGATTTAGTGTTTCTATGACATGAATAAAACCAGTTCATTTCGATGTTACCACATGATGCACATTTTTGGTTACGATTTGTAGGCCTATCAGTGTAACAATAATAATGTTATTAACTGTAAATATGTCTCCTTTTCCTGTACAGGATATTTGTAGCAATCCACAGTTCATTGTCGGAGGAGCCAACCGGACAGACATCTGCCAAGGAGACCTGGGTAAGAAAGTGCACATTTATGATATTCTTAATACGGCAAAATAAATGAACTGGTGCTTATTTGTGTTTTACCTCAAGCTGTTCTCTTGACCTGGCGATTATGGTCAAGAGTCACAAGAGTCACATACTGTACCTAAAGTACTCTTGAGTATCTGTATTTACTCGAGTATTATTTTTTCTGGAAACTTGTGACTTTAACTTCACTACATTTGAAAGACAATCATCGTACTTTTCACTCCACTACATTTCTATAAAGGTCCTCGAGTAGACGTTACAATGTAGCAGCTTTGATAACCAGTGGATGATTTTTTTTTCTTCTCTAAATCGTGATTGTTTTTTTGCAGGTGACAGACAGCCTATCAATAATCACTCTTGTAGGGTCATGTGTCGTGAAGTTTAATGATTTCCCAGCATTTTTTAACACTGATCAGTCGGCAAAGTGGAAGACGTTAGTTGCTCGGTGCAGTGTGTCCACCCATGGCCATATTTAGAAAATATGTTCCAGTTTTCTGGAAACGTTAAAGATTTTTTTCGTTTTAAATGTTTGCTTTGTTTGCCTAAAACAAACCATATCACAGCCTTCAAAAACTTGCCGCCCAACCTGCGGAAGCATATTGAGCTATGTAAAATTAAAATTTCTTGTGAAAGTTTGAAATTATCTGTGCTTCAGTGCTAAATTTTTGGTATGAAGTATGGTTGGTCAAATTATTTTTAATGGATTTGCCCGCCCCGCGACCCGACTTCGGATAAGCGGTTGAAGATGGATGGATGGATGGATGGATTTGCCCGCCAAGTTGACATAGCCTTGTGGATACACCACTAACGCAAGGTTCGACAATGACATTAGTTAGCATTCAAAAGCATGAATGTAAATGTAAATGAGCTTAAGAGTAAAATAAGTTAATATCTTTTCACTTTTATAGTTGTTTTCTTGTTGTTGTTACCTTGCATAATTACTATAGTTATGTGTAGAGCTGCACGATTAAATCATAAAAAGATCACAATCTTGATTCAAACAGCCACACAATCTCTTTCCTAATGATTCGCCTGTCTATTAAACCTTTGACAAAAATCATACTGGAACATTCAAACCTGCGTTAGTGCTGCTGCTGAGCCAGAGAGAGCAGTTATCATATATAGATATGAAACAGCTTCATAAACAGTCTTTTCTAGTCCTGGACTTACAGCCAAAGTGCGTGGTCATGTCTGTATTTACAGCAATTTCACTGTCCGCTTGATTCAAATGTGGATGATTGTGTACACATAGATGTGAGAAGACTACCATGCTGCTTCTGTGGGGGTGGGTAGGAGTGTTAATCAAAAAAAGAAGGTGAAATGGTCGGCACTTATATAGAGTCTTTTTAACCTTAGCAGTATTCGAAGCCCTTTACACTGCGTCTCATTCACCCATTCACACGCCAATGACGGCAGAGCTGCCATGCAAGGCGCTAACCTACCATTGGGAGCAACTTGGGGTTCAGTGTCTTGCCCAAGGACACTTCGGCATGTGGAGTCATGTGGCTCGGGAATCAAACCACCAACCCTGCGATTAGTGGCGAACCCGCTCTACCACCTGAGCCTTTAAAAGCTCTTTAATCCACAAATAATACAAGCTAGTCAATGTATTCAGTAGGTTGCTTCAGAGGCATAAGGTATTGTAAGTATTACAAACAACAATGCAACAATAATAAAACAATGCGTTGACATAAAAAAGGAAATTCAATTTTGATACTTGAGTACTTTTAAAACAAAGAACTTCTGTTCTTTTACTTAATTAAAAATGACCAGAATTATCTGTGTTTTCATTCAAGTAATGGAGTTGTGTACTGCAACTCTGATTGAGAGTGAGACAGGTTGAAGGATGTGCACAGCTGAAGTGCTGGTGTTGAAAAGAGGGGTGAGACTCTGGAAAAGGGGGTGGGGTGTTTGGATCCTAATCCACATAAGACATTAAGTTAAATGTTTCCTGTTCAAAGCATGCCTGTTTCACCAAAGATAGCCTGTGCTTGTGACCTGCATACAGGGAGCCCATCCATTTCCTTTCCTCTCACCATATCGAAACACCCGTGTTGAAAAAATAGATTGGTTGCGTGACACCAAGGGTTTGTAGAAATGAATAAAGTGTTCGCTGTAGTATATTTGGTTTGTTGGCATATATAACAGAGGCATCCAATGAATGCATGAGGCAGAGTAAAGGCACAAGGCCTCAGTCATGTCTGCATCTGTTTTGTGCACCCAGAAATTTTGAGTCTTCTTGTTTAAATTTAAATGCCATGTAAAAAAAGTTTTCTGTAACATACCTAATTTGTATAGTGTATATTTAAGCAATATCACACATGCACACGTTGGTCCATAAATCAGCACGGTTGTGTAGGCAGGAGACTGCAGGTAACCACAGCCATGCTGATACATAGATCAACTGCACACTTTATCATGTGATAATGCTTTTATTTTATTTTTTTAAAATATTTTTAATGGAGGGTCTATTTAAAATAAGTGCAAATAGCCCATCTTTTTTTCTCTCCTTTTCTCCCCAATTTGGCATGCCCAATGCGCAGTCCTCGTGGTGGAGTAGTGACTCGCCTCAATCCGGGTGGCGGAAGACAAAGTTGCCTCTGTGTCTGAGACATCAATCCGCGCATCTTATCACATGGCTTGTTGAGCACATTACCGCGGAGACCTAGCACATGTGGAGGCTCATGCTGTTCTCCACGGCTTCCATGCACAACTCACCACGCACCCCACCTAGAGCGAGAACCACATTATAGCGACCACGAGGAGGTTACCCCAACGTGACTCTACCCTCCCTAGCAACCGGGCCAATTGGTTGCTTAGGAAGAATGGACTCCTGAATGGAGTCACTCAGCACACCCTGGATTCGAACTTGCGACACCAGGTGTGGAAGTCAGTGTCTTTACTTGCATAGCTACCCAGGCCCCGCAAGTAGCCCATCTTGTTGGCACAGGCTATTTACACTTATTCCGCCCACCACTGCTCAGACCAAACTCAAGACACTCATGACAGATTTATTTGGGGTCAGCTTCTGATCAAAACGAAGATAGGCATATTTACATTTTTTGCATTAAACTGGTTAATGGGTTAGACATTGTTAGAGATTGAATAACTAAGTGACTCTTTGCACTCCAATAGTCTGGTGGAAACACAATTAATTCATTCTATTTGCACTTAGTGTAAAGCATATGCTTTTTGTTGCTTTTTACACTTAGTGAATATAGCATCTATCGCTATTTGCACTTAGTGTAAATAACCTCTGCCCAATATTAAATAACTTACATTTCAGATAAAAACTAGTGGTACATAAATCAGTGTTTTTAAATTAATCTTTTAAGAGAATGCAAGGGCGTCGATTTGGCTTGAACATAAGGGGGGCTTGCAGCGTGAAGCTGGAGGTTGTACCTGCTTGTTTTGATTATTGGGGGGGGGGGGGGGGTTACCCACATCACCCACATCACCCACATCACCCACATCACCCCTGGAATCTACACCCATGAGTGAATGAATCGTTCTTGTTCACTTTCAATGATTCACTGCTGCACAACTTTTAGTCAATGATTGAATGACTCATTCATAAAGGACGCTTATTTGTCAATACCTGCTGGAATAAGTATGCAATCTCCAGAAATGGAGACTAAATGAATCAGTGAATGAAATCAAAATTAATTATGAATCAAAATCCCAACCACTGTTTGGAAAGCCTAGAAAAAGTAAGCAAAAGTAAAGCATCCCAGTGCTTCTGGACTACAGCACTCTTTGAAAGCCACTAGTCCAGTTATTCTCAAGGATCGGAACCAGATACTATTTAGCCCGAAGAATGGGAGAAATTGTAACACATTTAATATAACGGATGTAGAACAGGAAGTCCCATCTTACAGGTAAAAGAGCCAATTACATTTTAGATACCTACAACGCCTGTCAGGGAACACAAGACTCTCTGGAACAAAATAATTCAGAAGCTTTTACACATTATTTCATATGTAACTCCTATAATACTTGATTAAATTGGTTAAAAACCCATTTCAAGGGTAAAATAAAATGTGTGCATGTTTAAGTAGACAGTTTCAGTTTTTTGTTTTGTTTTTATATTCCTAGAAAAATATCATGTTCCAGACATCCTTTCTCCCACAGGCCTAAATACATCTCTAAAAACATTTATTTACTGTCTTATGACTCTCTCTCATGATCGTTACTCAGGCTTTCATGCTTGTCACCACAAAAAATGCATCACAATACC
Organism: Moxostoma hubbsi; assembly: GCA_032164185.1. Taxonomy (NCBI): domain Eukaryota; kingdom Metazoa; phylum Chordata; class Actinopteri; order Cypriniformes; family Catostomidae; genus Moxostoma; species Moxostoma hubbsi. The sequence goes on from JAVLUX010000022.1 coordinate 18,461,840, forward strand.
ATTGATGTCTAATTTTACTTGTTCTTTGATTGTAAAAATGACTTACCGTTTTGGAGATTTCGATATTTCCCCATTCAAGTAGAGAGGGGCTGTACATGCATGCTGCTTGTATCCATAAAAAAAAGCTGCCTGGGAGTGTTTCCAAGATGGCCGTCTAGTGGACTGACTTGAAAGGGACTTTGCCAGAACTAAATGTTGTTAAATGTCTATAATGCATGCTTTGCGCAAATGCAAACAAGTACTATATATATGAGAGGCCTTTGTAAAGGTAATTTCTTAGCAAATTAAATAGAAGCAAATATAAAAAGATTATGTTATGCATGGTATTTACATTTTACGAGCATTAATGCATCAGAATAAAACTGATTATTTTGAACTGGTACGTCATATGTTGTCAAATAACATTTTTTGTTGTCCATTAACCCTTGTAGGGGACTGCTGGCTGCTGGCTGCCATTACTTGCCTGACCCTGAATGATATTCTCCTGCAAAGGGTGGTTCCCCATGACCAGAGCTTCACTGAAAACTATGCTGGCATTTTTCATTTCCAGGTATGGACAGCAAAACTGGACCAAAACTTCAAACAAAACTTAATATAAAACAAATAAAAAAATAAATAAAAAAAGAGAAAAATGATGCACAAACTCCACTATTCAAAGTCATTGTTGATTATTTTATTAACTGTTTGTGTTCCCACATTTTGCTTCAGATCAAGATTATCCTACTTTTCTTTATTCTGGTAGTTCTGGCGCTATGGTGAGTGGGTGGATGTGGTTGTGGACGATCGACTTCCCACATACAAAAACCAGCTGGTGTTCACCAGGTCTGGACAGAAGAATGAATTTTGGAGTGCTCTTCTGGAGAAAGCATATGCAAAGTAAGTTTAACGGCTTCATTTTTTTCATGTCTTTATCAAATAATATTTTATGAAAGCATTAGTGTTATTGTAAAGATCCTTTGTTAGCACCAAAAATCAATCCACGATTTGTTGTATTTGTCTGACCCAGGTTACATGGCTCTTATGAGGCTTTGAAGGGAGGAAACACACTGGAGGCCATGGAGGACTTCACTGGAGGAGTAACAGAGTTCTATGAGATTACAGAGGCACCGAAGGAGTTGTACAACATCATGAGGAAGGCTTTGAAGAGAGGCTCCCTCATGGGTTGCTCTATAGATGTAGGTATCCCTTCTCTTTTAATATATTGAATGCTGTTTAGTGTTATAAACTTGCAGATAAATATGTTTGACATTTTGCTGTTTGCCAGTTAACCTAAATGCACCTCATTAGGTAACTAAATGAACTGTTTTTGTTCAAAGGAATTATTGTTATTTTATTATAAATGATCATTATTTGTTTTACTAAATAATCGCAGCTATATTGGGTACACCAATAAAAGTAATTTTTAAGGGTCTGTTCAGGTAGAGATGAGATAACAACTGCACATGTTCACATTTTACAAAGCAAATATTCACTTTTTTCCCTTTGATTTTCCGAACTTAATTTTTTTTTTTTCATCTGACAGAGGCACAGAGCATCATCTTATTTATAAAGACTTACATTATTAATGATATCTTGTTAATGATAACTAATTATTCATGATTTAGGGGGTATGAAACGCAGCAAATAAAAGTGCCTATACAAACAATTACAGCAATAACAGAAACAACATTACTTGGACATGAATTTAAACAGGATGATATTTTTTCCTTTATTTTGACATTCCATCCCCACAGACTTTGGTTCCAACTGCTCAAATGACTAAAACTGTATCTGGACTTGTGAGAGGCCATGCATACTCAGTCACTGGAGTTGAGCAGGTGGGGCTGTTACTTGTGAATATGTCACAATTTAGATAGTCTGGAGTTTTAAGTATATACGCATTCCGAAGATTTTAGTCTAACCATTTTTCAATGCAATACCAAAAACCTCAGGGTAAACGGAAGGACAATAAGGACCTATTGATCCGTCTGGTTCGTGTGCGGGACCCATGGGGAGTTGCCCCCCCTCCCACCTGTAAATCTAATGACTGGGCTGCACTAGCCACCACTCAGCAAGACAAGGAGAGACTCCGACCTACAGAGCAAGGAGAGTTCTGGTAAGTTCTCTTACAGTACTAGGACAAAATTATGGTTTCAAACAGTTTGGTAATCAATTGATACACTGTGATTTCCTCTCTCTGTTTGAAATACTGCTTCTCATTTGGCCTGTGAAATGATATTGGAAATATTAATGCAATTGATAGTCATAAATGATACCTAATGATACCCCACTCATCTTCCTCTTCACTCAAGGATGTGCTTTGAGGTATTTCAGAAGAACTTCACCAAACTGGAGATCTGTAATCTGACCCCAGATACTCTGCAGGATGACCAGATGCTCAAGTGGAATGTGTCAGTGCACGAGGGCCGATGGGTGAAAGGCTGCTCCGCTGGTGGCTGCAGAAACTTTCCAGGTATCAGTATAATGTTGTGAAAATTGGAACATTGGTGATAGACTCATTTGCCCTCATTTAGATATTGTTGATGGAAACCTGGCCTAGCGTTTGGCCTCTGATGTGTCAGTGTGAGTTTGAATACAGCTTGTGACATTTACTGGTCCTGTTTCCTTCCTCCTCTTCAGCCCATCATATCCTGTCATCTCTCCAATGTCCCTGTTAATGAAACGTAATAAATAGGCAAAGAATAATAGATAGATAGATAGATAGACAGACAGACAGATTCCTAGAGACTAATCAGAACTTCAAATAATCTTTGAATCCAAAATCACAATCCCACACCAATATTTAAACTGCTTTCTATCCATTTTGTCACAGAAACATATTGGACAAACCCTCAGTACCGTCTGTCTCTTTTGGAGGTGGACACTAAAGAGAAGACCTGCACAGTGGTGGTAGCACTAATGCAGAAGGGCAGGCGAAACGACCGCTGCTCAGGTGGCACCCTGCACAACATTGGGTTCGCCATCTATGAGGTTGTCTGAAGCAACACATCTTAGACATTGTTAACTTTAATAAAACCAGTTAATGTAGATTTTACTACATGCAGCACATTTTTTGGTTACCTGCAAAAAATAAACCTTTTTACAGTGCAATACTTCAACTTACTGTAAAGGGGTCATGACATATTCTTTGATATACTCTGTTTTATGCGTCTTTGGCCCTTTAAGATTTCAAAGTAAAAGGCCTCTGTTATGATTGGATAACATCGTGCACCTCTTTCAATACAGCCATATTTGAAACACAATCTGAAGAAAATGAACAAACTCCACAAGACCACAACATTTACAAAATTAATATCAGGATTAACATATAATGCACATCTAACACATTTCATCGGAATATATAAAACTGTTCACGCAGCATCATACAATATTAAACAGTCATGACATATGAAATATTCATGAATTAAATTGTTTTCTTAGGGTTTTGTGGTCCAGTAGTGTTATAACTGCTCCAGACCTTAATGGGAATGACAACAAGACTGTGAGGGATAGACTTACCATCTCTTCAATGGCATGTATAAAGATGTAAAAAGCTCCTATATCACATCAGATTTTCCACAGCTCACAATGTCTGGAGTTTTTTGTACACTGAATGTTATTGGACAGATATTTGATCAATGCTGTGTCTGCAGAATGATCAAACACTTTAAACTGCGTTATAGCCCATTGAAGAGACTGTAAGTCTATCCCTCACTGCCTCATTGCCAGTCCTTTTAAAAATCAAAGATGGCGCTAGTGTGAATTAGGTCTGTTCTTTAATAGCAGTGCCTATGCCAAACTTTAATCATATTGTGACTGGTTTTCAAGCAGTCTACGCTGAAATGTTCTGAATACGCAAACATAATACAATCCATGGTGATGTTGGGTGCTTCAACCGGCTTCAACGGCTCAAAGCAGAGATGCTGGTCTTCACATCTTTCATGTTTGTTTACACACAGGAGCAGAATGATGCTTTTTTTAAAAGTTGCACTTGTACTGCTTTTAAGATGTGGCTCACATTGCCGAAAATGCATCCTTCATGACCATAGGTGAGGATAGGAACAAAAATTGACCGGTAGATCGAGAGTTTTGCCTTCCGGCTCAGCTCTCTTTTCGTGACAACGGTGAGATAGAGCGAGTGCAATACCACCCTCACTGCCCCGATTCTCCGGCCAACCTCCCGCTCTATTGTCCCCTCACTTGTGAACAAAACCCCGAGGTACTTGAACTCCTTCACTTGGGGCAATACCTCCTTCCCTACCCAGAGTACACACTCCATCGGTTTCCTGCTGAGAAAATCCAAAATATGTCAAATATAAAAAAAATCTGTTGGTTATCTGTAACTTAATCCAAATAATAAAAAGAGTGACATGAATACATTTTTTGCTAATCATTTTCCACCCTGTTTTAGCGTTAAAATCGTTGTGAGATGCATGATAACGGTCAAAGCCGTTTGTCTAGTGCATGTTTATGTAGAAAAACATTTAAATCCAGGTGTAGTACGATATATGTAAGTCCCCTTTGGAGTAGATCAATCTCTCATGACAGGCACTCTGTCTTCACCTGTACATGACTGAGCACCAGTGGGCGGGGCCAAAGGCGCAATGACGGAAAATAGGCATTAATAGCTTGCTGAAGAGACAGTCATATGCAGATGTATTTGTCCTTGTCACAAGTTCCAGAAATTCCAAACGAGCTGTTCCTGGAGCTTGGTTTAAATAAATGCTCAGTTTCTATTAAGGGGGAATTTTTCAGTTCAGAACATTACAGTATGTTTTCATAATACAATTACCTTTTATATGTCAAAGGATCAAGGAAAACTTGATTCCTCATGTCATGACCCCTTTAATTAAGTCAACTTAATCTGAAATCATATATATATATATATATATATATATATATATATATATATATATATAGGAGCTATTTCCACCTGATCTAACCATTAAAATTAGCTTTGTTGGTGTAACCTATGTATTAAGGTTGATGTTAAATAATATTTCTGACTTGTATATTACCAGTAATGGTATGTTACAACTCAAACTGCATTTTTTAGGTTAACATTTAATTTTTTCTCAGTAAACTTTTTAAGGCTAACTGTGATGTTTATATAGATGATACATGATTTGTTTTTGAATTAATAACCATTGTCACTGAGACATTTCAATTATCCACTGTCTTCCCCAGGTTCCAAAGGAGGTATAAATACACCATGAAGAGACCACACAGATGCCACGATATATCCGTTTGCTTGCATATACACATTTTCTATTTGATTTGATTTGATTAATGTTTCCCAACACTTTGTTCACTTTAAGCCCTTCATTCATAAACATGTTAATAATTAGTTACTGCCAAGTTTAATTAAATGCTATACTTCAATTCAAATTTGTATTTGATTTTAATTTTGAAAAATTACTTCAAAAAGACATCACCCTATTAATTCACTCCACATATACAGTAACATGTCCTGTACACTTTAATAAATATGGTACAATACATATTTTCCTTGTCCTTAAAATGTTCTCTTTCTACAATCCACATTTTAGATGAAGGGCAACCAGCAACAGCTCCCAAAAGATTTCTTCCTTTATAATGCCTCCAAGGCTCGCAGCAAGTCTTACGTCAACATGCGTGAGGTGTCGGAGCGTTTCTGCCTGACTCCTGGTGAGTATGTCATCGTCCCGTCCACCTTCGATCCTCACAAGGAGAGCGAGTTTCTTCTCAGGGTCTTCTCTGAGAACAGGAGCACATCAGAGTGAGTGTTAAACCTCTAATTCTATATGATTGTAAGTTCAATACATTAACAATGGTCATGCTTCACAAAAGTCTGGCAAACAGAAAGTGTCTAAATGTCTTAAAACAAATGTTTTATACCCATTTTCTTTGTGAAATAAGATTGAAATGTGTGCTTGTGCGGTCTTTCTTTCAAATAAATGCCATTTGTTATTTTGTCACATAATGAAAAGACATTCATGCATTTTTAAGCATGGCTTAAATGCCCAAGTACTTATGTGTTAATGACTTTTTACTAATAGTTATTATAGTATTTTCCATGGAAGCTCTTGTTTCAAATGTTTCAGTCAGACATGTTTTTAAATGACCTCTTGATCTGTATGTGCTCCTGTGCATTTAGCTGACAGCTGCATGTTTTCTCCCAGGGTTATAGATGCAGAGATTGAGACGGAGCCTGTTGTGAGTCAACACCTGTGTCTGTCTATCTATCTGTTTGCCTGGTTCTGTGGCAGCCCACAATATGTCACCCACTCTATGCATGTCTAAATCAGTTAATGACCATATGAAGTTGCCTGGAAAATTGTGTGACCATTAGAATTTTGTAATATGCTGCAGCCAGTATAAGAGCCTGATTACACATATTTACAGTATTTTTGGAACAAATGCCTAAATATTTAGATCAAATTCTAACTGGACTGAAGCTTGGTATTTTAACAGCATGTCCTATTTTTTTCTGATCTCACCAAAGAAAATAAAAGGTTTTAAAAAAACATTTTCCTTACATGTTTCACTCTCTTGGACAAGCAGACGGATACTCTCAAGAAAAAAATCAAGGTAAAGTAAAAAAAATGTAAATAAGATGAAAATAAGTGGATCCTTCCTTTTAATGTAGATCATAAAAGAACAAGGAAAAAAAATTGTTCTCCAGCAGGATGCTCCATTAATCTCATGATGCTCTACAAATTGGCTGTACTGCTGTTGAAAGTTTTTTTTTTATTATTATTATTTCTGGAAATGTTAATACTGCTTCAGTAAAGAAAATTAGCATGTGCATAAACTCACAATGTCACAAATGTAATTCATAATGACTCTTAGAATCGTGAGGCATGCAAAAATTAGAAAGGAAAATTGCAAAACTGCCTCTTAGTAACAAATTCTTGGTAAAAAATATGTATCAGCCACAGAGAAGGCTTAAAAGGCAAAACTCATTGTTTGAAGAGATCTAAATACCCTGTTTAAAAAGTAAATCTAAAGCTGATTGGCCTATGTTAGAAGTATGTTAACACCTTCTGTTTTTAAAGCTTTAAAATTCAAATTCAGTTTCAAAATTCTGTTTACATTTATTTTGAATCTTATTTCACTTATAAATCCAAAACCTTGACTCTAAAAACATATTAGAAACTCCTTGGGGAGGGGGGCTGAGTGACTCCAGCCAGGTCTCCTAAGCAGCCAAATTGGCCCGGTTGCTATGGAGGGTAGAGTCACATGGGGTAACCTCCTCATGGTTGCGATTAGTGGTTCTCACTCTCAATGGGGCTCGTGGTAAGCGGTGCGTGGATCGCAGAGAATAGCATGAGCCTCCACATGCTGTGAGTCTCCGCGGTGTCATGCACAGCGAGTCACATGATAAGATGCACAGATTGGCGGTCTCAGAAGTGGAGGCAACTGAGACTTGTCCTCCGCCACCCGGAATGAGGTGAGTAACCGCTCCACCACGAGGACCTACTAAGTAGTGGGAATAGGGCATTCCTTGGGGAACTGAGTGGTGAATCAGCTTTTCGTTTTGGCCTTCAAATCAATATCATGACTGAACATTCAATATGTTTAATAAATTGTTAAAAAAAAATAACACAACTCTACTTATTTCTCATTTTTAGCAATTTAAAACTCTTGAGGAGGAGACCGAAGAGGAAAAACAATTCAGGGCTATATTTCAGCAGATTGCTGGAGATGTGAGTGCAAGGATCGAACTTCATCTATGAACTTCATAACATCCTTTCTACACTCTAATGTTGACACCATTACTTTGACTCTGTTGCTCTTTGTAGGACATGCATATCAATGCCAATGAACTCAGGACTGTCCTTAACAGGGTGGTTGCCAAACGTTAGTGGAATCTCCTGTTCTGCTACTGCTTTAAATGATACTGTATATATCTATCTATATATTGTTTTTCAAAATTACTGCTATTTATCTTCTCAGATAAAGAGCTAAAAACTGAGGGGTTCAGTCTGGAAAGCTGCAGAAGTATGATTGCACTCATGGATGTATCCTTTGCTAGATGTGCTGTGTATTATGGGTAAATAACATACGTATGGTGTGTAATACTTCAGAAATACTTCTATGGTGTGTAATACTTCTGGTTTGGGGGGAAAAATCACGCGTCTACGGGAGAGAGGGATTTGAGACGAGTCACACCACTCCCACTCTCCTGCAGACAGACACGCGACCACACCCCTATCACCACAATTACGTCCAACAATTACTTTCTTGAGTGGATGGCGTTCCCTGGTGGCCTGGATGACACTGATATGTAAATATACAGCACTGGACATATTTTTTATTTACATATTTATCTTAACCATTAAACCTAAGACTGATGGAACAGGCCATCTAAATCTTCAAGAGTTTAATCACTTATGGAACAAGATTAAAATATGGAAGGTATGCCAATATTCTCACATTCTAAAGAATGTGAAAGAGGAACTTTAGCAAAGATTGCATGTTCTTGTTTTATGACACGTGTAAGTGCCATATAATGTTTCTCTGACCACTACTTGTAGTTGGTGTTCACACGTTACGACACAGACAAATCCAGTACAATCAGCAGTTTTGAGATGAGGAACGCTTTAACTGAAGCAGGTGAAGCAGCCACACACCTCATAGTTACTTGTCATTTGCTGCTATACAGTTTGATATTGTGTGGTTTTATGTGTTCTGGGAACCTGAATTTTAGTACCCAGAAACCTGAGTAGGTTTCTGTCCCTCAGGGTTTCAACTCAACAATCAGCTCTATGACATCATTGCCATGAGATATGCCAATGAACACCTGGAGCTGGATTTCGACAGCTACATTAGCTGCTTAGTGCGACTCGAGGGGATGTTCAGTAAGTGTACATTTAACTGTTAATGCTTTGTGTTTGAATAGACATTTGTTTTCTAAAGTATCTTTAAGTTGCAATATGACCAATATTTTGAGATGCTGAGAATGGGCAGACTTTCCATTTATAACAGCTGTAAGATACTTGTAGTAAAGGGGAATCTCTTACAGGGGCATTTAGGGCTTTTGACAAGGATGGAGATGGCCTCATCAAGCTGAATGTTTTTGAGGTAAGCCTCATGCATTTAAATAAAGATCATATGTGTTCATATCACTGCAGGCTATTGATCTCTTACAAGCTCCTGTTTTCTATATTATACGCACAGTGGCTTCAACTGACCATGTATGCCTAAGGAAAATCAGCGGACCGTTCCAATTTTCAGCCTCCATTACATGGAGCATTACAGAAAGAAAACTGTGGACTTTGTCAGAGAATGCACACTTTATAATGCAATGAAACGTTCTAAATCTTCAGAGGATTGTGGTCTGGGAAATCTTCAGAGGAATCTGGGTTGATGACGAGCAATAGGATGGACCATCAGCTCATTAAACTTTTTGGTCTGACTCAACAAACCTTTCCCTGACATTTTTAGACTCAGTCTCATGAGAATTTATCACAATACAATTTGTGCAACTTACACATATACCAATCTCATACACTTCACGAACACACGCTTTGGAACCCTGAGGTGCTTTCTTCTATATTACACATCAGGGCTTTTAACATAATTTATATGCTTATGTTTTTGCTCTGGGTACGGTAAGGTATTACACTCAATGGTTAGGTTCAGAGATGTGTTTTGGATTTACATGGAACAAGCGCCAAATTGGGAACTACAAGGACCCGAGGAAAGTGTTTCTCATTGGTAGGTCTATAACTTGTATGATTTTGTATGAATTTGCCACCTCGTACTATTGATGAATTCTCATGAGATTGTGTTGCCTTTTTCATACCCCTCTGTGTCCCATCTTTGTGTTTTGATCAAGTGAAACATTGATTTTGGCAATCATTTCAATGTGATATTTTGTTATTTTATTAAGTGTATTACCAGGATAGCTCACAATTTTTTTCCATCTACTCACCCTCATATTTTTCCAAACCTTTAGGAATTTCTCTTCCATCGAACAAGATGTTTGGCAAAAAGATAGCCTCAGTCACCATTCAATTTCATTTTATCTTTTTCCCATACAATGCAAGTTAATGGTGACTGAGGCCAATATTCTGTCTAAAATCCCCTTTTGTGGAAGAAAGGGTTTGGTATAATTTTTGGGTGAACTATCAGTTTTCACATAAGTTTTCATGTTTTAAACGGACCTTCAGGATACAGTGAACTGATCCCATCCATTTTCAAATGTGTGCTACTAAAATCAACTAAATAAACTTTTCTATTCCATAACCAATATATACACAGAACATAAACAGCACAAAACAGAACAAAGGTTTATTGTATTTATGACTACCAGCAGTTAATAAACAGTGTGTAATTGAATAAGCTTGAGTTAATACAAAATTTCAAAATTATTTTTACAAATATTTCAGAGTAACAAGAACACCGTTACATCAGATACTCTGGTAGGTACATGTATGTGTTTTAAGTTGCATGTGTACTGGTCTACTAACACAGGAAATGTTTTCAGAAATTAAATTGCCTTACACACTTTTCAGATACATATGGTATATTTATACTACTTGTAACAAACAAAAAATGTGCTTTGAAATGCCATAAATCTAAATATGTTGTGATGTGGCACATGGAATGGATATGATAAAAAGTTCAATAAAAAAAATGCTATCAATTACATTTTTCTATAGAGATTTAACTAATTAAACATTTCCTATTACAGTTACATATGAACATCTTACTCTCTTAATAGACAATCTAAACTTAGACAATTGGTGAACACATTGATCTGGTCTCTTTTGGTATTATGCAAATATTTTAATAGACCTGATCCATTAGATGGATGGAAACTCTGCTATAGTCTATGGCATCTCCTCACGTGCTCTTGTACAGTAACACAGGCAGTCACTAATAAAGCTTCATTTTTTAAAACGTTCTTAAGGGCAAACCATCCCATTTCAACATAGGCAAAATTAAATAAAAAATAACCAAGTAATACATTTTCTTCAGATTCTATCTGCAATAAAATTAATGCATGGAGCAAGGGAAGGATATCCAAAGGATGATTTGTGTTGCATGAGACAGAAGAGGTAGTTGTGTCCTTATGAAAAATTAGAATAGCCATCAAAATAGTATATTTGTAGCACATTACACATTACCCAATGAAGATGTTGGTTACAGCTAAGATGGGTCTTGTGGTGCAGCTGCTCTGTGTGGATCACTGTGAAGATGTTGGTTACAGCCAAGATGGGTCTTGTGGTGCAGCTGCTCCGTGTGGATCACTGTGAAGATGTTGGTCACAGCCAAGATGGGTCCTGTGGTGCAGCTGCTCCATGTGGATCACTGTCTAAAAGGAATTAAACACTGGAGATTCACAAAGTTGTCAGGAGGCATTAAGTGTCACCTGCTGATATGGGGTGTTTCCCAAAATATATTGATAGCCAAATATGGCTGCAATCTCCATCGTTACCAGCATAGTTCAACGATTTGGAAGGGTTTATACAAACATCACTGAAGGAAAATACTGGACATTCGAGTGCTTATTTCAGCACCAATTTTTCATTTGGACAATTTTTCACAAAGAATTCATAAAAGTGAGAAATCACTAAGCAAGTAAGATTCTGAGTTTTTAACTTGTATTACTAGTTTAGTGTATCAAAAAGGTAATTGGCTCTTTTACTTGAAAGACAGGACTTCCTTTTCTACATTTATTCCAATTTCTCCCATTCATTTTAATGTTCTGCCTATGCTAAACTGTCTCTGGTGCACATAAAAGGGACAGTCTCCGGAGTTTCTTTACTGCATCCATGCTATGTCTGATTAGAATTATTGTTTGTTTTTACTTTCAGATCAACTAAATGTAACAACTAAACAAAATGAGTTGTGGTTGTCAGCGTCCATGCACTGGGTGCATGGGATATCATGAATATTGAAGATGTGTGAAAAATTCATATTTGTTTCTCAAAAATGCTATGCATAGAAACGGTTTGTTTTAATTTCAAGCACTTTTCAACCAAACAAGCCCATTTTCCAGGTTTTCCAGTACTAACATTTCTAAAAGTTATATTCAAGGACTTTAAGGACATTGTGCAAACCCTGATTTGGTGTTTTTTGAAAATTCGCAAACAGTATGGCAAACAGCTCTCCACCTGAGGTTAGAAGCATAGTTTCTTGTTAGTTTTCAGGTGTTGGTGTTTGAGTGATATCTGCCCAGAGCTTTTCTTGTCAGCATTTTTAAAAACTTTGAGAATAGCTGTTGCTCATGATTTTCTACCTCCTCCATTAGCAATTAAAGTTGTCTTTTAAAATTGTGGTTTCCAGCTTCATTTTTAGACACGACTTATGTGACAGATAATCTTAACTAGATGATGCACATAAGAAAAAAAAAAAAAAAAAAGTACATGAAATTAAATCATCCTCATAGCCTTTATTTAAATTATTTTTATTTATTTTTTTGTTTTCATGCTAATTTTGTTGCTCCATTCATATTTAATACAAAGGAAAGACCAGAAAAGGGCACCTTTTCCTTAATCGGTGCCTTTATCCCCATTGTACCTCCCAATACAGCATATTCTATATATTTCATTCCATTACAGAGTCAAGACATTGCATTAGATCTCTGCAAAAGTTATTAATCCACCCGCTGTGCAACGTCATTAACAACAATGTTGAACAAACATGGTCTGAAGGACAGATGTGCTGATTTGCAACGTAATTACTATGGTTTTGGGAAACTGGCTAGTTAATTTCTCCAGTGAGCTAAGCCGTTGTATGTGAAACGCAGTCCTGAGAGAGTGGAACACTGCAATGAATGTGTCAGAATCTGACAAACTATTCAAGCATAAGCCAAAGTTATGCACAATTATGAATAAGCATAATTATAATTTATCATGTGACATTAATCAGATATCTGAAACACAGAAGAACTGCATTTCTTCAGTGGAAATACTTTTCAGTCCATGAGCTTAAAAACGTCTAAAACATTAAGATTCTAAAAGAGTTCTTACTATTCATGTCCTGCAGGATCTTTATGCGCTTCGCTCTAAGAGAGGCCATCTCTGAGGACACCTGACAACAGAAAAATTCATATTTTATTACATTATAGATCCTTGTTTTAATATCATTTTCTTACACTTGATGGCTACACAAAACATTGTAGGGAAAAACAAAAGACTGCGGCTGTACATAAAAACATATTGAGGGGGAAAACAGGTATTTATGTTTTTTGACTTACAGTGAACAAAACTTCTAGTCAATCAGAAAAAATGAGGAATTTAGAAAAAAAATATATATTATTTTAGAAAAAGCATGTTGTGTGGGCCTTGGAAAACTTCCAGTCTTCTTACACATTTAAGGATGAAAATGGCTTGTGATCAGGGGATCATGCACCCATTTTGTTTTTTGAGGTGGTTCAAAGGTCAGCCACCACAACGCCCTGTATAAATCCCAGGACATATTGTCACATACATAGTCAACAATTAAATGTACAACTGTTTGTCAATAAGAGAGCATCAGTAACGGTTGTATTTGGTTACATTTTATGTGGTGGAGAGCCACCTCTTTTGTGCGGGCATATTCCATACATGACAAAGCAACAGCACAAACGCAATGTCCACAAATGCTTCAGCTCAACAGAATGAAAACATGTAGCCTATCTCTGAATGAGGCATTTACAGTTAATTCTGTGTTTAGTGTCCATCATAGCTAAAAATAAATAAAAACCTAAGGAAACTAAATAAATAAAATTGTTTGCATTTCTCCAAGAGTGGGTTATTTCTCTATAAGGTCATTTAATCACAAATAGAACTAAATGTGAAATTGCTCTCTCATTCCCTATTCTCTACATACTACAACGATTGCCACACAATGCACTATTTTAGGAAATGGGGAGCAATCGATTAGATCAGCCTGTGCTTAAAAGTATAGTTCACTCAAAAGTGGAAATTCTCATGATTTACTCACCCGATCATGCCATCCCAGATGTGAATGATTTCCTTTCTTCAGCAGAACACAAACAAATAAATAAATATACCTCCAGCATTTAAATCCATATATTCAGAACCAAGGTTATTATTGTAAACTAAAACTAAGTGTAAAAAAACATTTTCATAAACTGAAACAAAATCTTTAAAAATATTTTCGTTTTTGTTGTGATAGGTTTTTAAACCCGCTATCACCTTAACATGAAGATGTCACTAGGCGGCGATGGCACAAGCAGATGGCCTATTGCCCTTATTACATTAGCAAACACAGAGTGGGAGGGAATCACTACAGAACATAAATGGAAAGAAGTAAAGTGTTATGGGAGCCAGCTGGTAGATAGCTGTGCAGTGGGTAAACCTCACTCTCCTGACCTCACGACGTGCATTAGCGACTAACGCTAGAGGCTGTAGCCTTTAGCCTCCTCGTTAGCACACCTGCCTCCCACACCGGAGACGTCGGTTAGAGTCCCGTTCGGAGCAGGGCGAGTAGGACCGGCTACAAAAGCATACAGAAAACTAGGGTGATAAGTCGTCGATCCAAGATTTACAAGGTGTCCCGTAATTTCAGATTTTTTTTTTTCCTTTGAAATTATATATTCTCAACGTCCTTCTTGGTATCGTGTATCAATTGCAGGGAAGGGAAGATATGTTATTGCATTGCAAAATGATTTGATGATACTTTCATTCTATCAATCTGCAGCAATCCACTCAGAATCCTAAATCTATGACACAGCCAGAACTTCGGAGGCTGAAGATCATCGCAATGGCTGTTAATCGGCCGTCTGTGAACATGTCACACTGAACGTTGTAAGATTGCCGATTTTGCCCTGTGATGAGAGAAATCCTTTAGGATTCCCGAAATTTGTGGCCAAAATTGTAGTGTGCACCCGCCTTAAGACACACTGAACAAGTTTCACAGATATGTGACTAACAGAAATGGAGTAATGTGTCCCTGATAGGGCTGGGAATCGAGTTCTATACATTTTAGGCACCAACTGAATTGCCTGTAAACAATAGAGTATCAAAAAGGTCTTGTCGTTCGTTACCAAATTTCAATACCTAAGGAGTTAATCTCGTCAACATCAGTGATAAGCATGTAGCATGCTAGATGTGCCCAAATCTAAAAGTGCTGGTGATTGGCTGAGTTTAGGTGTAGTGTATAGGCATCCCAACCCCTATAAATGTAAAAGTGTGGCTACATTTCACCAGGCTCAATGCCAACAGTGCACAATGCAATATTTGTGACAAGATAATTGCTGCCAAGACCAGCAATATGACAAATCTGATTAAGCACTTGACAGTGCACAGAATAAACTTAGTGAAGTTGCTCCGTCTTCTATTGCAAGAAGACTGAGCCGGTGCGGTCATCCTCTCAAAGCCCTCCTGCCACAGAGCTTCCACCAAAACTACTGATGAAGGCAGCGGCACTATGACAGGTAAAGTTAACGTTTAGCAAACAAAATCGGCTAACTTGTAGTGGCACATGCTTGTGTATTTGTTAAATTATTGCTTCTATGCGCAGTGACATAGTCCTATGAACTAGGACCTACGTAACGTTAGATATTGTTTGGATGTATGGCTATAGATAGCTAGCTAAATCGATGCTAAAAAAAGCTTTAATGTTGACAGTAACTGATCAAGTTTAACTCACATTAAACTAGTTATCTTGTTAAACCATACTTATACTTAGGGTTGGCTGAATTTTCCCTCTTCACATTAATTTTTTAGCCTCTGCCCCTGTCGACCCTGGCATGAGGAGACCAGAAGTTTCAGGAGATGAGTCATTGAGTCTGGAAAAAATTAAAAACTGAAAAAATAAAACCAAAAGTTTTTGAGGTAATGTTTGTAATCTTGTTACAATGGATTTCATAAAATTGGTATCGAAAAAAGTATTGTTTAGGAACCGGTATTGAAGTCAAGATATCGGTATCAATATATATTAAATAAAAAAAAAGAGATCCGGGCTCAATCACTGGCCATGGCTGAACACTGATATTCCTGTCTTGCAGGAAATCATGATCAGAATGAGCAGTATGGCTGGTGGCATTGTCATGCTGGGGGATCATGTCAGGATGAGCCTGCAGGAAGGGTACCACATGAGGGAGGAGGAGGTCTTCCCTGTAATGCACAGCACTGAGATTGCCTGCAATGACAAGCGCAGTCCGACGATGCTGTGACATGTCGCCCCAGACCAGTGTCTTAGACGTCTCACTGTACAGACATTGCGATTTATTGCCCTGGCCACATCTGCAGTCCTCATGCCTCCATGCAGCATGCCTAAAGCAAGTTCACACAGAAGAGCAGAGACCCTGGGCATCATTCTTTTGGTGTTTTCCAGAGTCAGTAGAACGGTCTCTTTAGTGTCCTAAGTTTTTATAACGGTGATCTCAATTGCCTACCGTCTGTAAACTGTTAGTGTCTTGACGACCGTTCCACATTTGCATGTTCATTAATTGTTTATGGTTCATTGAACAAGCATGGAAAACATTGTTTACACCCTTTACAATAAAGATCTGTAAAGTTATTTGGATTTTTACAAAATTACCTTTAAAATAGTGTCCTGAAAAGGGGACGTTTCTGTACACCGATCAGCCGCAACATTAAAACCACCTGCCTATTATTCCGTCAGCGGAGGACATGTGAGGCATCCATTTCTCAAACTAGAGACTCTGATGTACTTAACCTCTTGTTTAGTTGTACATCTGGCCTCCAACATCTCTTTCTGTCCTTGTTAGAGCCTGTTGTCCTTTGTCTTTGAAGACTGTAAATGTACACTTTCTATGAAATCTTAAAACAATAATTGACGAGTTTCTAGAGAAAGCTAATATTGACCTTAAGACATGCCAGTATATTGCATACTGTGGCAACTCAAAACAAACACAAGGACAATGTTACGCTTCATTTAATGAACCAAATAGCTTTCAACTGTGTTTGATATAATGGCAATTGATTTTCTAGTGACCAAATTAGCAATTTAACATGATTACTCAAAGATAAGGTGTTGGAGTGATGACTGCTGGAAATGTGGCCTGTCTAGATTTGATCAAAAATGACTTTCCAAATAGTGCTGGTGCTGTTTTGTACATCAGAAATGTCAGAAATATAAAAACTAAAGCTAAACTAAAAAGAACTAACACACAAAACAAAAACTAAACTGGAGTGAAAAATGTAAAACAAAATAGAAATAAAAACTAACTTTAATAAATTATAACCTTGTTCAGAACCAAAACAACAGGTGTGGGTGAGAAACAGATCAATATTTCAAACTTTTTTTTTTACTCAATCTCCACTTTAACATCTGAAAGTCTTATGTCGTGCCGGTTTAATTTCACTTTTATATCTGAAACATAGTTATGCAATTTTTGGAGCTACAAAAAGGTCTGATCGCCATTCACTTGCATTGTATGGACTAACAGAGCTGCAAAAATCTTTGTGTTCTGCTGAAGTCATACACATCTGGGATGGCATGAGGTTGAGTAAATCATGAGAATTTTCATTTTTGGGTGAACTAAACTGCATAAACTAAAGCTAAATGCCAGCAGAATAAAGTTATTTCTTTGAGATAGTCAATGACACACAGCAGCAGATACGCATTATATAAAACACTGATTGACTGTTCCACAGTGATCAGACATAGTTGGAAAATGTTAACGGCATTTTCTGAAGCAGCCACTGGACATCACATATACCAGAACACCTGACTCGATTGAATTTGGACCGAGATTCCTGCCACAGACATTCTTTTTCACATGCAAGAATCATTTTAATTATTGAAGGTACAAATAATTTTTTGAAAGTTTCAGTAACTTTCAAAAAATTCAAAATTCACCCATTCAAAATTCTCTAGGTTCAAAAATCTAAGGGGGCACGTGCCCCTTCAGTTTGTTTTGCTGGTTTAATAACTTTTAATGCCATGCCAGCAACAAGGCTATTTCACATGGCAAGCACAGGGTAAACAATATATACAATTTACAAAGCTATATGAGATTAAAACATGATACTTATTTTTAATATGTTCAGGTGATACCTTTTCTAAATATGAATCATTGTCTGATAGTATCAAAGGCATTACAGTTCAGTAGGATGTGTTTGATAGTCAAAAGTTTTAACTGGAAAGGCATAAATGAGGATTTTCACCCATTAGCAAAAGCCCGAGCATGAGTCTTGAATGACTCAGACGGCACCAAGTGAACACGACTTGATCGTGCCTAGACTTGAAGTTTCCCCCTCAGTTTGAATGGGCATGATGCCTCTGCTTGTGATGATGATTAATGGAGCAGCTATACATGTTACTGTATACCTGTTGTTTAACTGCTAGATGCTGCTGAACTTCTGCGTTTACATTCTGCAGGGTGGAATAGGCTTTGAGCAGCTGATCACCTACATTCGTCAAAGAGCTATTCAGCTCCTCTTCTCTCAAAGACAGTGTCATTAATTCATTCAGGTGCTCTAAAAATATACAAATGGATAATCAGTCCTCTGAAAGACTTCAATCATGTGGACTTAATCATCTTTTAAGGTAGTACTGGTCAATTTGTTTTATGGCAATAGCTGGCAGTTTGTTGAATTATCAATAACAGTTGACTGAAGATCAATTGGCACATAACTTTGTTTACATTAAGTTTTGTGTGATAATGAGGACAATATGACAGCAAATCCATCTACCATGTAATTAAGTTTGCACTTCCATTAATACAGGATATAACTTTACAACACAATTTAAATAAGCTAATAAGAGCTATAAGAAAAGTGAACACTTACGTGTTTCAGATGTTTTGTCATTTGTCTCTGGATTCAGAAGAGTCGTGTTTAAAATATCCTGGAAATTTATGAGTAAAACATTTTATACATTGGATTTCGGTTACTTGTTACAACTTCTCTCTAATATTTTCATACCGTTTTTTTCCTCTTGGAGAAGGTTTCAAAGCTGTTGTTGTGATCCTCCGGTTTTATTTCTCCATGCGTGTCATGCTCACTTGCTTTCTCTTTCTTAACCCATACAGAACAATGAGACTGAACTTCTTTACAGATCTCTAAACTTTGACAATCGTTTGTATTGTAGGTTCCTGAAGTCCCACTCTCAAACACCTTGACCAGTGAAGTTACAGACGGAAAAGAGGCAACATATGGCTCTTGTGCATTAATGCTTTCTCTAGAGGAAAATTGTGAAAGATGTTAAGAAGGTGGTCTAAATGTCATATACAAAAGAACTTCATCTAACATCAATTCTTAAATGTTTTTCTTGGCTTAGCTTATTTGGTGACACATTAACCATCTCTTTTCATAACTTTAAATCAGGTAAAGTAGTATTTATTGATGAAGAGTCACTTTTAGATCCAATTGTCTATGGCTTTAATCAAATCTGATTTTTATTTTTTATTTTATTGTTAACCATTTAAATTTAACAGAAGTTGAAGTTTTTTTCTTTTTCTTTTTACATTTGAATGTAACTTGGCTTTGGCCAGCATGTATACAGGTTTGTACGGTAATCGGACAACAATACAGCACTAAAGTGTAGTTCCGGAAGTGTAAATAAAAAAAAAAAAAAAAAAAACACATGAATTTTTTCCATTAGGGAGTTGATTTTTAATGGCAACTTTCAAACCTATGAAGACAGACCAACTGTGAGATTCACGGTTGTTAATCAATAGTATAGGTTTGTGTTTAAGTCATTAGTTCTTGTTATTACATCATATTTATATTTTACATTTGTTTATTAGCTGAATTTCTGGAAGCATACACTAACCATTATCTCTAAGGTAAACCATCAACCAAACACAGAATTACAGAAAAGCGCACAAAATCAGCTATGCAGTGACCACCCACTCCAATGATGCACTCTGAATGAGGCAAATGAGTCACTCTTGTAAGAAAAATCACAGTCTACCTCTATGTGAAATTCACTCCTCCCAATTGGTGCATACACAGCTTCAACCCAGATGGCTTAATTATCATAGAGACGAGCCAACATCATCCACACCTTTGTCACAACTCATGGGTCTTCACTTTCTCAGAGACATCAAACAATTACAGCATGAGAGTGGCTATGGGCCATCGAGAACCATTCCAGATGACCAGGCACCACAAATTTTGCCAAATCTAATTTTCATTAGGAGCATTACTTCATTTACATCCAAAGCATATACTCATTTACATTATTGGCAGCAAACTGTTTTTACACACTAATAAAGGTTTTGGAGTGTACAATGTTCATACTTCAGTCTGACTCCGCTGAATCCAAAGTGCTTTGTGCACTTTGTCACTGCTTCAGATTCAGATTCACTTTATTAGCCATTTGCACTATAAAACCACATTGGAAAAGAATGTGCAAGAAGCTCAAAGTGCAATGTCAACACATAAAAGGACATAACGTAAACAGACAAGCAAGTGCCACATAAAAACTCAATAATAAAACACTGTACAATAAATAAATACAGTGCAATAAAGACTTTAGCATCTTCAACCAAAGACAAAGCCAAAGACTTATGCAATAATCTAATCAGCCAATCATGTGGCAGCAGGTAATGCTTCAGTTAATGCTCACATCAACCATCAGAATGGGGAAAAAGTGATCTCCGTGAACTGTGGCATGATTTTTGGTGCTAGACAGGCTGGTTTGAGTATTTCTGTAACTGCTGATCTCCTGGGATTTTCCCACACTAGTCACCAGTTTACTCAGAATGATGCCTAAAGCAAAATACGTCGAGTGAAATGGCAATTCTGCAGACGGAAATGCCTTGTTGATGAGAGGTCAACAGACAATGGAGTTGTTCGAGCTGACAGAAACTACGGTAACGTCTAGGTACAATTGTAGTGAGCAGAATTGCAGCCTGAGCTTTCTGTTCTTGGCTGACAGAAGTGTAATCCAACGTAGCCCTCTGCTGTTGTAGCCCATTTGCCTCAAGGTTCGACATGTTGTGCATTCCGAGATGTTATTCTGCTAACTATAATTGTACAGAGCGGTTATTGGAGTTACCGTAGCCCTTCTGTGAGCTTGAACCAGTCTGGCCATTCTCAGTAGACCTCTGTCATCAATACGGCATTTCTGTCCGCAAAACTGCTGCTCACTGGATATTTTTTGCTTTAGCTACCATTCGGAGTAAACTCTAGAGACTGTTGTGCACGAAAATCCCAGGAGATCAGTAGTTACAGCAATACTCAAACCAGCCCACTGCACTGCTGCCACACAATTGGCTGATTAGATTATCACATGAATAAGTAGGTATACCTAATAAAGTGGTCCGTTCATGGCTTAAAACTACTTTTATTAAAGATTTTAGACATACTAAGATTGTAGCTAACCTATGCAAAAACCCACCGTAGCTCGATTAGAACTGTGCACGTAAACAAAATGACAGTAAACCACAGTGCCTTGTAGTTCATTGCTTTACTCACCCAGGAATGCCATGCCTTGCCACTTCTGCCCCTTTTCCATCAGGAGTGGGACATCTACCACAAGTAGGCATTCGAGTTGGATTCTCTGATGTAATATCAAGACAAAGCCTTTTCACAAGGGGGAAGTTTGATATGTCCCTATCAAATATTGCTTCATTTCCCCTTTTAGGCAGTTTCTGGTTAAGCTGTCTGGATGTTGAATGGCTCTGTTGTAACTTTTCCAAAGTGGAGAAAAGATTGCATGTTGGTGGCAACTGCTGACTTGTGAATGCCTTTTGCAACGGGACAGTTATTGTAAAATTACTCAGATTCTTGTTCGCCATCTGGCAATTCTGATTTCTGATCCCTTTTTTTGCTTTCTTCTTCCTTTTGCTTTCAGTCTTTTTCACATTTCTGTAGAATAGACAAGTAGCACTAAGTTACAGAAATCCTGAGTCAGGCTAAATATTCACACTACCGGTCAAAAGTTAATTATTTAACATTAATAATTGTAAAAATAAATAATAGCAGCAATCATTTTTTTTTTTTTTTATAAATGCTAAATCAAAATAAATCTTAAATTTTAGATAATTAAAAGTAGCCACCTTTTGCTCCGATTACAGCTCTGCACAAGATTTACATTATTTTAAATTAACTTCATAAGGTATTTACCACTTGTTGGCTTGGCTGCTTCATTTCACTTGTTCATTTAAAAATGTCACTTTTCATAATCATGTTCATATTAAGGCACTATATAAGTCATTTCAAGGACATAAGCTATTAGATCAAATGATCACAAGAAACAATACAAGTCACGCGTGTCCAAACTTTTGACTGGTAGTGAAAATTGATAAAAGAATAGATTAGGAGGACAATAAAATATGATCGAGATATTTTAATGTCTCAACCACCATTTATTGAAAGCAAATAATGGCTTGTCTTGGATATGAGATAAGCTTACCTTTGCTTGTCTCTTTGGGCACAAAGGGCTTTAAGGTCTTTTGGCACTTTGTAGTTCATTGTATTTGCTCCTTCACATCGTCTCTTCTGGAGTTCAAGCAGATTGATTTTGTGCTCATGTGTAGCAATATGCTTCTTGTACAGCTCTAGTCCCATCACAGATATATCACAAGCCCAACATTTATGCACTTGTTCTCTGTAAGAAGAAACGGGTCCAATTTGTACTTCTTATACATGAGCAAGCCATGAAAATTATCTTTTTAGTTCCATTCTGTACCTGCCCTTTAGTTTCTCAATTGCCAGTTGGTGGCCGAAAGTATGAACATGTCTGTCCAAATTCTATGAAAACAAAGATGAACATATTTATGAAAAAAAAAACTTCAGGATTATTTTTTTTATATATATATATATATATATATATATATATATATATATATATATATATATAAAAATCCTGATGTGTGCATGGGAAATACATATACACTTTTCGATGCACATTTTGTGCACGCGCAGCATGTATATAAGGCCCCTGGAGTCCAACGATTTCAATTCAACAACATCAATCTCAATGTTTTGCAATGTTGGACAAGCCGTTTGTCCATTATTTCCAGTAAACTGCTTTACCTATACCTTGGTGTATTGTAACACCTTGTATGTCTCACCTGGGATCCTGATCAATTTAGGGACAGCACCACATATTTGTTGTTAATTACGAATAATTTTTTTTTAATAAAAAAACCCCCCTCAAAACTATGGATATTTAGTTTTACCATTTATGTTTTTTTTTTTGGATTGGCGATATATTACTTGTCTGTGGCTGACATTTTGAATTCCATTGAAAACTGTTGTTTTAACAGTTGGAATGCACTTATCGATCAATAATCTATCCACCAATCATGGCCGAAATAGTTCTTATCCTGTAATCAGAGATTGGCTGATCATGAAGAAAAGGTTGATATGTTTTTTAAATGCAAATTGTTGTCCAGTGCAAGCAGCGTGCTACATCTTATCCAATTTTCATGCCCACGCAAGTGTGGGAGTGGGTGGGAGTTTGTGCTATCTGTGGGTGAATGCACACAAACTGTAGGTGTATTGTATGTTAATGAAGTGGTGCAAAGTGCAATTTGCCTTAAGTAAATATGTCACTGCGCCACAACGTCTGTTTTCATAGCCAAGTCCGAATTCAGTTCCCACATTTGCAGTTTGGAGATTTCACCAGCAGGTGGTAATTAAGTTCATGTCCAAACTCTGAAAATATAGTGGAATATTAAAGTCCTTGAAAATCAGTTTTATGAAACAATTTTGAGATTTGTGTTAAACTATCTGAAGTTTATGGTTTACTTTAAATTATTATGTTTAAATTTACAATTGTATTTATGATCTGATTTGTACTGGTATTTTTAAACCTTTAATCACTGCAAAAGAAGCCAGTGGAAGAAGTTTGAAAGAGTAAAATGTTTAAATTTGGTATAACTGTTTTGGCCAATTTGTTATTTTGATTATATTTATTTTTCGTCTGAAGTGTAATTAGAATTTACAACTATTTTTGGTTTAATTTGTTAGTACTTCAAAAACTGTTAATGCTTCAAACCCTTTGATTTTTCAAAATCGACCGGTAAAGGTGAAGTGCCTGCTGATACAATCACTATTAATACTAGCCATGATGTGTGTGCCAGAATATGAAAATAATACTTATATTCTCTATAATTTAATGAAGCGTAAATTCAAATCTTCACGAGGACCACATTTTCCAAGCATATAATAGTAGTGCGTCCCATTTGATAGAAATATGCCAGTAATTGGCCACATTCACTTCCATTGTAAGTGCCTCACTGAAACCTCGATTTTTGCTTTATTTTTTTAAAGGAGGGACAAGTCGAAATACATTTTTGTGGTAATCAACATTATGCCACAAGTGCTTTTGATTGAGCTGAACTTGTATTGAATCCGCAGAACATTCCTTTAAGTTTAGAGACAGTGCCACCTATTGGTCAAAAATCATTAGTGCACATTTGAGTTAAAGGTAAAAATTAATTCTCTCATCATTTACTCACCCTCATGTCATCCCAAATGTGTATGACTTTATTCAGCAGAACACAAATTAAGATTTTTAGAAGAATATCTCAGCTCTATACCTCCATACAATGCAAGTGAATGGTTGCACCATTTGGAACCATTTTGGAGCTCAAAAAAAAAAAAAAAAAAAACACACACAAAGGATCCATAAGACTCCAGTGTTTAAAAACATGTCTTCATAAGCGATATAAAAGGTGCAGGTGCGAACAGATCAATATTTAAATCCTTTTTTACTCTAAATCTACACTTTCACATCTGAAAGTCACATGTGCAGCTTGTTTAATTTTACTTCTACATCTGAATGTGAAAGTTAAAGTGGGGATTTAGAGTAAAAAAGGATTTAAATATTGTTCTGTTTCTCACCTACACCTATTATATTGCTTCTGAAGATATGAATTTAAACACTGAAGTCTTATTTTATGTGATTTTTAGAGCATCACATGTCTGATAAACATTCACTTGCATTGTGTTAAGAACCATTTTGTTGCCACTCCAACATTTTTAAGACCATGTGCATGTAATCACGTAGCAGCTGAAGTATTTTCTCAGCAATGCTTTTCTGTCTGACTCTGAAGTTGATATATACTGTATTGCCAACAGTTATAGCTGCATGTACTGTGACGAGGTGCAGTGGATACCACTCTGGCCTTGTACCCCCAAAAAGTTGTACCTCAATGTTGACCATTAATCTTTGCTTTGTGCAGCCATACTTCTTATTTTTATTTCTGGGCTTTTAACCCACTGGCAAATGAAAAAGTTGTTCATTTTTAGGCCCAAGCCATTAGATTGTAACTCTCAAAAGGATGGGTGTGCTCTCCCATTACTTTTTACATGCATTTTAAAAACAATGTTTCAATAATCACTTACCTGTACATGGAAAATATGACAGCAGACCAAACATCTCTCAATTCCTTTCTGTTTTTGCCTAAAGTGATATGAAAAGAACTTGGTTCATTGGATCCAAAGACAAACTAAAGATTATATTGAGCCTAACAATGCAAAACTCATTTGGAAAAGGGCCAATCAACTATGATTCAAATACCAGAGCTGAATATCTTGTCTAAGATGTAGAGCTATGAGCTGAAAAGCTTACTTTTGTTTGACTCTTTGGATAAGGACTTTACATCCATCAACATTAAGTTGAACGAAGTAATCAACTTGACTTTCTCCTTTGCGTCTTCTCTCCTGGAGTCTCTGCAGATTGCTTTTGTGCTCACGAGTGGCAATGTGGTTCTTATATAGCTCTAGTCCCATCACAAAAAGATCACAAGCCCAACACTTATGCACTTTTCCACTGTAGGGAGGAAAATGGACATTTTTAAACACGTAACTCGAGCAGGCATGCTAATGAAATGCTTTTTATTTCCATACCTGCCCTGTAGTTGCTCAATTGCCTGATGGTGGCCATAAGAATGCACATGTTTGTCCAAATTCTACGGGAACAAAGATTCATAACCTGCCACAAACATCTAGATGACTATAAAATGTTAAGGTGTGCAAGGACTATCACTACAAAAATAAATACAAAATCACAACTTACATCGAAGTACAATCACCATAAAACAGTCTTTCAAGACTGTATTTCTGAAAAAGGTTGGCTTGAAAAATGTTTTATCAAAAATGGCTAACCTGTCCTTCACATTGACCGCAGATTAAGCACGTGTTCAGAGGTTTGTGTTTGGCGCTACTGAGGTTTCTAGATCCTTTTTGTCTTCTGTTCATGGCTTCTTTCGTAGGCCTATAACAAAATGTAGAGCATAGAAATAGACTTCTCTTCCACACTCTCTACCGGTACAATATTTGCAAATACTTTTAAGATATGAAATCACCCGTTAAATATACTGAGCAATTACTCCAGCTGAAAGATTTAAATTGTGTCGTGCATGGCAGTGGGATCCCAAACACAGAGATTATGTCAGCATATTTATCTACAGATAGACTTTCCAAAAACATACTTTTTCTCGAAGAGTTAATGTCCCTGTCCGAGTGTTTTTGAATCAGACCGTTAAAAACCGAACTGATGCCTCTGACGTCCCCACACCACCGCGACTCTCTTAAAGACCTAATAAATGGTTGTAATCAATCAGTGGTGTGAAGTATGTTCGAGTGATAGTGCTTGCTTGACCTCCCCTCTCAACACCAAACGACCTGGGTCATTTTCAAATATGGTGACAAACTTGTCCCTTGACTCATGAAAATGATTTTAAATAGTAAAAATTAAAAGGCATAATCCTGTAACCTGAACGTCTTATTAAATAATGTCAAATATATTCATTTTTTTAATATATTTGAATTTGTCAACTGCCTGAAGAAATGTATCTAGTTCACCGCTTCTGTGACACAATATATGTATTTTGCGTTCTCAGGTCAAGCCTTAGTGTAAGGCACAAATGTCCCTTGATGTCATCTCATTTCATCAATGTCCATTGATTTCAGTGATTTTCCCACAGTGTTGAAATGTATAAATTTACATTTTAACAGTATTTTACTAAAAAAAACATGTTTAAAAAGTGTCTTTTGTCTTAGTGTCATCTTGGACTTACAATGACTAGCGGCTTGGATGTAGCATCAGTAAACATTAATAGATTGATTGTCAGATGCCATGATTATTTTAATCAGTAAGTGAAAGTTTCCTTACCCTCTCCATGAAGAAAAAACTGCTTTTATAAGGTTACTGATATGACTGGAGTCTTAATTTTAATGTGAGTGCACATGATTTCCTAGTGAGTGCAATTGATTACCCACAGCTTTTATGGGTAAAACTGAGCTTTCCAAGTAGGAAAGTCAACTTCTTTTTTGAGAATGGCCACTTGCTGTTCCAGCCACACTCTACATAGCATTCAGTTTGTTTCCCATTTCCGTGAGTGTTTCTGCCTTTCAAAAGTCAGTGACACATTTTAGTTATTTTTTGTAAAAGGGTCTGATTATTGATCGATTTCTTTGACCTCATACACAATAGGCCTATTTTTCCATTCCACTGCTTGACATATCCATAACATTCTGAGCATTAACAAACAGCACAAAATAGTACAATGAATGATCAAATTCTACTCCTGCTAATGGTATGTGATGAGATGTGAAGCTACATGTTCCGGTTTCAAAATGAGTATTTTTCCCTCAGCATGTCCTTGACAGGCTTTGTGAGATTCACCCTTAGCTATAGGCCTCCTACTTGTGTCAAACTGCTGAATAGCAATGTAGAAAATCAGAATACGATGCGCTGCATCAATTAAATTTTAATAAAATTTAATTTAGGTATGGAAGATATCCAACCAGTGAAGACCTTAATTTGCACATTTTTATTGAACATCTTGTCTAAAGTCTTTTACACACAAGACTATTGGCAGAAGTATTGCAAAGTGAACTGAATAATACCTTTTCAGAATTTGATCAACAAGTTCAGTGTTCATACGAATGTTTAAAATCAAAGATGCAGAGGAAACATGCACTTAATAAATTCACTAGTCTGTTAATTTACAGAGCAGATCCAATGTCTGTGGGATGGTGTCACTGCCAAAAATCTGTAAATATAAAATTTTTCCTCAATAGGTGCACAACAACAAAAGGTGAAGGAAGACAGAGAGAGAGAACCTTTATAACTATCACAACTGACACGTTTTATGAAAAGCGCATTTGTTTATTTCTTGGCAAGGGTTGGTTACTCTAAGGCAGATCACTGCATTAATCTTGGTTCATCATTGGCTTTACAATGTTGCCAGTGCTCTCAGATGAGATGCATGCTTGGAGAGGTCAATTTTGTGCTGCAATTCAAAGAGGGGCACAGTCAAGATGCTGGTAATTGCTGGAATTGGGCCCTGTGGCACAGCTGCTCTGCAAGGCTCACTAGGTGTGTAAGAGAAATCTTTCTTCTGACGTTCACCAAGTTGTCAGGAGGCGTTTAGTGTCTCCTGCTGGTCTGAGTGAGTGGAACACTCTCCAACTGAAGTGTCGGAATCACTGGTATCTGATTGAAGCATCAGCAAAGATTCAAAATATAAATAAGCAGAATTATAAATATCATGTGATGATAATCTGGTATCTTAAACAGCAAAGAACTGAATTTCTTCAATGGGAATACTGTTGTGCCCACTTCATGAGCTCATAACTAAACAAAAAGGTAGTCAATATACTAAAAGGGTTCTTACTCTTCAGGTCCTTCAGGATGTTTATGCGCTTTGTCCTGAGAAATGCCATCTCTGAGGACACCTGACAACCAGAAAATTACTATTGTTAGTTTAATCTGTTTATACTTGATGGCTAAACAAAACATTGTGGGGAAAACCAAAAACAGATTGCAGCTTAGAAAAAGATGTTGGGGAAAAGATATTTAGCAAAGCTAGTCAGAACCACTATACATTTTTTTTTTTAAACTACAGGTTATAAAATGTTTAAAGATAAAATGGGCTTCCAATGATTAATGCAGCATATACACCTGTTGTTTAACTGCTAGAAGATGCTGAACTTCTGTGTAAGCGTACTGCAGGGTGGAATATGCTTTGAGCAGCTGATCGCCTACATTATCCAAAGAACTATTCAGCTCCTCTTCTCTCAAAGACTGTGTCATTAATTCATTCAGGTGCTCTAAAAATCATATACACACACACACACACACACAATGATAAATATCTTGAGATTGAAAGATCAAATAAGCACTCAATCATTTTAAAATCAAGCAAATGAATCATGACTATAAAGTTGTGTAATGTCCAACATTTGTACCCATTCACCTTGTATTTATGTTTTCATTTCCTTCCATTACTAGAGAAGATAATTACACTTTGATTAAAAACATGAATTGAAGCTGTAAGTGTACACTCACTTTTTTTAGATGACTTGTTTGTTTTAGGACTCAGTTGAATAGTATTTGAAATATTCTGTAACAAAAATTAACAAATAAATCTTCAATAAATTTGTAAATGAGTTACATTTTACAACTTTTCTCTAAAGATCTCATACAGTACCGTTTTTTCCCTCTTGGTTTGCAAAGAGACAGTTTCAAAGCAGTTGTGATCCTTCAGTTCTGTGCATTTCTTAACACACACTGTATGAGGCTGAGCTTCTTCACAGTTCTCTTTTATTTGGCAATCATTTGTATTGTAGGTTCTTGAAGTCTGACTCTCAAACATCTTTGCCAGTGAAGTTTCAGATGGAACAGGGAAAACGTATGGCTTAAGTCCATGAAGGCTTTCTCTAAAGGTAATTGATGAAAGATATATTAAGGAGTTGGCCTTCATCTAAGGCCAATTCATCTTCTACTTCAATGACTAACCTTTTGGTGTCAGATAATAACACGCTCTTGATCTCTTTCCATTAAGTTTAATGTTAACATGCAAAAGACTATAAAAAATTAGTATCAGATAAAATAATTTTCACGAGGGACCAAATTGAAACCTCCTAAGCAAATAGCACTGAAATCAGCTGATGTGGAACAGGTCAAGTTGCATAAGGAGTCAGAAAGTAATCATTTATTCACCTTGAAATGCCCAGTTCCTGTTGCAGTTTGCTCTTGGATGTTTGAAGACACTTGCCCCTCAGTAGTGAAGCAACCCCTCTTGCTGCTGTCTTGCTGGGCTTGTTGAGCTCCGTCTGGCTTGAGGAGCAGCTCAGCACAGCAGCTTGTTTATGTTCAGGAACCATCTCACTTCTATTCTCTGCTAGTGTGCCTATATCCACAGCTTGTAACAATGAATCTGACTTAATCTCTCCTTGTTTATGGCTTGTCAATGCGGAGATGACATCACTTGAAGAGGACTCGTCTATATTCTTCACACGGTCAAGGTGGTTAATAGATTTTTTGGATATCCGTCCTTTGACAGGCCTTCCTTTTTTCTTGACATGCTTGTCTTTATGACCCTGATTATCCAATGATTTAGGAATACTCCCAAGCATTGTAGAAATGCGACACTCATCTCCTCTGACCAGTTCAGGGGCACACATAGGCTCAGCAGAGACACCAAGTTCATCTTCAGTTGTACACACATTGGACACTTTTCCATCTGGGCTGGGACATGTGCCACAAGTAGACATTTCTTGTAACGAATTCACTGATGGAACCTCAAGAAAAGGTCTTTTCACAAGGGGACCACTTAAATTGTCCATATCAGGTGTGCCCTCTATTCTCCTTTTTGGAAGTTTGTGGATCAGCTGCATGGAGGCTGAAACGTTCGGTTCTAACTTTCCCCAAGAGGAGTTGAGGTTGCAAGATGATGGCACATTGTCACTTGTGCACTCCACACTCGTTTTAATCTTGGCATTCTTAAATTTTGCCCTTGCATCCATCCACTTGAGAAATTTGGCTTGCATTTTCATATTTCTTACAAGAAAGAAAACAAGACTTCTGTCTTACAACAACCATCTATTGCCATTCATAATTTTTGACAAATGCAATTAAAAAGCCCATTTAATCATGATCAACACAGTTTAGTCAATCAACCATCATTCACTCGAAACACATGCAGTTAAACATAAAACAACATGTCTTGAGTATGAGCTGACAAGCTTACTTTTTTTTGTCTCTTTTGGTGCAGAGGGCTTTAAGCTTATCATCAATTTCAACACTGTAGTCCACTTCATTTAGTCCATCCTTTCTTCTCTTTTGAAGATTTAAAAGCATTTGTTTGTGGTCACAAGTGACAATATGCTTCTTGTACAGCCATAGTCCAGTCATAGATACATCACAGGCCCAACACTTATGTACTTGTTCACTATGAAGAAAAGTGTTAATTTTACACAATTTTTCTTTTAATACAGGACATGACAATAAAAAAAAAAGGTTTATACCTGCCCATGAGTTTCTCAATCGCCTGATGGTGCATCATATTGTGCATATGTGTGTCCAATTCCTGTGAAAACAAAGAGGAAGGTACTTTTGAAAGAACAGATATTGGGCCAGTCCATAGCCATGCACTCACCCTCAGTGTTCCATAGTATGTTCAATTTGGGAATGCAAAAACATTAATGTAGTGAATGATTAGATGAAACATGTAGCCCTGTAATCACATCATAAATATGTATTTCTTATTGTTTGAGTGCTTGAATTTACTTAAGTGTATTATATTAAACTATGCATAAGATTTACTGTCCTGTTTCTTTTACACTTTAGCATTTAACAATGTTTTACCAAATTACTAACCTGTTCAGGAAAACAATCACGGCAGACAAAACACCTCTTCAGACCTTTTTGTTTGTCCCTAAATGGATATACAGTTGAAGTCAGAAGTTTACATACACCTTAACCAAATACATTTAAACTCAGTTTTTCACAAGTCCTGACATTTAATCGTAGAAAACATTCCCTGTTTTAGGTCAGTTAGGATCACTACTTTATTTTAAGAATGTGAAATGTCAGAATAATAGTAGAGTGAATGATTTATTTCAGCTTTTATTTCTTTCATCACATTCCCAGTGAGTCAGAAGTTTACATACACTTTGTTAGTATTTGGTAGCATTGCCTTTAAATTGTTTAACTTGGGTCAAACGTTTAGGGTAGCCTTCCACATGATTCTTTTCAGACAGAACTGGAGTAACTGAGTCAGGTTTGTAGGCCTCCTTGCTCACACACACGCTTTTTCAGTTCTGCCCAATCTATTTGTGATGAACACTCCAATACCTTGACTTTGTTGTCCTTAACCCATTTTGCCACAACTTTGGAGGTATGCTTGGAGTCATTGTCCATTTGGAAGACCTATATGCGATCAAGCTTTAACTTCCTGGCTGATGTTTTTAGTTGTTGTTTCAATATATCCACATAATTTTCCTTCCTCATGATTATATCTATTTTGTGAAGTGCACCAGTCCCTCCTGCTGCAAAGCAACCCCACAACATGATGCTGCCACCCCCATGCTTCACAGTTGGGATGGTGTTCTTCGGCTTGCAAGCCTCACCCTTTATACTCCAAACATAACGATGGTCATTATGGCCAAACAGCTCAATTTTTGTTTCATCAGACAAGAGGACATTTCTCCAAACAAGTAAGATCTTTGTCCCCATGAGCACTAACAAACTGTAGTCTGTCTTTTTTTAATGGAGGTTTGGGAGTGGTATGATGGCTACATGGTGTTTAAACTTGCGTACTATTGCTTGTACAGATGAATGTGGTACCTTCAGGCATTTGGAAATTTTCAAGGATGAACCAGACTTGTTTTCTAATTTATTTTTAATTTTCCCATGATGTCAAGCAAAGAGGCACTGCGTTAGAAGGAAGGCCTTAAAATGCATCCACAGGTACACCTCCAATTCAGTATACCACCTGTCAGAAGCTAATTGCCTAAAGGCTTGACATAATTTTCTGGAATTTTCCAAGCTGCTTAAAGGCTTAACTTAGTGTATGTAAACTTCTGACCCACTGGAATTGTGATATAGTCCATTAAATCTGAAACAATCTGTCTGTAAACAATTGTTGGACAAATTACTCTTGTCATGCACAAAGTAGATGTCCTAAACGACTTGCCAAAACAATAGTTTGCTTGTATGAAATCTGTGGAGTGGTTAAAAAAATTTGTTTTAATGACTTCAACTGGTATATGTAAACTTCTGACTTCAACTGTATATAATGAAAACTTGCCTATTTTGATCTTAGACAATCAAAATCATTATAAAAAAGATAAAAAGAAAAGCAATTTATCCACTCAAACATTGTACATAAAATCATGCAGACAGATGTCTATGATGTGTGAGATGACATTGTGCTTACCTGTGTAGCTCTCTTTTGGCATAAAGGGCTTTAAGCTCATCATCATTAAGTTCAACGATGTAATTCACTAGAAGACTTTGTGTACATCTTTTCTCTGGGAATTTGAGCAGATTGCTTTTGTGCTCATTAGTGGCAATATGCTTATTGTACTGCTCTAGTCCCATCATGGATATATCACAGGCCCAACACTTATGCACTTGTTCACTGTCAGAAAGAAAGCATTACATTATTTACTTTTATACTAAAATGTATGTGATAATCAATGCTTTATAGTACCATACCTGCCCTTGAGTTCCTCAATTGCCAGATGGTGAGCATAACTATGCATATGTTCGTCACCATCCTGTGGAAAATAAAGTAAAAAAGAAAATGTCTACAACATAGCCATACACATAAAAACATTGAAATTTTAAAGTAATAGTGCACTCAACCCGACTACAGAAATTTTGTAATTATTTAATTCCCCACATTTCGTGCCAGACCCGTATGACTTCCATGCAACACAAGAGGTACAGTTTTGAACAACATACTGTTGTGGATTAAAGGAACATGGTGGAAACAAATTAATATTGGTAATAGTTCAGTTTTATTTGTGAAATTTGATTTTGTACAGTTTAGTCTGGGTACATTTTTGCGCTGTTAAAAAAAGAATAGCAATAAACCTTGACACAAATTAAACTAATTTAGCTGGTTTATGAGACAATGTTGTGTGCCATAAAAACAACATTTCCCACGATTTTATGTGGCATCACCTAATAAATGACAAAAAAGCTATATAGTGCACAGTTACACACCTAACCTGTAGTTTGCTCTTCATTTTGTTACACTGTTGGCTGAATGTGAAAGTGTGGAATAACAGTTAAAAAGGTCTGTTTCTCACCCACATCTATTATATCACTTCTGAAGACATGAATTTAACCACTTATGGTTAAAGAGTCTTATGGATTACTTTTATGGTGCCTGACTTTGCTTTTGGAGCACCAAAGTTATGGTCACCATTCACTTGCATTGTAAGGACCAACA
Organism: Moxostoma hubbsi; assembly: GCA_032164185.1. Lineage (NCBI taxonomy): Eukaryota > Metazoa > Chordata > Actinopteri > Cypriniformes > Catostomidae > Moxostoma > Moxostoma hubbsi. The sequence continues at coordinate 18,495,885 of JAVLUX010000022.1, forward strand.
GAGCTGAGATATTCTTCTAAAAAACTTAATTTGTGTTCTGATAAAGAAAGTCACACATCTGGGATGGCACGAGGATGAATAAATGAGAGAATTATTTTTTATTTTTTTTTGGTGAACTCTCTCTTAAAGAGTTCAACTGAAAAAGAGAACAAATCAAAGTAATGCGTAACAAAATACACAGCACAAAACTACATCACATCAGAAAGCAACGTCGTTTACATGTCTTTGTGTACCTTTAATGCCCATGAAAAATAACGTTATTTCTCAACCTGGAACCATTATACTGTCGATTCTTAAAGGGAAGGTAGTACTGTCCTGTCACTCTAGCATGAAAACAGCATTTTGTTAAACAGAACTGTTCAACTAAACAGCCCAACCTGTTGTCTGTATTCTTGACAGCAGATAAAACATGTCTTCTTATAAACGTCCGTCGTCTTCTTTTTGTTTTTCATGACTGTTCTTGATCAAATAATTAAAAACAAAGCTCAAACCACAGCAGTGCAACGTCTCGTCCACAAACACTCAATATATGTACAAATATTATAAGGCAATTTTATGAAACAGATATTGGGTATCTATTTTAATTGTGCTGGACGTTCCAACGAATTGCTCAAGCTGAAAGTATCTTATCGTGTGAGAGAGTATTAATCCCATCGCATTTTGATCTTCAGAAATATTGGTGACAAACTCGATTCGGGAGTTTTCGGACAGTTAGGATCGCTCTCCGCGTGTTGGCTAAATAATCATTCGCTGACTGTAGCGGAAATGATAATGCTCTAACGCCATTGGCGCGGCCTTCTCTGACGTCAACAAATGCTTTGACGTAACTGACGTCTCAGAAAGCGCCAGGATCCGGAGGATGATTATTTTCTTTTTTTCGTTCTACATATTTTGGATTGAAAAAGAAAAAGTCCCGCAACATCGAGAAATAAGCTATTTCGAGAAATTGCATCAACAGAAATTGCCACCTACGTTAGATTAGATTGTAATATATTTCACCGATTGGGGGCGCCACCACTGACCGATTGTGTACATATATTTCAGAGAGTAAGACGAAAACGGAAGTATCTCACATCAGTGTTCATCTGTGCTGTGTCTTTATTTATGTTTGACCAAAAATGTGCACTGGTTGTGTGCAGAAAGAATACCCTGACAGGGTGAGTTCATTATCATTTGTGACCGCCACACTTTGTTGTTGACAGTTTAGTCTCTCGTCAGCTTTGGAACTGCATAACTAGTCTAACAGTTATAGTTATAATATCATATTCTCTCATGTCATCCCAGATGTTTATGGCTTTCCCTCTTTTGCAGAGCAAGAATTAAGATTTTTAGAAGAATATCTCCGCTCTGTAGGTCCATACAATGACACGTGAATGGTGCCCAGAACTTTGAAGCTCCTAAAGGCGGCATCAAAGTAATCCATACAACTCCAGTGGTTAAATCCATGTCCTCAGAAGCTATGTGATAGGTGTGGGTGAGAAACAGATCAATGGGTTTGTTCCCAAATATAGTGAGCATCCTCCAGAGAGGCAGCATTTTGAGACCACGTAGGCATGCTCCAGACGAAAAGGCTGTTCCAAAAGGTAACTAATTATGCTGCCTCCTAAAATACCTAGTTTTGTCCCAATTCTAAGGTATGTATGGGTATGTGATCCCAGAATGCACTGTGATGAGCTCAGCAGCAAAATAAATCCAAGATTGTCGATGAGGCGAGATACATTTAGATTCTAAAAATACTGAAAGGTATTGTAAAAAATTCTGGACTATTTAACCAAAATGTGTGTGAGCTATGCATATTTATGCTCAATTATTTTCCTCTGGTATCACCTGTATTGAAATCAGTTAAAAGTCGAGTCTCCTGTCCCGTGCGCTGTGAGTGCGGAGCACTACTTGAATGACGTGCAGAGCTGCCACCTATGTAGAGCGTTCCAATCCAAATCGGTCTCTTATGAGGCATCATTTCAGTTAGGATACTGCAATATTAGAGAGCTGTCTTTTGTAGGCATGAGACAGCGAGGCAGCTCACGTACATCTTGGAACAAACCCATAATTTGAGTCCTTTTTACTGTAAATCTCCACCTTTGACCGGCCCCAACCAATAGGTGGTGATATGAACGAAGAATATGGATCACCCAAAAAAAACAAAAAAAGAAGAATGTGGAAGTGAAAGTGGAGATGCACGATAAGAAATTATTAAATAGTGAACTGTTTCTCACACACACCTACAATATCAATTATGAAGATATGGATTAAGCCACTAAAGTCATACAGGTTATTTTTATGCTGCCTTTATGTGCTTCTGGAGCATCAAAGTTTTGGTCAACATTCCCTTGTATTGAATGGACCTTTACCTGCTCACATTTTTGCTTGTTGAGAGTTAGACAGCATTTGATAGCACATTTCACACTACTGCATTTAGATCTGTTCCCCCAGCCTCGTTGTGTTAAATGTCCTCACAGCTTCTTCAGGTTGAGCTTTGTTGGGTTGCTCATGCTTGGTACACATTTTTCCTGTAAATGCTACTAAGAATATTTCACCCTTGGTGAAAATAAATGATGTAAATGAACATGTTTTGTTATGCTGTGTGCATAGGGTAATACCTGTCTTGAGAGTGGTTCGTATCTGATAAATTTTCTTGGCTGTGCCAACTGTCACCAGCGGGACTTTGTACTGATCAGTGACAGGACTCTGGTGAATGAGGATGAGGAGGAGATTGTCACTTACCTTCGTGAGTCACATCTGCTGCACATGGAATGTTCAATGAATGCCAAACATCTCTAAGCAACTTCATGAGTAACCTTTATTTTTTCCCTAGATATGTGCAAGAACTGTGATCATGTTATAGCCAGACATGAGTACACATTCACTGTGGTGGATGACTATCAGGTGAGCATCGTCCTTTATTCTACAATGCAGAATCAGAATTTCCTTTTATTGGCAAAGTAAGTTGCATGTAGTAATTTGACTTGATGGTTGCTCCAAGGGCACAGTAAACATGCCATATCAAGTGCTCATTATTAAATCACACTCACTGTTGTTTTTGTTTTGTTTTTTTTGTCAGCTAACAATATACAACAGTGTATGTACACGCACCACATGAGATGAAATGCGTGTATTTCATGAAAATTTCCACCAGTGTCATTTTTACTAAATCTCAAATTCAGTATTATGTTTAATTAAATTCAGTAGTCTAAATGACATGATGGAAATGGCATTCTTAAAGTTTTTGAAGTAAAATGGCCAATGCCTTTGTCTTACGAAGGCTAATCTTGCAGTTTATATTTATGTATCCTCCTAAATGCACACAAATACTATTTTAATTGTTTTGCATAATTTGGCAAAATTACAGCTTGATTAGAAATGACACACACAAAAAAAACGTTCTGCTCACAATTTATATTTATATTTACCTTGAAATTTCTTTGTTTTCTTTAAACATCACGTCTAATATTTAATCACAAGCTTGCTCTTAACTGACACTTTTGTTGTGAAGTACACTAACTTTAGAAAAAACCTCACTAGAGACTAAATTGTGTGGAGGAAAAATCTCATTCTTTTAATGGATTATATTTATTTCTCTCATTATTTAGATTAACCTATTTTTTTATAATGGATTTTCATTGTTTAATATTGAAAGCCTGGTCTTGGGACAAGGCTTAAATGATAAAATCAATACACAAAAGGCTTTTGAAAATTACAAAAAATAAATGATTAAGGCTTGATAAAGAGTTTCTATGTCAGTTTTAATATAAACATTATATAACAAAAAGAATCTGTTTGTTTTAATAGAAATCAAACACTGGGACATACAATTGCCCTAAACACTCATACAAAAAATATATACAACTTGCAGTACAATACAATTATGCCATTTACATAACATAAGTAGGGTATGTTATTATGTAGGTGGTGGAGAGTGCAACTGTAGTGAATAGAATTCATAAAGTAGATCAAATCTATCAAATAAAAAGTTTTACTTGAAGGTGCACTCTATTGTTAGAGAAAATGAAACTAAAGGGTGAGTTAAATGAATAGGTTTTTACTTTACGGAGTCACATTTAATTTTGTTTGATTTTTCAGGAATACACAATGTTGTGTATGTTGTGTGGAAAAGCAGAGGATTCCATCAGTGTTTTGCCAGATGATCCCAGGCAAACAGCACCTCTCTTCTAGAGTATTTACACTGGGACATTCTCTTAGCATGGTTATGAATGTTTTGAGGGAGCCATGACACATGCAGAGTTTTGCATAGGTTAGCACTGGAGAACGGCATACATATACTCCAGGTGAATATATCGCAGGATTCATTGTGTTCTTTGTTTCTACCATTTTTAACAGTGTCTCTTACACAGTACTGCTCTGACACATAAAGATACATGAGTCTGAGGCAATTCACAGATATTAAACTTGAAAAGGAACAAGTGTTCCTCAAGGTTGTAAAGACCCCTTGATCATCCTTTGATGTTTTAAACTTGATTGGTGGAAACGTTCTACCAAAATTGGTTTGAATAGACTAGCAGTTTGTAACACAGGTAGGCATCTACTGTCTTTCACTTCAAAAAAAGTATAAAGAACACATTTAAATTAGGCAGATGAAATACCCGCAAAGATGGTACACCCAAGAGTTTATTTTTTTGGTATGCTTTGCCTAAATAAACTATAAAACAATGATACATTGTGTGTGTATATATTAATCTGAAAACATACTAAATGAAAACACTACAATTTTGTCACAACATCATACAAAGGCATCAGGTACTTAAGAGTACTTATTTATTCCATTAATATGTATACATAAACGTTCCAAAATGGTGACATTTTTTGCATGATTGAAACATGTTAGCAAAATACAGTACAAGAAGCATGATGTGGTGTTTTCTTTTTAATATATTTATATCTATATACAGTTTAGATTATGTACAATTCATAATAGAGTGAAACCATCAGTCATATTACAGTGGTGGGTCTACTGATGCATTTAATGTCAATGTACTTCCAGAGGACAAAATGGGCAGTCCAGAACAAAACAACTATTCTATATGCACAGCACACAATGAAGTCATAGTAGTGCGAATGGCTCAGTATATTGTGAAATATTCAACTAGTGATGCAGTAATTGCTATCCCTTTCCCTGTACATCTGCATGGGTCTTGTATGCTTCAGACAATTTTCAATGATAGCCAAAAATGTCACAATGGAAGGTTCAATCCCCAAAACTGCCTTGGCATAGTCCATTTGTCAAACAGACTTCACGCTGATCTATTAATGTAGAATTGGGGCTGTAGTGTTTTGAATCAAGAGTACCTTGTATAATTCAGTTTAAGGGTCCATAGTGTTCCACTGCAGTATATCTGTAAGTTATTACTATTTACAAGGACTGTGTTAGTATTATATTGCAGGCATGGTAGAGGTTACACTTGGCAATTGCAAGGTTCCTGACCCTTAATGTGATGGCAATTCCACTCAGTCGCAAGTAATAAAGCTACATTGTCAGGTATGGTTACCACATCCAATAAATACATTCTATAGATGGTACAGTTTACAGTACATTCCCTGAAATACATATATACACATGCATGCTTGGACCATAGGTATCAATACATAAATGATATTACACTGTATAGATACCCACCGATTGAAATTAGTGCTTAATAATAGCTTAAATTCTCTGACACATGAATTGTAAATAAAATAATAACATAATAAAATGTAAAAATGTAAGGCTTCTATCTGCTTTCACAAAACTTGAAACATGCATCTGTTGGACAGAATACAATGAGTTATTCAGTCCAGCCACATTAATTTCACATTTCAAACATTCTCACTATTAGAGACCCATGTGTAAACCAGAAAGTGAAAAATAGATAAGGAGACAAAAACAGATAAATTAAACACAAAAATTAAAATAGAAATATAAAAGATATAAATGAATATTTGGCACAAACTATATGAGGTCTTCAAAATAAATAAATACAAATTATCCCAATGAAAATAAACTGTTCAGCATGTTAAAGGGGTCATATCATGAGAAATCCAATGTTCCTTGACAGTTTGAGATAAGAGCTTGATGTACAGTACTGTGCAAAATTATCACTTAAGATGGTGGTTTATAAAACTTCAGCTTTAGTGTGACAATAGGAAATATAAATGTTAGACTCCCTAATATTACTTTCGCAAATAGAAAGATTAGAATAGAAGAACAGGGAGCCCTGCAACAGATGTCATGGCCCCTACACAGGAGCGTAACCAGGAGTTTTTCAAAGGGGTGGCAGGCAGGAGCGAGCGATCAGTCTGTGGTGGCACAGAAATGTTCGGGCAGCATTTTTATATCGTCGGTGTGTGGGGGGAGGGGTTGAGTGGATACAATGACACCTGGGACGGAGAAGTGCAGCGACCTTGGTGTGTGCACATGTTAAGTTTCTACATTTGTACAGAGATATTTTCACCTCTAAGGAACTAAATTGAGCCAAAAAATGACCAAAGAAAATGACTAAAACAGCAATTGTGAGTGGGGTGGCCAGGCTTTGGTCCATGGTGGCCATGGCCACCCCTGGCCACCCCCTAGCTCCGCCACTGCCCCCACAAAGTCCCCTACTGAAGATCGTGTCAGTCTGGGATTACAAGAAGAGACAGAAGCCATTGAGACAGCCTAAACAGATAGAAGAACTGTGGCGAATTCTCCAAGAAGCTTGAAACATCCTATCTGCCAACAACCAAGAAAAAGGTGTACCTAGGAGAATTGGTGCAAAGGTGGACACACGAATATTGATTTAGCTTTAAGTTTACTGGACTTTGTATGATGTTAAATGATACATGAAAACTATTTATTTCATTATTTTTGAAGACATCCGCACTATGCAACATTTTTCACAAATGTCTAAATCCTTTGCACAGCACTGTATATGAAAACATACTACCTTTCAGAACTCAAACTTCCTTCCCAGTCCAAAAAGAGCATTTATTGGAACTTATTGAAGCACATAAAAACAAGGAGGTCTAATATACAGTACTTAGAGCATTCTCAACAGCATGCTGCCATTAGTGGTTCAAGGGCAATCAGTTATGCCAATCGGTAAACACAATGTGATTTATAACACTTCATTACAAGAGAGCGGAATCTAACCAGCTAAATCTCAACCCTATGACAAAAAACAACTAGTTCTGCTGTTCTTTCTGGCTGTGTTAAGCACATGCTGCTCTACATTTCCATTTGAAGGATCCCAATGTTAGAAAAGAGTGGCTGAAAATTTGGGAGATAAAAACTTTACTGAACACGACAGCAAATCCACATCAGGTGTATAAGGACTGGAACGCTGCGCTGTTGTTCATTTCTTGCATATGGGGTGTTACTCAAGGCGCAACCACAATTGGGTGTTTAGGTTGGTTGGTTATACTGTTTTGAAAAATTACTAACATTATAAATAAACCTAAAAAAAATATGTTTGATATGACCCCATAAATAGTATTTAATGTTTTAAATGATGCTTTCAAGTAAACGCAAACAATAATTCTGGTTTCAGCTTTTATCCCGCTACTTATTTATCAAAATACCACTTGTATAAAGGCTACAGTTCATCAGGCTTCAAACTTGATACCAGGTTAAAAGCTGCTTATAATATTTTTTAAACCAGCTGTCAAATTACTGACAACTCACACCATCAGTAACATATATGCATGTTTTGCTCTTTATTTGCTCATTTTGGTTGTGGTTTACTCTCAAGACTTCCCGCTCTGACTCTGCTGAGGCCTGAGCCATGATTCACCCGCAAGTCACTGATTCGAGGAGGCGGGGAGGCAGAACAGCTAATTGGTGACTGGCTGTAAGCACCCTCAAATCGGGAAGGGGAGGAGCTTAGCGAGCGCTGCAGGGAAGAGGTGGTGGTGCGTTGGTAACAAGAGGAGGAGCTGACAGCCAGGCCGCCTCGCTCCTGCATAATCTGAGTAAGGTTGTCCAAGAGATCTGTGTCACCAGTGCTGCTAGCACGAATGCCGTAGCGTCTGCGTCTGGTATAGAGAATAATATCCAACATCACATCAATTATTCACTGGTGCACTGTAAAAGCCAGAGGTTAAAAGGGATGGGAATTGCTGATTCTCCCTAAGGATTTGGTTGCTTAACAATTACATTAATGACTCTTAGTGCTTTTGAGGAGGCACCAAATACCTGATCCTAATTATATTACACCATTTACTATATTTTGTAAATATATATTCTAAACCAAAATAAAATTAAAAATACTATACTTTCATAGTTCCCACCCTTTTGACCAATGAAAATCTTTTCCATGACCTTTACAGGCATTTGTGTTTCTGGATACTGATTTGTTAAAAATCATTTTGATAGTCTTGTAACTGCTCTGACTGATTTAGTGAGTGATTAACCATTTGCGAGTTATTTTGACTGATTCATTGACAAAAACTGGCTCATGAGTTATTCATTAATAAGTCAGGAGTATTTTAGTTCAATGTTCCATTTGCATCGACATTAGAATGCAGACATTAATGAACCATTAAAATGAATTAGTCCTGGTATTTTACAATACTGAACCAGTTATGAATAACAATTGGTTCTTGATTCCTAATCCTAGAGGTAAGGCTATGTTAGTTGTTTTCCATTTATGCTAACACATAACAATAAAGACATCAATCAAAGACAACAAAAATGTATTTTCTTCTCTAACCTGTTGTCGCCGCCTGTACGAAGGGGTGGTTTGCCTGGTGGCGGCCGAGGAACAAGCATTGGTGGCTGAGCAGACAGCTGATCCGGCACTAGTGTGGGGCTTATGGGTCTTGGTATTTTACTCTTTATTGAGAGAGGGCCTGAGGAGGAGGACAGAGAGAGAGGCTCCTCTCCCTGCCAGTCAGACCCTCGAGAGCCAGTAGGGAAGGTGAACTTGTCACGGAGCTGTGCAGAGGGGAAGTGCTCACAGGATAGCGAAAGAGATGGAGACAGTGGGGCTGGAAAACCCCTGCGAGTTGGAGAGTCTGGGTCACGGACCGGGATGCGACTGGCTCTGGGGGAGAGCTCACGAGGTGATGCCGGAACTCTATCAACACCCTGGTTGGATGTTATACAAGGTCCACCATCAGGACAGCCCGAGTCACTCTCCACATCTTTTTCAGAGGCTTTGACAGAGATAATGTTTCCATCTACAGGAAAAGAGCACTTATTGGGGCTTTTTGGGGGTGAATAAGCTGGCACATGATTGTGCCCTGCAGCGCCTGATGGATTGTCATTCTTAGAATCATCTTCAGTCTTTTGCTGCAGCTGGAAACACTGTTGCACTGCATTGGGTGACTAAGAAGGGAATAGTGACAAGAAGACAGGACATTATTGATGGACCTCTGTAGGAATAAACTGTTGCTTTGCCAATCTGTTTTTCATAGTGCACCATCCTCTGTCTGGCCAAAATATGGGCTCTGGTGAAATTTACTCTATTCCGTTTCACTCTGTGTTCTATCAAACACCTTAAACTGCAGTGCTGTCTTTATTATGGATTAATGGGCCAATTTTAGTCGCTGGCCAAAATCTACAACATAGTGCTACAGCAGTAAAACCACTGCAATGCACCCATTTAAAATTGCCGCTTATTGCTACATTTTGAGACATGACAGTCCTCATCATGACAGACTCAAACTTGTAGGGTACCGCATTTACACTGTGTCCTAACCTGCAATGACATGTTGTTGATCGCTCTATTTCTGTTTTTGCAGCGTCATGCTGGGTAGCATCAATGCTAGTAAAATCTGAAATCTCATTGGCCCAAAATTCAACTCAGTCGAACTACAGTATATATTATTCATCAAATATGTTCTGATCTGCTCTTTCTGTGCAGTGTCATTCATCATTTTTGCTTTTAGTGTGGACAGACAGATTACAACTTGTTGCACTTATATTTAAATTAATTAAATGTATAATCCTTAGCAGACATGCTTGTGGTATTGCAAAATGTACTTTAGAAGGTTGCATGAGACACCCACCTGCTCAAGATGGTTCCTGCTGAGATGGACCATTGATGCAGGCTGGATTGTGGGCAGTCTCCTAAGTCCAGATAGCCCAGACAAGCCTGTTACGCCAGAAAACCCAGGCAAGCGGGTAAAAGGAGGTCCAGTGTGGCAGACGCCTGCTTGGAATTCTCCTAAGCCACTCAGGCTGCTAGTGCGCTGAGGGAGGGGGTCAGACCAGGTGCGAGGGAGGGCGAGGGGGCTGGAGGAGCGTGGTGAGATCCCTGAGCGTTCCTCCTCATCAGGTTTAGAGCCGGCTGATCCGCTCCCTCCCTCAAGCTCCACCAGGACCCACTCCTGTGAGTCACCCTCTTGGGGGACTGGGCTGAGGTTGACTGCAACGTAACCACTGCTGGCTGCACCCTCCTCATCCTCCAATGAGCCCTGCTCAACCCGGCAGACAGACCTGTCCTGGGGCAGGCATGGCCGCTGCTTCCCTAAACTAAAAAGACAGAAATGCAGCAGAAGAAATTATTATAATGTCACTAATGCATCAACAAAAACTATGGCACTTTTTCCAGGATTCATATCTATTTTGACCAAAGACTGCTCTATGACCTTTTCATTCTTTCATTATTACTGATAAGGGTTAATTAAATTTATATGTCAGGTACCAATCGTTGAAATTAATAGATTTAAACGAGTATCCTTGTGAGTGTACAAATGTCTCCAATCAGGCCCTCAAGTGACCAACTGATAAAATCACTCTGGCTAAATGGCAAAATTTGCTCTACACATGCACTCGCAAAGAGCAATATTTAGCCATTGAAAGAACTGGAAAAAAAAAACAAATTTATTCGCTACATATTTTAATGACACTTTTAAATTGTCCTAAATTCCAGGCCTGGAAACTACTATTCTAATACTCCTTGAAATTCCCAGGTTTTCCATGACCGTGGGAAGATAGCTGAACATTTATTAGCAAGAATGATTAAGTTTGTTTAATATTGACTAGCCCTCCAGAAAGCGTTCATTATTAGCAAGAATTATTAAGATTGTTTAATACTGACTAGGCCTCCAGAAAGCGTTCAATGGTGGGTTTAGGCTCAGGGGTCAGTCTCTTGTCCAGTCCCATGCTCTGGCTGTGGCGCATCCTTCTCAGTAGAGGAGCCACACGGTCAATGAGCAGAGTCTCTGAGCGCACACGCCTGGGAGATCCTTGGATGGAGCCACTGTTGGGGCTCTGGTTGCCCTCTTTGCTTTGCTCCTCCTCACTAGCCACCTAAATAAAGAAACACAGAAAAGCTCATGACAAAGAACAGCTAATTACAACTGACATTACACACTACATACACAGTAGCAAAACATGCCCCCTTATTCTTTTGGTTTTAATGTGGAATTTTTTGTTACTGCATCTTTTAACACTTTTTCACTAAATCTGAGCATAGTTGAGCCAAACCCATGTGGATGGCATGGCATGTGGATCTCTGTACCTTTCTGATTAGTGGCTGGACGTGATTGAGGTTTCGGTCACGGGTGTGCTCCATATCTTCCCACACATCTAATCCCTGTACAGGCTGGGTTGGGATGTGGGCGCAATTATCAGCCTCACTGAGGCGCTCACCCTGAAGAACATCCTCCGTGTTTTCACGTTGCAGATCGCCTGGGATCACAGAGGCATTGGCCATGCTGGGTGGAATCAAACATCTCTCAATTAATTAAGACCTCAAACAAACAGTTTCTACAGAGAATCAATGTATCATAAATTCAAAGCTGATTAATGCTTGTTGCTTCATAGACATTGAACACCTACCCCAGGTATGCGGGTGTGAGACGGGTCAGCTGCTGGGCTGTGGTTGCCAGGGTTCCAACATTAAGTGTGTCCTCTGAATCAGTCCTCTCCCAGTCATAAGGGTCATTTTCCACCACATTATAGCTCTTCATACTGTTGTCAAAGACTGACATCAGGAGCTGAAATGAAAATTGAGCAAGCCAATGAAGAGATGGTGTCTACACTTCCAAAAATCACTGGTAAGTCTCAGTGTTCATTACCTGATAATCTGGTTTAGTGTAGTAATCCAGATTGGAGATATGGTCCAGAAAAATGCTAAACTCAGCTGGGAGGTGCATGAGCATGAGGTGATGGTCGTACGTCTCCTTCATATTTCCGACCTGTTCCTGTATTAAGAGCAATGACCACTAAAAGGTTAGTTCATTAAACAGACACACTACCTTCAGCAAACCTTTTGTCCAAGGCAGGTTACAGCAGGAGCAGTGCTTACTTTGTCCTTGACCTTTCTCCAGGGTAACTGACCCACCATGAACTCCACAAGCATATAAAATAAAGACCAAAGGTCATCATGTCGACTGATTTCCTTTATAGAAGAGGGAATGAAACGGAGTAGATGTGCATTTTAGTGGAATATGACTGATTCTGATCAAATGTGATACAGACGCCTGTCCAACAAGCTTATTTGGTTTGAGAATTGAGTGTGTGAAAAGAAACATTACAAAGTACCTTATTCTTATGGGCATTAATAGAAGCATAACGGACGGTTCCTCTGAATCCCGCCACTGGACGTGGCTTTGGAGAGTAAAGAGAACAGGCAGAGATAAGTACATAGAAAGAAACAGATTAAGCAACACTATTATATGATGACTGCACAATTAAAGAGCTAAAGTGATATTTCATAAACATAGAAATAAAATATATTGGATTACTCACTGGACGGACTTCTTGACATGAGTTTGTAAACTGGCGTGCCAAACCAAAATCAAGCATATAACAGGTTCGGCATGTACTTGCTAGACGGCCCATTGCAAAGTTGGACTGTTTGAAATAGAAAAGGTTTGATTTAGTGCTGTCAGTCAATTCAAATATCTAATCGCGATTAACATGTGATTTTCAAAGTAAATTGCAATTAATCGCAGAATGTGAAAGTGCTAAAATTGTATTTTAATTTTAAGAAAGAAAACAAAACTAGATGAAATAATAGATTTGAAGTAACATTTTCCAAATGTTGCCTTCCACAGTATAAAGACAGAAATGCACTAAAATAGCAACAATTCGATTCAGAGATTGACTAACTGAAAGAATTAGTCTCCATAGGTTGCATTTTCGTTAATGCAATGCGTATTAAATCTCTTAAAAGAATAGTTCACCCAAAAATGAAAATTCTCACCCTCATGCCATCCCAGGTGTGTATGACTCTTTCTTCAGCAGATCACAAAAGAAGACTTTTAGAAGCATATTTCAGCTCTGCAAGTCCAAACGATGCAAGTGGATGGCATGAGGGTGAGGAAATGATAAGAGTATTTAAATTTTGGGGTGAACTATCCATTTAAACACTCCTCTACAACAATAATCTACAAGCAGCTGTGTCTATCCACTTGGAACGGAATGCACATGAATCACACAGAAATCAATGTTGTGTGTATTATTTTTTAATTTTGGTGTGTACGTCAATTAAGTTGACTACGGACACACCGCAAAGGTTCTGCCCAATTCCAACCAGTATTCAGAACTCGCACAGAGATGTCGGAATCAATAAATGCATTAATCGCGATTAAGAAAATGCAACTTAATTTAAACTGTTTTGACAGCTCTAGTTTGATTTAAAGGTTATCCTTTACTAAGATAATCTATAATCTAATAGATGCTCTGTTAACAAATGAATAATAGCCCATGTTAAAAGTGCTTTTAGGCCAGTGGCTATTTGATCAACAGAGCACTCTTACTGGTTTGATGTCTCTATGCAAGAAGCCCACTGAGTGGATGCTCTCGATGGCTTCTAAGATTTGTCGGCCCAGCCTGAGTGTGGTGGAGAAGCTGAATGTGCCGTGGGCCATGGTGCGCCGAAGGTCTGCCAAGTTTCTTCCCTGTAATTCAATGTCATAGAACAAATAACATCAGGGAGGTCAGGGTTGTTGTGTTTTTATGACTTGTGAGTGGTCATAAATTCAGAATATAAAATAAAGAATTGAATGACTCACCTGAAGCTCCATGACCACATAGTTGAAGCGGTCATTGCGTCCACAGCCGACAAAGCGACAAACATGGTCTTTACCTACAAAATGAGTCAACATCCACAACAGAAATTGGTAAATGTTAAACAAATTGTGGCAGAGCGGAGGGCGGTCCGGGTCGTGATTCCACACACCCGGCCCTTAATCAGGCTAATCAAGCCTCAGAGAAGGATAAAGGCCGACTGGAGACTGTAGTGCGACAGAGAGAGAGAGATTTATGGACAGCTGTTTGACAACTGTGTGTGTTTGTCTTTTTGTTTAAGTTTCTTATTAAAATATTATTTATATTCTCAAGCAGGTTCTCACCTCTTCCTTTCCATTATTCCCTTCACACAAATCGAATAAAATGTTTCCAATAATATCCTTACTAGTGTAATGCATTGTACAAAAATGCTGCTGGTTAGATTATGAATAATATAGAATCGTTAGAAATATCTAATAAGTATTGTGCATTTTATTTTCTTGTATTTTTTCCCCCTTTTTCTCCCAATTTGGAATGACCAATTCCCAATGAGCTCCAAGTCCTCGTGGTAGGTGTTGGAGGACGAATCTCAGCTGCCTCTGCATCCGAGACCATCAACCCTTGCATCTTATCACGTGGCTTGTTGAGTGCATTACCACGGAGACCTCATGCATGTGGAGGCTTCATGCCATCCACAGCGGCATCCACGCTGAGAGCGAACCACATTATAGCGATCATGAGGAGGTTACCCTGTGTGACTCTACCCTCCCTAGCAACCAATTTGGTTACTAAAGAGACCCGGCTGGAGTCACTCATTATTCCCTGGATTCGAACTAGTGAACAGGTAGCCAGCGTCTTAACCACTGAGCTACCCAGGCCCCCTATGCAGTTCTCACGTGTTTTGCTGCAGAATAGTATATCCAAAAGTGATCGTGTCGCTTTAGAAGACATCAATTTAACAGCTGGAGTCGTATTGGATGACGTTTATGCTGGCTGTCTGTGATTTTTGGAGCTTCAAAAATCGGATCGCCATTGACTTGAATTTTAAGGACCTACTGAGCTAAGATATTTTTCTAATTTTCTTCAAATGTGTTCTGATGAAGAAAGAAAGTCATACACATCTGGGATATCATTAGGGTGAGTAAATGAGGAGAGAATTTTCATTTTTGGGTGAACTATCCCTTAAGATCTGTATCTTAACTGTTTGTTCATGCTTACCCTGAAGCCTTTTCAGAACCGCTACCTCCATCTTCAGGACCTGTTTGGGTTGTTGGGCAGACTCTACTTTGAGAGCCACATTCATCTGGTTGACCTGGTCCAGGACTTCATAGATCTCACCAAAACCACCACCACCAATCTTTTTCAACTGCACAGCAAAGAAAACTTGAAATGAATTTGTTCTTCTAAGGCATCTTTACATTTCATAATTAAGTTTCATATTAAAAAGTAAAACTTCATATTTTTTTCATATTTCTTTATTCATACATTTATATTTAAAACTTTAATATCACAACATTATTTACGCAATTGCTGTGTTCTTATGCCTGCTCTGAGCAGTACGTGTAAATGCACTTAAATCCGACTTCTGATGCGGCTTCTGTGCCACCTGTTACACCTTGCAATGTAAAGGTCACTGTACTTATAAAAGACTGCTTTCAAACTTCTTTGGAGCACAGATGATACATGACAGTTCTATTTTTGCATGAAAGGATGTCTTTGTAAAAAAAAATGTCCAGGTAAAGCCATTTTTTGTCATGAAATAAAATACTGCCTTGTGACTATATGTCAGCATGCTGTATACTTTTTCTTGATGGTGTCAGCATTACTTGACACATCTGCAGTGTATCAGTTAAAAGTGTATCATTTGAGCTAAAAACAAATCTCCTTGTCTAAGTGAACATTTACATAAATTAAACTAACAACCATCAGTACATTTCCATGACTCTAACCATGATTATTTGAATACACTGTCATCCACGTCCTGATCTTTCAATCCTAAGAGTGCATCTTCTCAGGAAGCTTAATTGGAAAGGATTCTTAAACATAAGGAACTCACCACTCTCCATCGCTCCCGGACCATGCTCCCGACGGCTAGGATATCGGACTGCTCCCCTGTTCCACCCATCCTTATGCTCAAGAGTGGACTGAGCACACTCAAAGATGCTCTACACCTCACATCAGTTTGCTCGGTCCCTCACTGAAAATCAGAGTAAGATCAGCAAAACAGGTCTGTTTCAAAAAAACTGGACATTTGGTTAAAACAGGCATGAGAGGTTCTAGATAGATTTGCAGATATCAGGGAGACTGCCTCATCAATAATGGCTGCAAGCAGAACTTGCTGATCATGCTTTAATGCTTAAAACCTGACAAATGTCATAATGACAAAAACAATGTACTGGCTGCATCCATAAACGGAAGTGGCTCATCTGTAAAGGCAGCCAAGTCTACATGAATATGACCTGTACTGAGGATGCCCTCTGAACAGAATAAGCAAGATCTGTAAAATAGCCTGTCCTGGTTCTTTTTGACTGTCACGGCTAGGGTGCAGAGCAAAATAGACGGAGCTAAATACAGTCAAATCCATGAGGAACTGACTTACTGTAAGCCTGAAAAAGAACAAATTCACCATATCTCCAAGACAGTGACTCCAATATAATATCTAAATGTACAACACACACACAAAACTAATCCTAGACTGAGACAATCTGATATGTATGTTTAATTGTATGTTAGAAACCTCTGCTTGAGGAACATATAAAACAATTTAGGCCATAATGAGCAAACAGAGGGTAAACACTGCAGCCCAAATGCAAAAATATGGAAATTGTCAAAAGTGAATGATTGCAATTGCTGACATTTTTGACACACTCCTAAAAAAATGTTTAGGAATGCATATAAATGCTAAATAAAAAATGTTTATTATAGAGTTTAAAAAATATCTAAATTAATAATTTATAATTCGACTTTGGCTCAGTAATAATGCTGCACATATTCAATTCATTTAAAAGGCTATCACCTACTGCTTTAATCCTAAAATCTGTACTAAAATAACACAATTATCGGCTTTTCCCACCGGTCTGCCAGGCAGAACTGATCATAAAGTGCATGTTAGTCTAAAACCAATTACCATAACAGCTTCATGCAGCACTGTTAATGTTTTAATGGAGATGGCAGCAGCTCGCCTATCGTATGATTTTATTAACTGCCTATATTACTGATGTTCATATTATTTTACGCTAACATCCACAAACTGTGTTGCAATCCACAGCTGTCTTGTACATCTTGGTTGTGTGTTTCTGTCCTTCCCGCATCGCGATATACAGAGGGAGACATAGGACACAAACTAGCTAAAGCTAAAGCATCAGACAGACCGGATTAGTCAACAAAACAACGATTACGCTCAAGCTAATTCGCCAATCTGCATATCAGCGCCGCAGCAGACATTTTCTGAAACATACGGTCGCCAGGTAACTATTAAACAGCGGTAACGCGGTGTTTTTACAGCTGTAATCCCGTTTATACTGCGGATTAGCTCGATTCAGGTGACCGGTGTACATTACCTCTCTCTGCAACGGGAGTCCGTTCAGTTTCCAAAGATTTTAAAACATCGTTTTCAGTTCTGCAGGCCATGCTGATACAAAACGATGGACATAATAATCCCATACCGTTTGAGACACAAAATAGTGACTAAAGTACACGCTGTCTCTCACTTTTCTCTCAACAGTAACAGCGGCGGTGGATGAGCGAGCATCCCGATCTGTGACGTCACAAGCGCCCGAATGCTTTTGATTCTAAACATCGATTTTAACAACCACATCAATAATAATAATAATAATAATAATAATAATAATATAATGTAATAAAAAAATACAAAATTAAAAAATGCTCCAAATATTTTTAATTAGTCGTATTGATGCGGATTCTGTTTCATACTTTGCATTGGGATGTTCCGCTATACAGAGTGTAAATTCATATCTTTGGTATTTTACATGTATTGTTTTGTAGAGCTGAACTGTAAATACAAGTAAATGTAAAGCCAAGCTTAAAGTATTTTTAAAAAATTGCAAAAGTATCAATATTTTTATCATTTTCGTTGTAGTATTACACAGGTCAATAATTCAGAGTTAAAGAAAGGGGAAAAAATTTAATTTTTGAATGTATACAGCCAGACCCGGCAAAGTGTTTCTTACACATGTATAAGATGTGTGACACAGGCATTACACGTAATTAATCCCCACAAATTGCTAACATCAATAACAAGTCTTAATATCAACTCTCAGTGAAATCGATTCACTTACATTTAACATCCATTATCCACATGTACAACTGTTCTAAAGAGAATATGAGAGGAATTTATGCACTTATAAAGAGAGGGAGATTTGCCAAATGATTCCTCGATTGAAATTCAGAGGACATCAATGGCCAAAACATAAAAAACGACCAACTTATTAAAATCTTATGCTGTTTTTTGTGATTAAGATTCTTTGTAGCGAAGAAAAAATATTTGACACAAAATGATACCTTTTACATTCTCAAAAGCTAAATGTACATTTACAGCTTCCCAAATTTAACAGAACTTTCTTATCACTGCATAGCACCCGATGCACAGATGATTAAAAATATTACTCAATTAAAATGATTGGTAAAATAAGAGGACTTGTGCTCCAACAGGACATTACATTGGCAAAAAGTTAATTGCTTTGAATCTGAAGCCTATAAAACACAGCATTAAAAAACAAATGTTAAAATATTGAGTTTCAATACATTATAATTATTGAACAAAATGTTTCCATCCCTTCATAAAAGTAATGCTTTGTATATAAAACCATTTTACAATCTAAGCATTACGGTACTATTTACAGTTGTGAGAGAAAAAAAAAATAGTTTGCAAAAAAAACAAAAAACAAATTAGTGATGAGGTGAGGTGTGTTTCAAACTCTTAAAACAAAACTAAAATGAGATTCTCCCTTGCCACAATCTCTATCTCTTATCTGATTTTGATGGAGATTACGAATACAAATCAATCCTTATTTTCATACAAGTACTCCCCTATTCATTCATTTCAGTTGTGTGCGTAAAATGGAAATAACTGTTAAAACAACGCAAATGCCTGAACACTCCACACACGTCAGAGCACGGAATTGCTTGCAGCATTTTATTCAAAGTCTAAATTTAGCTCTCCTGTGCTGCTTTTTCCTCGCCAAGCAGTCTCTTTCTTTCGGGAGCTTCTCCCTCTTCTGCTCTCTGCTCTCCAGAGCAGCAGGGCAGTTTGGCTATCAAAGGCTGGTGGAGTCCATTGTACAGCGCTGTACCCACAAGTAGGATTATGAAGCCCAGGATCTGTAGGCCATGGAATACCTCCCAACCCAGTGCCAAACTCACAACCCAGATGACTAGTGTCCGCAGACTGTCAAGCACCATGCGAGTGGTGGCACTTATCTCCTTGGTGACACTGATGCCCGCAAAGTTAAAGAAGGCGATGCTAACCGTGTTGCCCAGCAGTGCCAGGAAGATGAGAGGCTTGTGGCCGATTTGACAGAAGGCATCCAGTGCGTCCTCAAGGACCTGTCGTGGGTTATCTGCAAAACTGCCCACATAGATGTAGAACATCGGGATGAGGAGGATTGATAGGATGACAAATCCAAAAAGGCCTGAGAGACAGAAAAGACAACTAAGCTGCTGGAAACAGACTCAAAGTACTAGTGTTTGACTATTATGGATTTTTTAATGGACAATGCTAAAATCTAAAAATATGATAATAAAAATCTATTATTGATTTACTAAAAATACCATAGTTTAACCATTGTATTTGTATAGTGGCATAACTCAGATCTTGCAGGACCCAGTGTAAAGAAACTGTTGGGGCCCCTCCTTGGGTGATGTTTCATCACCCCTCTGGACCACAGTCATTTTTATGGTTTCTTTTGGTCGACCATTGTGTGACCCTCTCACCCCGGGCCCTAGAGTGGCTGCCCACCCTACCCCCCTCTAGTTACACCCCTGTATTTGTAGTCAAATCAAAGTAACCACAAGATTAGCCATGGTTAGTCTATAGTAAAAGCATGGTTACTAATATGGATCCATTAAACTGTACTAAAATCATGCTTTCTGCCAAAAAACATGGAACTGTCATAATATCTACTATAGTAAAGCCTTGGTTTTACTACAGTGTCAATAGTTAAACTATGTTATTTGTATAGTAAAACCATTACCAAAAAATTATTAATTGTATCACCATAGTTTTTGTTGTCCTGTAATATTTCTAAGGTTTCATGAAATATGGTTTACTAAGCTTATAAAATATAATGGTAAAACATGGTTACTGTAGCAAAAATAGGGAATGCAAAACTATTGCAGGGACATGCAAAACGTATTCCGAGGGAAGGCAAACTGTCCTCTTAGAGGTGCAGTATATTTTGGAAACAACACTGTGCAAAATGACAACTGTTAATTGGTCAATCAGGCATAGTTATCGGCCAAAATGGCCAATTATTGGCAGATTAATCAGCCTGGCCAATCACTAGTAACTACACTAATGACAAAATTTGGATGTAAGCCAGTCAACATTGTTCCCCCCCGCCCTTGTTTACTTTTCTCTTGATGCACTATTAATGAGTTCATAACTATCAGAAATCTGCTTATTCCTTAAAAATAAATAACCATTAGGTTATTCTCTGGTTTTGACATCAAAACATAAACAGAAATACGCACAATGGAGAAGTCATGTAACAACACAACTGAAAACAAAAGACTGCAAGTAATTTTGTGCACAGAGTGCCAACAGGAAGTTGTGTAGTATGCGCTTGGCTTCTTCAGTCGTTATTTGCATGACCTCACAAATTCTTGGGTTATTAAGCATAATCAATGTAAGACTGTGCATGCAAATGCAGGCACTGAGACTGAAAAACAATACACAAAGTCTGTAAACAATATAACACTATTGTTATGTAACATCAATATACTTAGATCAAACATGGTCAAAAACATTTACCCTCAGTCCCAACAGCTTTTAGAGGATGCACATTGTGTTTGTAAACAAACTTCTCCTCCAGGACCATCTGAACTGCAACTATAATCTGTGCCATGATGATCAAAAGGTCCCCTATGAGAGAAAGATCAAAAACAAATCAATGCAACAGTCTTTTGAGATAATGCTGTTACAAACAATCAAGAAAAAGGACAAACAATAACCTGATAAACAGTTCACATCTGCGATGATGGGATTTTCTGATTTGTATATCACAAACATGTCTTAAACCTGCATTATTCTTAGACCGAGTGCCTTCTTCAGTTATCTCCCCAAAGCCTACCTTGGAATAATCAGTCACTCTGGATGATTCAAAATAATTCTGTAGAACATTACCTGTGATAACCTCACTGAGTTTATGAGCGTCATCTCCATGGCGGCTCAAAAGATCAGCCAGGCCAACTACCACCAGCCCAAGGATAGTGACTAGGATCCCAACCCACTGGCTGGGCTTCAGTTGTCGTCCTAAGAAAGCTACAGACAGCAGTCCAGTGAAGATGATCACAGCTCCTCGCAGCATCTGGAAACTGGAGGCGCTGGTCATGTTCAGAGCTAGAGCCATGAAGAGGAAGCACATTACAAAAAGCAGTTCTACTTCTATAAATGTCAATCTATCAACAAGAAGACTGGATGTTTTTAGTTATTTTAGACTAAATTTGTTTATACATTTTCTAAGATAAGGTTAGATAAATGTAACCCTACAAAGGCCATTTTAAGCAAATAGAGGTTAAGGAACTAAAAACTATCAAGAAAATATAATATGTAAATATAAACTTACTCTATGAAGGGGGCACTTACTTACCAACATACATGATGGATGTTCCGATCATGTCACAAAGTGCAGGGGGGAGGAAAAGAAAGGGGTTGAAACTCTGGCCTGGATCCATGGTGGGCTCAGGTTTGCGTCGATCATAACAAAGGAGGATGTAGAACACCACCAGGCAGGACAGCTCACCCAAAAACATTCCCACTGCCTGGATGGGAGAGAGGGGCAGTGACAAAGAGAGCACAAAAAGAAAAACAATGATGATATGCAAGCGAATGTAAAAAAACAAAAAAGTAACAGAAAGGGGAAAAAGTGAACTAGGGTAAGTCAAAACCAGTTCTCACTTTGCTAAAACATAGAATGCGACTTACTCTCAGTTCTCTGTTTCTTAGAACGGCTGACAAAAATGTGCCGAGAAGGAAGTTTGAATGGTGTATTGTTGTCTTGGTAAGATCATATGAAGATAGTTACCTGTACAAAGGGGTGGGAGAAGTTGTGCTTTGGGGTGCCATGACATCCGGGTGCAGAGAACAAATCAGCCCATCTAGAAGGTGAAGAGATTCAGATCATTAGGTGATGTGATGCTTTTTATTTTATACTACTTTCTCCTTTCCCAGCTTAAAACACATAGATAATTTAGCAGAAATAAGACAAAACACTATGACACTATCAAAACACTGATTTGTTTGTTTGAGCATCCCGACAAGCCACCACAGCAACATTGGAGCGACCAATTGAGTGGGTTTGGATCGAAACAATGGGGACGAGAGTGTTTTTGGAAAACCTGTTAGCAAACAGTCATTAATTTGCAATGGCCCCTTTTTACAGTTTCGGGTTTTGGAAGTGGAAGTAAACGATTGCAGGGTCACTTTGATAGCGGTGAATGGGAGACCACAGCAAATATCATTTTTGCTTACCCTTTTGCTCCAACATAAAAAACAAAAAAACACTACTATTACGTTTCCACAACTTTCCAAATGAAGAAAAAAAAAAATAGAGAGCGGTGGATTACAACCATCAGATGAGAGAAGATGGCAAATTTACTGTCACTCACTCAGCAGCTGTTTTAGAAACCTCACCGCATCTGTGGCAACTCGTTTTAAACTAATTCCAGGATAATACACTGCAAAGTAGTACTTAATTTATTCAAAATAATAAAAAAAAATTGCAAAATAACAGTTTTTTTGCTGGACGATGCTAAACAAGGCGCAAATGCGACATCACAGTCTGTAAAAACTGTGTACACACTAAATAAATATAACTATGCTGTATTGAGTATCTTTTCCAGCTAGTTGTCACTCCAAGTTTAATAAGTAACTATACACAATAATTACATTTTTACAACCATGTAATGTAAAAAGTTATGACTGACATAATGCATGATGCCAAAAAGACTTTGACATTCCCCTCTGGATTTTTAGGATTATCCCATTTAAGGATTATCAATTTAACCCTTGTGTGTCCTTCTGAAATTTTTGTCTTTTTCATTTTTCGATCATTTTGGCTGGGTTAATACCAATGGCATAAATTTTGCCAAAGGTGTGTATTTTTGGGGGAATTTTTATTTTTCAACCTCAGTTCCTATAATACATCTTTAAAGCACTGTGTACACAAAATAGTTACACTCAGGACCATCAGGACAAAATGTCCCCATTGAAATATTTTCAATATTTGATCTCAGTGCCATTAAAGCATAAAATTACGAATTCTATGATATTAGGCTTTCATTTCGGAGCCCTGGCTTCAAAAATGTAATTTTTTTATATTTTCCACCAGATGGCATGATTGTTTATCATGTTTAGACTATGGAGCAAATACATGCTTTTTTTCCTATTTTCTGTTTGTTATATTATAGAGTACTGCAGGCCAATTTAATAAATGATGCAGATAAAATTGTGTGGGTGTGTTGGTATGGATATCAGAATGTGTTTTGTATGGGTGTATTGAGAAATGTGTGTGTGTGTGTGTGTGTGTGTGTGTGTGTGTGTGTGTGTGTGTGTGTGTGTGTGTGTAAAAAAACAACAGAGACATTATGTAAACAAACTGGAATTTGAGGGTTACAATCTGAAAATGAATGAATCTTTGGTAGTTATGATCAGAACTAATGTTGGCTAAAAAAATAAACTACTTGAAAGTGGAATATTTTTATGGCAGTTTTTTTACATGGCCATTTATGTCCTCCACTACCTCCGAGTAACTTTTTTTTATTGATGCACAAGGGTTAATGTAATTGTGTTATATGAGCACAAAAAGGCATGTACATACATCTCTGATGAAACAAATGTCTTGGCCAGATTTGAGAAAAATCAAAAAGTGTAACAAAGCGGATGCATTACCATCAGTGTCAGATGTTTCAGCAGATAGAGTGTAAAGTATCCAATATCTGCTTCGATGAAACATAAAGCTTCGCTTTTAGACATGAAGAGAATGAAGTCAGACATCAAATTACATCGTATTTGTAGCAGTGCTATTCTTGACCCAATGGACATAGGGATAACATTTAATGAAAAACACGTATGATGCGATAGTAAAAGGACTGACTAATGGTCACAAGAGTTTGGGTTGCAGAATTGCTGATAGTGCACGATCAGCATGTCACGACACGTCGGGTAATCACAGATGCACGTGAGTCATCTTATCTTGTCCCAAAATGTGTGATGTCTTTACTCCTCGTAACTTAATCAGTGTTGATGAAATGCATCCAAATTACTGAAAGAAACGAAACGAAACAAACAAACAAACCAAATCTCTCTATCTCTCTCTCTCTCTCTCTCTCTCTCTCTCTCTCTCTCTCTCTCTCTCTCTCTCTCTCATTCATATTTAGGCAAAAATATTAGGCCCGTGCAACAGTGTAGAATTGTCTAAAGGAGTTTGCCCTTGTCTAAAAAAATTGTCACTTGTTTGCCATGTTTATAGCGGCAAAGTTTGGGTCAACAAAACAGACAAACAAAGCAGAACGCAAATGTAAACAATCACCGAGTCTTCTACTTACTTCGCTGATAATGTGTTAAGCGAGCCTGTGGTGAGCATCAGACCGGCGAGAAAGAGCTGATATTTTGTCCAAGCCATGGTGAGTGAGTGTGAGACCGAGTGATCGCGGGCATCGGACAGTCCAGATGTCCTGAGCTTTCTCTCTCTCACTGATGATGACTACAGTTAATCATCAGAGCAAGACATGTCGTTTTCATTCGCCTGTATGCCAATCACATGACAGCGATCGATCATGTGACACATCAGCTGACGTGTTTCCCGTAGATGTGCGCAGATCTTCTTACTTAAAGAATATACCCCTTTAAGTATTATTTAATTATATATATATATATATATACAAGTTTGGGTTGCATCCTAATACATGTAATGGGATTACGTATTTCAAATATAAATTTAATTTCTATTTTTCTAGTATGACCTTTAATTTTAGGGCAAAATCGTATTCTTGATGATCATTTTTGTATTTTATTCCTGTGCAAATATCTAAAAATCCTTAAAACAAGATCAGTTTGATTCATCTTGTTTGAGAAACAACACTGCGTAAGATATTTATGTTATTCAGAGAATGTATTTTTAACATGTGTATTTTGTCTTACTGTACTGACAGTTTTTATAGTCAAAACAAGTGAAAAAATCTACCAGTGCTGAAGAAGTAATCCAAAGTATTTAGAGTACTTTACTGACCTTGAGTAATCAACAGAATACATTACAAATGACATTTTACAGCATGTATTCTGTTATCTGTAGTGGAATCAATTTCAAAAGTAACCCTCACAACCCTGTATATATATACATATACACCGATCAGCCACAACATTAAAACCACCTGCCTAATATTGTGCAGGTCCCCCTTGTGCCACCAAAACAGCATCAACCAGCATCTCATAATAGCATTCTGAGATGCTGTTCTTCTTATCACAATTGTACAGGGCGGTTATCTGAGTTACTGTAGACTTTGTCAGTTCAAACCTGTCTGGCCATTTTCTGCTGACCTCTCTCATCAACAAGGCATTTCTATCCACAGAACTGCAACTCACTGGATGTTTTTTGTTTCTGGCACCATTCTGAGTAAATTCTAGAGACTGTTATGTGTGAAAATCCCAGAAGATCAGCAGTTACAGAAATACTCAAACCAGCCCATCTGGCACCAACAATCTAATCAGCCAATCGTGTGGCAGCAGTGCATAAAATCACGCAGCTATGGGTCAGGAGCTTCAGTTAATGTTCACATCAATCTTCAGAATGGGGAAAAATTGTGATCTCAGTGAATTCGACCGTGGCTTGATTGTTGGTGCCAGATGAGCTGGTTTGAGTATTTCTGTAACTGCTGATCTCCTGGAATTTTCACGCACAAAAGTCTATAGAATTTATTGTGCACTATTTTGAACATGATTTGGGGTAGGACCACTGATCTATATATATATATATATATATATATATATATATATATATATATATATATATAATTATCAGTGGGTAAGACTATCTGATTGTTTACCATTGGTTATTTCGACCAACAACAGATGAAGAGTGTACTCAGAAAGCTGTTTGAAAACAATATTCCACAATCACATTTGTTGGCAGTAGTGTCGCAAAAATAACATACTTCAGCTTTAATATTGATCAATAGCTTCTGCGCTTTTAAACACATTTGGTGAAGTCTTGTGAAATCAGTTGATTGAATTTTTTTTTTATCCAACACATGTGGCTTTGTTTTTCAAAGGTTGCAATGCACTTTGTTTTGAAAAAGAACTTTCTACCTCAACTTTTATTTTCATTATCTTGTTTTGTTGAAGATTACATGTTTGTAACAGGGAGCTGGACATCCATTTGCCTGTAGAATTCTGCTTTTCACACTTAATCCTGGTTTTAACAGTTACATTCCATAAAATGCTCTAGAGTACAACGGGGCTAAAGTCTCCACGGGGTAAAAGGCTCCATTGATTTGATTTTCTCCCAAAACACTAAATAGCAACAAAACTACAACAGCACTTTCCTAAACACCCGTTTGTCACTATGCACTGCAAAATATTCCTGTTCCTTGAGATCATTGCGTGTAATGTCTAATTAAGGTTGATGTTGATTTAATAGATTTAAAAATGTTGTGAACTTATGTAGGTTATGAAAATCTCTGAAATAAACATTTATTTTGAGACAAAATACTAATTTATAATTTTCAGTTTTGTTTAAGGTAATTAAATCAAGTGTAAGGATAGTATTTGGGGTATATAAAAAAGGCCCCATAAAAGCACATTGTTTCTCATAAAAGCATCTTGCCATCTCAAAACTATCTGCATTAGTTGACAAATTGTGCCATATATATATATATATATATGTATTTTTTTTTTACATCGAGGCCTAATTGTAAAAATGTAAACTTAAAATAAATATTAGATAACGTTATTTAAAGGCTATACGTTCTTATTAGGTTGTCATATCATATTTGTTATAACATACCTAATTATTGGTAGCCCCAAAAAATAACCCACACTAACATTACGGTAACGTTAGTGTGTGGCGACATACATTTCCACACGAACGTATTAACGGCACTGTCTACACATCCTGTAATAGGCTATATCGCCGGTAAAAGTGAAACTGAGATGAAAATATAAGTGCCTCTCATATCAGTTGAGATTACTAATGAAATATCACACATTGCGTTCCAGCAGTGCGCGCTCCGCCCAATCACTGTTTGCGCTCTTGCGCCTTGTTTCGCCTCGCCTTCGATCCGACACACATTGATTGGCAGCGGCAGTGCGAGCTGTTTTGAAGATAAATAACTTTGATGAATTGTTTTTTTTTTCGAGAGGATCCTCGATCCTCAACAGATCCTGCAAACGAGGTCGGAAAACTTGCGCTATACCGCAGAATGTAAACGGGAAAAGCTGGACTCGGATTGTAAAGTTCCAAACAGTTTGGAGTCGTTAAATCTGTCAGTGTGCATTGTAGAAAGGCCTCTCGATGATGCAATAAGACATGTTTTCGTCTATACTTCGATGTATCAAATGTGCGCACCCACATTTAGGAGTTTGTGTTCGTGGTGTGTGTATGGGCATGCACGCTGTTGACTTTGCCCAGGATTGGAACTGTTTTAAGGAACTGACTGCTGTCATCCGAACTTGAAAAGTAAAGTAAAGTAAAAGGAAGGAAGACGTGATCAATGCCACACTGCAACAATGTAAGTACTTGACAGTCTCGAACTCAACAGTTCAATAAGCAAATACAATACAAGACTTAAGCAACAGATACTGTTATTTCGTTTTCTTAAAGGAAAGTATGAGGGTTGGCTGTGCAATACTGCACATATATTTTTTGCTGTAAGAAATGTTTTAATCGTTGAAGTTTCTGGTCTGGGAGGAGTCATCAATGGGTAAAAAAGTAGTTCTGCTTGGTCTCTCTCTCTCTCTCTCTCCTGCATTCTCTCCCTATCTCTCTCTCCCTTTCCCTTTTCACTTCCTGTCATTCTTGTTGTCTGGCTCTGCACTTTTCATGCCCCTCCCGTGTGTCTGCTGTTACCTTCTGCATTTATGTTTGTCAAGTTTCCTGATTTTAGACTACTACATCGCTTCTCCTTGCTCCTGTCATTCTTGAGGCACGTTTGACACTTTCAAAGCTTGTGTTTTGAATTCACAATTGCAGACAAGTAGTCTTAAATGTGTAAAATGGCATTCACATAAACACAACCACAGGCACAAACTTGTATTATATATATATATATATATATATATATATATATATATATATAAACCTTTGTATTTTAATTCATTTTCACAGTACAACCACAAATCTGGCAACTTAAAATCTTTACACCTTGACTTTTGCAACTATTGCAAAAAACCTTCAGCAAAATTCACTTGTGCACTTGTAAAATCCTGATGCGAGTGAAATGGGAAGTTTTTGTACGGTATGACATCACGCCACAGCAACAGCCCGCACCTTTTTGTTATGACAAAGCAGAGTCTGTGTTATAGATCAACTGGGGATTGTGTTAACTGGAGATGTGCGTGTGCATGTGAATAATTTCACTTCCCTTTTCAGCAATTGCCAAGGAGCAAAGAAAAGACATTTTGCACATTGTAAAAAAAAATGCTGGTATCATTATGAACCCAATATGTTTCTTCAATTGAGGTTGATGATGATACCAGAATTGTTTTTAGAATGTGCAAAACATCTTTTCTTTACTCCTTGGCAATTCACACTGAACAAATCTGCTGAAAAAGTACGTAAAATTATTTGCATGCACGTGCATGTGGTGGCATTCATTGGTTAGGCATCAATCAATAAAATTACTTTATTGGCCTTTCCACAGCCGAACGCTGGTCTTGCTCTCTAGCATAAGGATTTTACAAGTGCACAAGTAAATGTTGTTACAGGTTTTTGCAGAAGTAGTTGCAAATGTCAAGGCATGAAGATTTAACATTGCAGAGCCAGATTTGAGAGGTTGTAAGTGCCAATTTGTGGTTGTACTGTGAAAATGAATTAAAATACAAAAGTTTGTATTTTATACAAGTTTGTGCCTGTGGTTGTGTTTATGTAAATGCCATTTTACACATTTAAGAGACACAAGCTTTGAATTATTGTCTGTGAGTGCAGATTGCAACATTCAACTTTTTATTTGACAAGTTTTCACATCACTGCTGTCAGTGCAAGTTTCAACTTACGAGTACAAATATTTATTGTACAAGTTCTCATATCCAAGCTCTCGAGTTTTGCTAATGATTTACCTTCATAGTAATATGTCATCTTAAGTTTAGTTGGTAAACTCACTTTATTCAATATTCATTTGTACTCTTCTACTGCTGTCGGTAACACTTTAGTTAACATGAACTAACAATGAACAATATTTATTTAGCATATATTCATCTTAGTTAATGTCAACATAATCAAATGCATTTTGAAAATACAAAAGTTGTATTTGTTAACATTAGTTAATGCATGATTAACTAACATGAACTAACAATGAACAATTTATTAATCTTTGTTAACTAACATTAACAAGATTAATAAATGTTGTAAAAATATATATTGTTAATTGTTTGTTCATAATACCTAATGAATTAACTAATGTTAACGAATGGAACCTTATTGTAAAGTGTTACTAATATGTCTACAAACAATGTCTAACAGTGTATGTACATGCACCACAGGAGATTTATTTCATAATAATATTTTCACACTGTTTTTTTGCATAATTTTTGCAAAATTACTGCTTGATTGGAAATGGCACCCATTCATATTCTGGACAAAGGACTTGAGTTTTTTTTTCTTTATTAACATTTACATTGAAGGGCAATATTTCCCCCCAGTAAATATTTACCTTGTTTAAATGTTTACCTTTATTGAAGCCATTTATAACTAACCATGTAAAAAAATGTACTGTTCTGTTTACAATTCAGACAGTGGTTGTAAAGTGAATTTCCCATTGTGACTTCTTTAAAAAGCTAAATGTTCATCTTTCTCTCCTTTTCAGAATGTGACTGATGAATTTTAAATTTTTACACCACCTTTATACTACAGTTTAGAAGCAAGGGAGGTGAGGCACCTTGTACCTATAAAATCCTGCATGGGCTCTGCTCTGTAAACCATCTCTTTACAGCCAGTCACGTGCAAACCTAATCAGGCTTTTTTTTTAACTGAAGTGACCAGATTTTCCCTGGTTTTTGCTTGTTGTGTAGTTTCACAGAATTGCCATGAGTCTCTCTCCACATCAGAGAGGAACCACAAACAGCATCAGTAAGCAGAATGTTGAAGCCGTTGATCAAACAATGCAACATTCAGGTGAGCTGTTCTACAATGTGGGAGCTCCTCCTTTGGAGCAAATCCATGGCAGTCAAGGAGGAGTGGTGGATTCTAGCCCTGAAGTCCAGGGCACTGCTGGTTTCAAATCTGAAAAAGGATATCAGGTCTGGGGACATTTTCAGCAGTCAGGGTCAGTGAAGTGGATGCATCAGGATCCAATGCAGACCTCAACCTGGTTTCAGGCCCTCCCCAACGTGACCAAATGGACACAGAACTTGGGCCCTTCTCTTAGTGGTATGGATGATCCAAGGGCCTTTAACAAGGTGAGTCATGAGATGGATGCTATAAAGATAGAGAAGCATTCACCAGGTTCTGTGCAGTCCTTCCCAGATACTTGTCAAGGTCCCGGGACAGAGTGGGATCATCATGCGATGGCAGCAATGCACCATGCTCAATTTCAGGCCCTCCAACAGGGACACAGACATGCAGACCTACAATATCAGCCTCAAGGCGTACATCACAATATGCCAGATTCTACACTGCAACCTTTTCAGGTGGCATTTGGACCTACCAAGCAACCTCAGGCACCTGGATTCCATCAGGTGTTCCAAGGCAACAATGTATCTTTAAATATGAATTACAGTGAGCAGCCAAAATCACAACAGCAGCTCTTGCAGTTGCAACAGCAGCAGCTGCATCGCCAGCACCAGATGCAACAGCTGCAGCAAATGCGTCAGTTGCAGCAGCATGAAATGCAGCAGCATGAAATTCAGCAGCAACGGCGGCACCACATGCAACAGCAATACCACCACCAGCAGAAAATGCAGGCACAGCTACAACAGATGCAGCAGGAACTGCAGCAGCAGCACACACAAGGTTTTCAACTACCAGAGTCTATGTCATCACAAGAAAAGCAGCGAGTCAAACAAGAGACAGGGTCACAGCACCTTGATTGTGTTCAGGTGAAAACTGAATCAAGACCATTGTCTCACCATAGCCAGCTCACTGTCCCTCAGACTCCGCCACATGAACCAGTCCCTCAGGGATCACATTACCAGGACTCTTGTCCTGCAAAGACTTCTCCAGAACTTCAGGAGACCCAAACCAAACCTCAGGCCCTCCCTCGCCGCTCTCGTCGGCTCTCCAAAGATAGTGTCTCTCCTCAGGTCAACCAAACCTCTAAGGACAAGTTTTCTGCCCAAAATGGAGGAGTTTGTGAACCCTCAGCGGGGGTCATCCAAAGCACTCAGAGACGACGTAGGGCTTCAAAAGAGATCAACCTTGAGACTCTAGCTCAAAAGGCTTCAGAGATGGAATCTTTGCCAGCAAAGGTGAGCACACAAGGATAAGGATAGGATTTCACTACAGTTTTAGAAATAAGTTTTACAGTGTAAATATGCCATTTTGCTATTGTGTAGTCAACTTTTGTATGATTTGTGAGCAAATTGTTCTTTGGAATCTGAATGATTCATAATTTATTCAGCCTGAATAAAAAGTCTTTATCCAGTAATAACGAGCGGCTGAAAAAGTCGTATGATTGCTGTATAGGGCTACAGGGTCGATGCTCTGAATGATGAAGCACTAAAGATGAGCAACAGAGTTTGTGAAAATGTTTAGTACTGAAAAGCATGACTCTGTGAGTTGACAGTGAACTGCAGTGTGTGTACAGCTGCATGTCCACACACCTACACATTCCACACTCTCTTAAAATGAATTCAGTTGATCTTGGGAGGGGCTCATTTACCAAGCCATGTTTGCTAATTGGTATCATATCCAAGTGTTACACAACAAGAACTTTTTGGTATGAAATTATTCCCCTAAAATAGCCTAATATTGAAGGACAGAGATGTCTGAATTTATATGGGATGGTTATGTAAGAAAAGGAATGAAAAAAAAAACATTGAATGGAAAGGTGTTTTTAAGAGCAGAGTAAGCCATTTTATTCAATCGCTCAAGCTCAAAGTGGTTTACGTATACCACTGTAACACTGTTGGTTTCTGCACCTAATTATGTTTGTAAGACATTAACATCCCATCAACGCTGCTTACAACATAAACTAGAACCCTACTGTAACACGGGGTTAAGATGGGCAAGGAGGAGGCGAGAACCCGGCTTGACATATAAATGATATGATTTTAATGGAAAACTCAAAAGACAAACACATAGGACGACGGACATGTCCGTGAACGATCTCTCTCTCCCCCACCGCCCTCTGCAGTCGAACTTTATCCCTCTCGGTGGCTTGATTAGCCTAATACAGGACCAGGCGTGTTGAGTCACGACCCGGACCCGCCCTCCACCGTGCCACACCTACCATTATAGTCAACTGATGCTGTCCACATTATCACTTGTAGTGTAAACTGTTTGGTCGATTATGTCTAGTCATGTAGACGAGGTTGAGTATGATGATAATGGCGAAGCATTAGCAGATATAATATTTGATTATAAGTTTTTTTGTG
Source organism: Moxostoma hubbsi (assembly GCA_032164185.1). Classification (NCBI taxonomy): domain Eukaryota; kingdom Metazoa; phylum Chordata; class Actinopteri; order Cypriniformes; family Catostomidae; genus Moxostoma; species Moxostoma hubbsi. Next base: position 18,528,803 of record JAVLUX010000022.1, read on the forward strand.
GATTTTTTGAGGAGAGAGAAAACCTGAAACCTCCCTGCAGCTGCTCATTTCTTCAGAATTGGAGCAACATGACACTAGTGCCGAATATTTTTTATTTTTTATTTTTTTTCTTCATAAGCGACTATTAAAGTCTTGGAAATTCATTGGTGAAAAAGTGTTGGGGCACTGTGGGAGTATTTTAGTAGCAGTTGTCATTTGTGAAAAAAATTATAAATAAAAAATAATAATAATCCTTACATGTTGTCCTCCATTTTATACCTGTTCTTATGTCTCTTATATCTTCTATTAATAGCTTGAGGAGAATACATCTGGAAGGCCATGTAATGTGGTCCCCCTTGTCATCCCTGTCTCAGTGCCAGTTCGTAGATATCCTGTCCAGCTAGATGCCCCTGGCAGCTTGGAACAAGTTAACCGGCATCCCTCAGGGATTCCTCAACAACAAAACCAGCCTGAACGCAAACCCTCGGTTATTGTAGTACGCCGGCGCTCTTTAAAAAGCTCAACATCTGAGGCCTTCAGCCAGGTACAGAAGATCATAAATGTGCATAAAGCTTTTCAAATGATTTTCTGAAACTCCTTTATTGAAAACTTTTAGGGCTTTTAAAAATAGTTGTTGATCATTTTGGCCATTTAACTCCCATTCATATCTCTTTCCACCATTTTAATTGAAATCAGGTTAAGGGCCAAGAGGAAAGATCCCCTGATAAGTCCAGGCGTCGCCCACGGCCTGAGCCCCTGGTCATTCCACCTCCCAAACCATGCACTTTCATCGCCCCTTCTCTCTACTCCAGCATCACCTCCTACCAAAGCAACCTGCGATCCTCAGTGCGCCTGCCAGATAATGCGAGCATTATCCCCCCATACACTCCACCGCCCATTCTTTCACCTTTGCGTGAAGGCTCTGGGCTCTACTTTTCTGCTGTCCTCTCTTCTATGGCAGCTGGCAGCCAGATCCTGCCACCCCCACCGACACCTCAGAGCACCACACAAAGCTTGCTGCATTCAAGTACGTTTCTTCGTTCATTGCTTTTTGTGTAAAAAGACACCTTGTAACAATTTACAATAATGTTGTATTTGTAAGTGCACTCAGTAATTTTTTCCTCATCAAAAAAAGTTTTACTCCTAAAGAAATGAAATGTAGTTTTGAAGCATATGTATAAAATCATGGCCACACACTTGAGATGAGGACTGTAGTCATCAGTAACCGTATGAAAGCTGTTTTATTGTACATGGAGAGGGTCCCCTCAAGGGTGCTGCCATGTTAGAATTACATGACCAGCTCAACGTCCTACTACTCGCTTTATCTCAGTAACTACCCTGTTATTGGACACTTCACTATTGGATTTAATTTCTCTCTGACTCTGTCAATCTACAATGGCATCTGTAACTTTAAACTATTGATTTTGAATGATGCTGCATCCACACCACTAGGTGTCACTGTAAGTCCAAGATGACACAAACAAAAAAGTTACTAAGTGCACTTTTAAAGTTGTATATCTTTACATGCATTATAAACTAACATGAACAACAAAGAACAATTGTGTATTTTTAAATTAGATTAATAAATCCTGTAAACATATGTAGTTCATTATTAGTTCATGATACCTAATGCATTTCCTAATGCTAAAAAAATAGAACCTTATTGTAAATTGTTACCAACATTTTTTCATTCTTATTTGTTCATGGAACTTAAAGTTGCACTAAGTTTTGTATTACTCCTTGAGTAGAACACATAAAGAAATGAAAAGCACTTGTGACAAATGATGTACACTCACTTGAGATGAAGACTCTAACGCTAATTTTAAAACCTAATTTTTACAATTTTTTCATGCAATAATTTTATGGCTTTTGAATGGCACATTTCCACAATCATATCTGTTTGCTACAAAGTATTGCTTTTGTGTGATGCTGCATCCATGCTGTTAAATGTCCATATAAGCCCAAAACAACTGTCTAATTAGTAAGCACAACTATAAAATTACTGAGAACTCAATTTTGGGTATTTAGATTAATTGTCTTACTTTTGTGAAATTCAGTCAATTTGTTTGCATGATTAGCATGATGTTTTTTCTTTTCTCTTCACTGCTGTGCTTCAGCCAGTTCCGATATCACACCTCCCCCACTCCCGTTGATTGGAGAGGCAACGCCTGTCAGCCTTGAACCGTAAGCATTTTTTAATGAGTTATAAAACAATCACTTAAAAGTCCACTATTCAAATTTTCCCGTCCAATATATTGCCTCTCTCTTGTACCTTTTAGTCGCATAAACTTTGGTTCTCAGTACCAGGCAGAGATTCCAGAACTACAGGATCAGTCATTGGCCCTAAAAGACCAACATAAAGCCACAGTAGTATGGCTACCTATATCAGATGTTGATTCTACACCCACTCAAGGTACAAGAGGTAAATCACTTCAGACTGCATGGATTTTAATAAGATTCAAAACACTTAACACAGACATGGTCACCAAATAATCACCATTTCCCAGTTGATGACCTGATGAATCTAGCCTGCTCCAGTGTCCTACATGGAGGAGGAACCAATACAGAGCTAGCAATCCACTGCCTGCATGAGTCAAGAGGTGATGTCATGGTGAGCATAATTCAGTCATGTCACTTTCTTTTGTGTTGCACGATGGTCATCAAAAAAAGGCCATTACATTGTTTGCTTTCATGATCATTGGTAGTGAGTGTGATTAATTAGATTGATTATAACTGGTTTACACCTGACATTGGATGCGTTTCAGGTGATCATAAGTGATCAGCTTTACATAAAGGTGTAAATGGGGTCTAAAACGTTTTGTGATAGAATCATAAAAACCACATACTGAGTTAGTCAAAAATAGTAATTTGAGGTGTAAACGCTAATCTATCCTGATGCTTCCTTCAGTTAACACAGGTACTTCACTAAAATGAGAGAATTCCGGTTGAAATGTCACGCTTGTGCTAATATTAAATTATATTCTTTCTTTGTCTTTTATGACTTCCTTGCAGTTTAACACTGACATAGTGATTGATGTATTTCGTCATGAAACTGAGACCCTCCCCTCGAAATCCGAACACAAGTGGTCACAGGAGTCGCATTTAAGCAACCAAGTGTAAACTGCGATGTGTCTCACCTGACCACATGTGATTAGATCACCCAAGATGCATCTTAATACCCGGTGCAAACATGGTCAAAGTGTATTTGTATATATTTAATGCATATCTTTTGTGGAGAAACAACTAATATCATTGTGTGTCTCTGTAGAGAGCTCTAGAAATGATGATTATGAAGAGTCCTATTTTTTCCTGGAACCACCATCTGGCCAACTACCACTATGCAGGTAGACTATCATTTTAACAGAAAGAAAGATGTATATTATAGATTCACTATTCACTTATAAAGTAAAAGTAATAACGTAAAAAGTCATTTTTTGATAAATTCTTTGTATTTCTGGTCATGAGTTTTTTACTTGGTAATTACAATGGTAAAGATTATCTGAAATGTTTTGTGAAGGATAGAAAGGGATTCATGTCTCTTAAATATCACCAGGGTCAGATTATTGGACGGTGGAGGAAAAACTATACTTCAACAAGGGAATTTCGGCTTACAGGAAAGATTTCTTCTTAGTACAAAAACTGGTATGCAGTCTTTTTTCATTGTTTTGTGCACTTTCTTAAAGGGATAGTTCGTGCAAACATGAAAATTCTCTCATCGTATACTCATCCTCATGCCATCCCTGATGTGTAGGACTTTATTTTTCTTCAGCAGAACACAAATTAAGATTTTTAGAAAAATATTTCAGCTCCGTATGTCCGTACAATGCAAGTGAATGCACATTCTTTGTGTATATCACCACCTGCTGTGTGGAGAGGAGAAATAAAAAAGGAAGGGAAAATAACAAAATAAATATTTTCACAACAGCCCAGTAGGTGGCAAAATGCATGAAGAATCAGCAACTCTCAGAGAAGAACTCTCATGAATATGCATAGGAGAGCCGTCTGAAAGTAGATTTATAAAGACTTATAAATATTATCTTCTTTTGTTTTTGGCAATTTGCATTCTTCATGCATATCGCCACCTACTGGGCAGGGAGGATAATGTATAGTAAAAAGGGTCATAAATATTGATCTGTTTCTAACCAACACCTATCATATCATATTAGTATTCAGAAGATCTAGATTTAACTACTGGAGTCATATGGATTACTTTTATGCTGCCTTTATATGCATTTTGGACCTTCAAAGTTCTGGACACCATTCACTTGCATTATATGGACCTACAGAGCTGAAATATACTTCTGCACGTCTTTGTTTGTGTTCTGGAGAAGAAAAAAGTAATACACATCTGGGATGGCATAAGGGTGAGTAAATGATGAGAGAATTTTCATTTTTGGGTGAACTATCCCTTTAAGGATATTTACTCAATCAATTTTTGCAGTGGTAGACAAAGTAGATTTATTTTTAAAGAATCATTAAAGAAATAATATGTTTTAACTAAAATTATTTCAGGTTAAAGTAAGCAAAGTTTTGTGCCTATTTATCTTTTCTTTTTCTTTTTTTTTTTACAGGTGAGGAGTAAAACAGTGGCACAATGTGTGGAGTTCTACTACACCTATAAGAAACAGGTGAAGGTTGGTCGCAATGGGGTTCTTACATATGGACCTGCAGACACAGAGGTGAGAATTGAGATGTGCCCACTCCAGTATCTGTGGTTGTTATAGCCCTTCTGAAATCACTAGATTTATATATGTCTCTCTCTCTCTCTCTCTCTCTCTCTCTCTCTCTCTCTCTCTCTCTCTCTCTCTCTCTCTCTCTATATATATATATATATATATATATATATATATATATATATATATATATATATATATATATATTAGTACTGCACAAAAGGTTTAGGCACTTGTGAAAATCAATATTTGTGTGACAACCTTTGCCTTTAAAACAGCCCCAATTCTCCTAGGTACACCTGGACACAGTTTTTCTTGGTTGTTGGCAGATAGGATGTTTCAAGCTTCTTGGAGAATTCGCCACAGTTCTTCTATCTGTTTAGGCTGTCTCAATGGCTTCTGTCTCTTCTTGTAATCCCAGACTGACATGATCTTCAGTGGGGGACTTTGTGGGAGCAATGCCATCTCTTGCAGAGCACCCTGTTCTTCTATTCTTTTTTTTTATTTGCAAAAGTAATGTTTGGGAGTCTAAAATGCATTTTTCCTATTGACATTAAAGCTGAAGATATAAATGACCATCTTAAGACAAATGCTTTTGTGAAACATCTTAAGTGCCTAAACCTTTTACACAGTACTGTACGTATGTATAATGCACTGGAATAATGTACAGATTTTGCTGTTTCTGAAGGAAATTGATACTTTAATTCACCAAAGTAGCATTCAACTGATCACAATGTATAGTCAGAACATTACTGATGTAAACTATTTGGAAAAAGTTATTTTTGATAAAATCTAGACAGGCCACATTTCCAGCAGTCATCACTCCAACACCATATCTTTGAGTAATCTGCTATATTGGTAATTTGGTACTAGAAAATCACTTGCTATTATATCAAACACAGCTGAAAGCTATTTGGTTTGTTAAATGAAGCTTAACATTGTCTCTGTGTTTGTTTTTTAGTTGCCACAGAATGCAATAGACTGGCATGTCTTAAGGTCAATATTAGGTCAAATATGTCAAAAAAGAAACGGTTTCTCTAGAAACTCGTCAGTCAATCATTGTTCTGAGGAATGAAGCATATACAATGCTTGAAATGGCCAAAAAATTGAAGATTTCATAAAAAGGTGTACACTACAGTCTTCAAAGACAAAGGACAATAGGCTCTAACGAGGACAGAAAGAGATGTGGGAGACCAGATGTACAACTGAACAAATCAAATCACTTTATTGTCACACTACTGTGTACACGAGTGCAACAGTAGGTGAAAGTCTTGTGTGCAGTTCCGAGCAACATTGCAGTCATGACAGTGACGAGACATAAACCAATTACAATAAACAACATATTTACACAACACAAATTACATATCAAATATACACATACTTACACAACACAATAATAATATAAAATGTACAGTAAACAATACACACAATATAGAATACACATGCAATAAAAAATAAAAAGTATATAAAAAATCTATATATACAGTAGTTGTATTGTGAAGAATATAATTATGACAGTCCAGTGTGAGATAATAAGATTAATAAAGTGCAGTGCTGATTATTGATCATGAGAGATCAAGTGTTCAAAAGTCTGATTGCTTGGGGGAAGAAGCTGTCATGTAGTCGGCTGGTGCAGATATAACATAAACAAGAGGATAAGTACATCAGAGTCTCTAGTTTGAGAAATAGACACCTCACATGTCTTCAGCTGACAGCTTCATTGAATTCTACCCGCTCAACACCAGTTTCATGTACAACAGTAAAGAGAAGACTCAGAGGCCTTATGGGAAGAATTGCAACGAAAAAGACACTTTTGAAACAGAAAAACAAAAAGAAAAGGTTAAAGTGAGCAAAGAAACAGACATTGGACAACAGATAATTGGAAAAGAGTGTTATGGCTCTTAACCCCATTGAGCATTTGTGGGATCAGCTAGACCGTAAGGTGTGTGAGAAGTGCCCGACAAGACAGCCACATCTATGGCAAGTGCTACAGGAAGTGTGGGGTGAAATGTCATCTGAGTATCTGGACAAACAGACCGCTAGAATGACAAAGATCTGCAAATCTGTCATTGCTGCACATGGAGGATTTTTTGATGAGAACTCTCTGAAGTAGTTTAAGTAGTATTACAAATTGTAATAGTAATTTTTCACTTTATTAATGTCCTGACTATACATTGTGATCAGCTGTATGCCACTTTGGTATATAATAGTACCAATTTTTTTCAGAAATAGCTAAATCTGTACATTATTCCAAACCTTTAGTGAATATACTAATATTTAGTGAATATAGCCACCAGTGAATATATATATATACAGTATATTTATGAATGCCTGTCTGTGACAGAAATGCGGTTCTTTTTTTGTTGAACTTTTTTTCCTCTAATACAGCTTGATGTGACTCAAGAACAAGTGGATAAAGGAAATGATAGTAGACAGGAAGAGGGAACAAAAACCAATGAAGATGTCACTATCAAAGATGTGACCAAGACACCTCAGGACATTGAAAATGTGAGTATTGAGAGTGTAAAAAGACTTCCCTTAGTGTATAATTGAGTCAATACTGTTCTGTAGTCTTTTTAAGGCCCACCATCATGTTTATTTTGGTCCTAACTGAGTGGAAGTGTAATAATCATGTAGTTTCTGCATCAAAATCAGATGGAGCACTATGTCTGTCTGAATGGTTGTCTTTAATCTTCTGTCCAGGAGAGGGCAGACTTGGCTCATGAAGTGCAGAAGAATGGCGCTGTGGAAGATGCTTCTGGCCTGAGACCAGAGGTTCAATCCTCCTTCAAAACATCTTCCCCTGCACTTCAGAAACCTCGCTCTGGCAATACCGGGAAGAAAAACAGGACCTCAACTGTCAACAAAAGTCAGGGAGAGCCAGAGGGTGTTTTCCCTTGCAAGAAGTGCAGTAGGTGAGTAAGTTTGTAAGTGTAAGTGAAAGTTTTTCACCAAATTAAAATCCATATTTGTCATTAAATCAGTTTGACATGACAATGACAGGTTTCCAAATAATTTGTGTCTGTTTTCATATGAGGGTACGTGCATAGATTACACAAATGACTTTATAAGATTGATTTAGACAAGATTTATAACCACTTTTTCTGTTTGCGATGTCTGCTGATGCCATGATAAAACCTTGAATGAATTCATACGAGTAGGCAGAAACTTTTGGGTGGGTGGGATGAGAGAAATGATTGATCGCATGATATATGTAAACGTTTAACAGGATATATTTATTTATTTATTAGGTTTTTTGATGTTTAGCCAATAGTTTTCAGGGGCTTATTTAGGACATTTAGCTACTTAAGTTTGTCTACTTCATTAACCCTTTTGTGTGAATAAAAAAAAGACAAAAGAAAAAAAGTTACTCAGAGGTCGTTAGAGGACAAAATGTCTGCATCAAAAACTGCCATAATAATAAGCTCGAAAAAAAGAAACGTCCCTTTTTCAAGATATTGTATTTTAAAGATAATTTTTTAAAAATCCAAATAACTTTACAGATCTTTATTGTAAAGGGTTTAAACAATGTTTTCCGTGCTTGTTCAATGAACCATAAACAATTCATGATCATGCACCTGTGGAACGGTCATTAAGACACTAACAGCTTACAGATGGTAAGAAAAGCATGTATTTGCTCCATAAGCTAAACATGAGAAAAAAATATGTGAAGCCAGGGCTCGGGAATGAAAGCATAATATCATAGAATTCATGATTTTATGCTTTAATGGCACTGAGATCAAATATTGCCATTTTAATGTGTTTCAATGGGGGCATTTTTGTCCTGAAGATCCTGAATGAAACTATTTTGTGTACACAGTGTATTATAGATGTATTATAGGAACTGAGGTTGAAATATCAAAATTCCCCAAAAAATACACACCTTTGGCTAAATTTATGCCATTTGCATTAACAGACAAAATGATCGAAAAACAAAAATGAAAAAGACAAAAATGTCCCAAAGGTCACTCAAGGGTTAAGAATATTAAAAGATCAATCCACGGTAGTCATGTTTGAGTACATTCAGACATTTTTATTTTATTTTACATGCATAACATATACAAACTTACTTGTGGCTATGAGCAGATATTAATTATTAAAAGGGGATTTGGGAGATTTACCCTAGGAATTTTTAAAAAACAGAATGGACATTTTAACCATGAAACTGACCAATATTGGTAATTTTGTAACAAGAAGGAAGGAAATGCCGGATTAACATGACGGAAATAGGCATTGTTGTTATGGCTCTGCTATGGTTTACTACCAATAAAATGAAATTTTCTCTGGTCGTGTCACTGCGTCTCAACTCTTCTCTTATTTAAGTGGGGAGAGATCACACTGCTGTGATTAACTAAGAACTGGAACAGAGAAAAAACTAAAAGGAATCATGTTCTGAGGTAGAGAGAAAATATTCTGAACTGTATGTATGCCTGACTGTTTCCCTAAATTATGATATAAATTCATAGCAATAAATTCATACATATGATATTTGAAAATAACAATTATTCGTACGGGGAAAAAGACTGCAGACAACACATTGATAAAATATCTATTCAAGAACATTCAGTATACAAAGAACTCCAGACACAAACAGATGTGATCTAGGAGCTTTATACCTTCTGTGCCACTGAAGAGATGGTAAGTGTATCTCTCACAGGCTCGTTGTCATTTCCATTAAAAATCAAAGATGGCACTAGCGTGAATAAAGCCTATAGGGGCAAAAGGCAATGATTGGATGAGCCTGAATACCAATTGGTGGCACTGGCGCACCTGTGGCTACGCTAGAGATTCATACATTGGTATTTTCTGTAGTAAGGAATAGTTCACCCAAAAATGAATTTCTCATAATTGACTTACATTCATGCCATCCAAGATGTGTATTACTTTCTTTCTTCATCTGAACAAAAACAAGTTTTTTAGAAGATTATCTTAGCTCTGTAGGTCCATACAATGTATGTTAATAAATTCATAATGTATTACTATGAACAGTGCAGTTTCAGTAACTGGAAACTTCTGTTTTTGCATGATTCTGCATCTACGCAGCTTAGGTGTCAGCTCAAATTCTACTGAGTGCACCATTAACATGTATAAAGCCGTGTCTTCAATTAATACAGATTTTGTGGCTTCAATTATTTTGTATTTTATTTTTATTTTTTCAGGTGAAACAAGTTCTATTTACAAATTTATTTTTGTTATTAACTATTTTTTTGTATTGATTCCAATCATAAAACAAACACATCCCCCAAACATTCCCCAGCTTCAATGAATTCTGATGAGTTTTGTGCATTCAGGGTTTTCTACAAAGTGAAGAGCCGCAGTGCCCACATGAAGAGCCACGCTGAGCAGGAGAAGAAGGCTGCAGCACTGCGCCTAAAAGAAGAGGAAGAGCGGGCGAGGCAGGAGGCACTAGAGGCAGCGAGGAGGGAGGAGGCACAGGGAGAAGGACGGCAAGCAGAGAGTAGTGACTTTGATTCTAAAACTTTTGCATCTCTGCAACACTGAAGTGCAGTTGGGATGTTTGGAAAAATAAATGTTTTTGAAATGTCTTGCCATTGTTTTTCCTCAAATGTTATGAGATCTTGTATCTTTGAATGTATATTTGAAATGGTGTAGATGTATACCAATTTAGCATCATGAATGTCTTGCTTATTAAGTGATAATAGGCAAAGGTGCTGTTATTCATTCAATTTGAATTGTGTTTAAAACTGAAAATATTTAGAAGACTTTTTTAAAGGTGACTTTAAAGGAACGGTTTACTAAAACGTCAGTTAGATATGATTTCTTACCTAAAGATTACCCGTCATTTTTACCAACAAACGTGAAAATGTTTGAGCTGATTGTTGAGATTTTCTAGAAATGTACAAATAGTTTCAGATTCAGGTTTTCAGTTTTATTATGATCAAAGTTCAAGAATTGAGTTTGTATGCCTTTTATATGCCCAGTAAGATGTTTATTATTGTTATTTTTATTATTATTACATGCCTTTTTTAAGTATACATAATATGTAATCAAGAACACAAAACTAAAAAAAATTCCATCTACCTATGAATAATTTCAATTCAAAATTTCCTGTAGATCTCTGTTAATATTGTACTGTGTACAATACTGGCCTAATGTGTGTGTTTGGTTTTCTGCACTCTAAACTTAAAAGAATGTATTAATGCTTTAAATGCACTTAATGTAGTGCAATATGGGGATTGGGATTGAGGGATTTTTATCAAACTATGTAAATAAAAGTTTAGTAAATCACAACAAATCTGTTTTTTCACAAATGTATTAAAAAAATAAGTATTCTCAGAGTTTTAGTTTGCTTTATTTTATTTGACTGGCATTGCATAACATTTGTGCCTAATAAAAATAAACATATAAATCTAAACTTGTATTTATTATATTTGATGAATATAATCAATATGAAAAGGAAATGTTCTCATCACCATGACATTCAACATTGGAAAATTTTAAACTATATTCCTTATCATTAATGGTTATTTAGTATAGTAGTTTTATAGTAGTAGTGTTCCTTTCTCTGTTCCCACCTGCAAATATGAACAATTCATGAATTTAGACTTGTTAAGAGGCTGCTCAAGTCCATTAAAAACCCGTAATCCACTCAAATAATACAGATTATGTTAAATATAATATTATTATATTAATAATATTAAAATTATATTATTAAATAAATATTTTTATAAACTAAACAGAAACACACATATACATATATTTTTTTTTGTTGGTTTTTTTTTTTTTTTTGGCTATTTGTGAGAGAGAGAAAATGCAATTTTCTACATTTTCTAAATTATTATTTATATTTCATAGTTAGTAATTGGAAAAATAAATGATTAAATAGTTGATGAATGTAATAATTTTTATAATTTTGAGTTGGACATAAAGCTAAATACCTTTCCTCACATCAAATATTAAAGAAACCCCTTTTCCTCTGCGTGAATGAGATTTCCAATTAAAATTCTTCACTGAGACTTCCATTGTTTGGTTCTGGAACTACTTCTGGAACAGCTTGCACATCAACGGATAGATGCTGACACTGTCAACTGGATCAGCCAAGAATCTTTTCTTGAAATCTGTCCCAAAAGCTCGAAAGATCCTTTTCATGTCAATTTCCTCATTGCTGAATCCATGATTCCCTTTGTTGATATACAAATGAGCCTCTGATCAAACAAACTTTGGGTTAGTCCACCCAAAAAACAAAGTTCTTTCATCATTTACTCACCTTCATGTCACTACAAACCCTTCATTTATATGGGAAAAAATGCAATGAAAGTGAATGGTGACTAAGGCTGTCAGTCCCTATAATGTTCTTCCCATAACATCTCCTTTATTGTTCCATGCAAGAGAAGTCATATGGGTTTGGTTCAACATAAGAGTGAGACAATTGATAACAGAAAATCTAAGTAATATTCAACTGATTTGAATATGGAAATGATCATAAATCACTTAAGCTGATTTCATAGCATGGACCAAATAAGGAAACACTGCTATAATACCACCAGATGTTTGAGATGTTGAAGTATCGTTTAAAATCTGTAAAGTAACCTAGCGAGTTTATATTGAAACCCTGATCTTCCAAAGGAATTCTGTCGTTTTTGGCAATGTGAAAGTGTTTTCGAATCTCTTTTTCTAATAGACAGTGAGATTTGGATGTGCATTCTTCAGGGCATCATAAACATCCTGTTCTTTCCCCTCCTTAGGTGTTATCATACCAAACCCACCATAGTCGAGCAACTCAGATTGGGATAGATTAAAAAAATTAATGTAATCAGAAAGTTTTATCTCATTAACCTCAGGAGACTTTTTAATAGTGGTAATGCCATGGTCTGAAGTAATGATGACATTAAGACGATCAGTGAAATCATTCTTGTGATTCACATCTCTAAGGTATCCAATAATATGGTCGATCTGTTCAGTTATCTTCTCTCTGAGGTTTCGGGGCCTACAGCATGACACATGTTGTGAGGTTCTTCATAGTAGAGTAACCAAGTGAAAGTCTTCTTTGGTGTACCGTCCCATAACAGTGTCAGTGTTCATGCTGCCACTCTATTTCATTGTCATCCAGTTGCCCGTGTTCTTCAACCAGCAAATGGTCCACAGCTTGCCCACTGTAAATAAATCCTCCACCAGGATAGAAAAAAGATGCTGTTTTCAGACACTTTGAAATACATAAGAGACATTAGGCAAGACCACTGTGGTATTTAAAAAATCAATGAGGGACAATTTAACAGGAAATATTTGCATATCTAAAATCATCACAAGAACAATAAAACAATGAACGCAATGTAGTCAATTTTGTATTTTGTCAGTACAATTTGGAGACAAAAATTTGTAAAAGGAGCCAGATATGATAATGAGTTTTCCTCACCTGGTTCTGTGCTGTAATCCACTATTATCCCACCATTTTTCCCTTAAGGGAAATTCTCATGCCAGTTGAAGCATTAAAAATCATGCTATGGACAACTCCATGATCCTCTATCCATCTTCCTAATTGAGAGGTAAAGATAGATTCATTCTGTTATAAACTATGCTACCCATAACTGTAGATACGCAAGTATAAATTGAATTAAACAGAATGTGAAATTGACCAACCAGTATGGTTTTGTGGTCAAATAATTTCACATTCTGTTTAATTGATTGATATGATCTAAGAATACTTAGAAAATTTTAGATATTCTTCACATTTAATTTGACCCATATTAATATTCTTTCTGTTCTGTTCAGCGTATGATAAGCTTAATCAAAAACTGTAAACTGAGTAACTTTTGAGTGATGCAACATATGCAGATATACTCATTCACTCAATTGATCAACCAAATCAAATATCAATAGTTACTATTTAGCATGCATTACACAATTATATTAACCAAGTCAGTGTTTGGATGAATATTAGGGCTTTGGGTTCTCATGGGTTTCTGCTTGTGTTCACGATTCTTTTGTTCAAGATTCTGTCACTGTAAAATCAGAATCCTATTAATAGTACAGTGTCTGGACATGTCTTTTTTCTTAATTTTTTTTCAATCTTTAAATCATTTTAAGGAGCCTATGGAAAACAAAAATGAAAAAAGAATATGCTTCATATCTAAATCTTCTTCAGTCTCGTCAAAACTATTATTTACAATTACTGAATCAACCTAAATACACGTACACTGACAAACTAATCGTACAATTTAGAATAAGCATATTTAGCTCTTTAGGTTACAAGAGCAGGTTACCACTTTTTATAGTGTATGCAGCCTATGCAATAGTAAGAGGTAGGTGAGTGTGTTTTCAACACATAAGTCAATGTACACATAACATAACATAATAATAAGTTCTGAGTCTTAAATCTATGTAATCTATACAGTATGTCATTGTTTTGTGTAATTCTTAATACATTTTGTGTTTCAAAATGCATTACAAATATATACTGAGAAATCCCTAAATTAATTGTATGAGTCAGAAGTTGATTTCCTCACCAGTAATAGTGGAAGTAGTGTGTAATAGAAGTGTGAAGGAGATGTCATGGAGATTACTGGGGGACTGATGTACTTTGCCTCCACTCCTTCCTCAACTAGCTTGTCCAAATTTGGTGTGTCCGCATCTTGGTCATAGTCCCACCTGAAACCATCAAAATATACAAGCAGAAGCATGTTATGTGTTCTACTTTTGGACAGTGGTTTGCTGCTCATGCAGAGGGACAACGCCAGCACTAGCAGAAGTTCTGACTTCATCTTGTGCACACTGTCAATAAGAATGAAATTCAGAAGAGACTGATCTTGGTTTTATAAGCATTATCAGGAGACTGACAAGACCTTTGTAATACTGAATGCATATTTTCTGTTCTATTCAGTTTAAAGCCAGTAGATCTTAGACTGACTGGACAAATGATAGATCATACAACCATCTGTAATTTATCTATTGTAAGATTAAAAAACTTACAATACTACACTATTTTCACTGATCATGGACATTTTCAGGGCTTGTAGACTCCCAGAGGCCATTTGAGGGTTTATCTCTCAAAATAAGAGATGGAGCTGTTAAACTGCTAAGAGTAAAATAAGCTCTGTTGGTCCTTACAAATCATGTGAAAAGAGTCCAAAACTTTGAAGCTCCAAAAAGCACATAAAGTACAAGTAATCCATAAGACTCCAGTTGTTAAATCCATGTCTTCTGAAGCAATATGATAGGTGTGGGTGAGAAACCGATCAATATTGAATCCCTTTTAACTATATTTCTCCACCTTTGACCAGTCCGACCAGTAGGTGGAGAAATGCACAAAGAATGCAAATGCTGTGGTAAGAGTTCTGAAGTTAGTTTGGCACTTGTATAAGTGACCTATTGGATACATTTTATGTACATTTTTGTCCATAATAAATAATGTTTACCTACAATACCACATAGTGTAGTTTGGCCACGCCTTCCTGATATCCTGTACATTAGTTTTACCACTTTTACATAAAATATGGTATTAATGTTTATTGTTGCTATAAATCATAAACAACATCCCACAATTTGTCGAGTGAGGGACTTTTACTTTAGAAATGCTAAACGTAAGCAGGAAGTTCATCTAACATCGCTGCAGTTTCCTCCATCTCTGCTCTCAGAGCTGGTGATCCCTGACAGCTGATGTGATTTTCAGAAATATCAGCTTGATTTTACACAGACACTCCATAGAAACAAAGACAGTACTTCAACATTTCGGTAACGTCATTGGATGTAACTAAGGTAAGATTTGATTACTAATCTCTATTTATTCTGAATGTTAGCTTCCTAAAATGGCCTCTTGGGTGTTTACATTGTCAGCTGGCTTCATCATTACAAATCTATATTATTATGATAGTAGGGGTATCTTCACCTATCTAATGAAAATCATTTGCACAATTATCTGAAATAAAAGCGTAAGCAGCGTTAAAACTTTCTTTATGGACAAATAAATCAAGAATTCCGCAAACGGTCAGTAATAGCGAGTTTTTCCTGAAGTACAGTGGCGGAATTAGATGATATTAGCTTGTAATTATAGGCTATATCATGGTACTGAATATTTTACATAATAAAACTGGAATAGTTTTGCTAGTGATGGATACATTTTTATCTTTAGTTTGCCTACATGAATAAAATGGTATATGAATAAACTTTCAATTGTCTCTCGAGTGCAGTCTGCACACTGCAGTCTTATTGCATCTTGTACGCTCGAAGCATCGCACTAGTGTACAATCTAGTGGATAATCTTCAAATAGAAATGTACATGATCAAAAATGATCAAGATAATATTAATGAAATGTTGGTAAATGGTTGTGTAGCAACCACAAGACTAAAGTAGCTCATTAACCCTTGTGTGGTATTGGGGTAAAAAATGACCCCTTTTGAACTTTGCTTAAAAAACATGATTTCCTTCATCTTGCTGACATTACCTATTTGTACACACATGCACACACACCAAAAAAAAAAAAAAAAAAAAAACGGGTCTGGATTCTGTTGGTGTGGTGGTGTGAAAAGAAAAAGTACCTTTCATGGGGTAAATAAAAAAAAAAGGTAAATTAAAATCAATAAATACACCACAATGCAGAACACACACACAGATATAAAGGGGTGGTACTATAACACATCCACATTGCGGAATGCTGTGCTACACACACACACACACACACAGAGGAATGAATATGTGAGATTGCAACAAAGAGCATTTTTTATATAATTTTTTATTACTTAAACTGGGATGTTTGAAATAAATAATAGGTGACTAAAATCTTTTTTGTCATTCTATTATCATGGTATGTAATCATTTACAGTGGTAGCCAAAAATATTGGCACCCTTGGCAAATATGAGCAAAGAAGGCTGTGAAAAATGTCTTGATTGTTTATCGTTTTGATCTTTCATTCAAAATATTCACAAAAATCTATCCTCTAATTTATATCAAACAATTGCAAACACGACACAAGTTTTATAAAAACAATATTTTTATCAGATATATATGTGGCACAATTATTGGCACCCTTTTATTCAATACCTCCCTTTGCCAAGATAACAGCTCTGAGTCTTCTACTATAATGCCTGATGAGGTTAGAGAACACCACCAAGTGTGTGGGGTCAAAATGGGCCCCCAGTACCTTTAAGGTCAAACATAAAAGAAAAGAATACAAGGGTTAAAGGGATAGTTCACCCAAAAATGTAATTCTCTCATCTTTTTCTCACCCTCATGCCATGATGCCAGATGTGTGACTATCATTCTTCTGCAGAACCCAACTGAAGATTTTTAGAAGTATATTTCAGCTCTGTAGGTTCATACAATTTCAAGTGAATGGTGACCAAAACTTTGAAGCTCAGAAAGCACAAAGGCAGCATAAAACTAATCTGTATGGCTCGTGGTTAAATCCATTTTTTTTTTTTTAGAAACGAAGTGATAGGTGTGGGTGAGAAACAGATCAATATTTAAGTAATTATTGACTATAAATCTACACTCTCACCAGCCCTCCTGAGTTTTTTTTTTTTTTTTTTTCCATTGACATTTTTCATGCATATTGCCATGAGAAAGAAAAAAGGGAGGGATAAAGCAAAGAAAAATCTTTGTGGTGGCTTAGTGACTCGCCTCAATCCGTGTGGCGGAGGACGAATCTCATTTGCCTCTGCGTCTGAGACCGTCAATCCATGCATCTTATCATGTGGCTTGTTGAGTGCGTTACCGCAGAGACATAGTGTGTGTGGAGGCTTCACGCTGTTCTCCATGGCATACACGCATAACTCATCACGCAGCCCACCGAGAGCAAGAACCACATTATAGCGACCACGAGGAGGTTACCCCATGTGACTCTACCCTCCCTTGCAACCGGGCCAATTTGGTTGCTTAGGAGACCTGGCTGGAGTCACTCAGCATGCCCTGGATTCGAACTCGCGACTCCAGGGGTGGATTACTTTAATGCTGCATTTATGTGCTTTTTGTAGTTTCAAAGTTTTGTTCACCCTTCACTTGCATTGTACAGACCAACAGAATGGAAATATTCTTCTAAAAATCTTTATTTTCTTTAGAGAAAATGGTAGTTTTTGTGTGAAATATTACTTGAATTATTACTATATTATCTCTTGCTTTTAATTCCAGGAGAAAAAAAATGACTGCCATCAAGCACGCCCTTCAGAGGGATATTTTCACCCCCAATGATGAGCGTCTGCTGAGTATCGTCAATGTCTGCAAGGCTGGAAAAAAGAAAAAGAATTGTTTCCTGTGTGCCACAGGTAGATTAATAGAAATAGTCCACAGTTTAAACGTTTAGAAACGTTAATTTATTGTTTATTTGGCCTGTATTGACTCTAACTTTATTAATTCTAAATGTTTCTTTTCTAGTGACTACAGAGCGCCCAGTCCAGGTAAAGGTGGTAAAAGTAAAGAAGTCAGATAAAGGAGATTTCTATAAGAGGCAGATGGCCTGGGAGCTACGCGACCTGACAGAGGTTGATGCCAAAGATGCTAATAAGGTCAGAGGTCATCAGATTGCGTCACATAAATGGAGCAATGTCTTAATAGCACCACAGAGCCACATTGGCCTAAAAACAGATGACTTATTGTTGCCTCTGCATATTAAGCTGGGTAGGAGAAAGTAACATTGATGCATTTTGTACAGTCGAAAAAACATGATCTGCTGTCACCATTCAGCGTGAGAATTATATTTTGTTCTGGTGTTACCTATCAAACTTGTTCTCAATTGTCCTCTCAGACTCCAACTTACTCTCACCCATCATATCATACTTAACATCATGCAGGAGCACCCAGAGTTTGACCTGCACTTTGAAAAGGTTTATCGATGGGTGGCGAGCAGCACAGCAGAAAAGAATTCATTCATCTCCTGTATTTGGAAGCTGAACCAGCGCTACCTTCGGAAAAAAGTGGAGTTTTTAAACGTCAGTCCTCAGCTGCTGGAAGGTGTGGCTTATTACGGTTCCTCGTGCTGTGGGAGAATAATAGCATGTTATTAAACTACCAATTTGTTTCTTATGTTCAGTTACCTTGTAGTTCTGTGATAGAAAAAAGTCTTGAAGCATGTACGTAGAACTGTGTGAAGATAGGAACTGAAAATAGTTTCTGTTTTTCTGCTGCTAGTACGATTTCTCTGGCTCTATCTCTCTTTTTCTGAGATCTTTAGGGGTTTTGCAATTTGTCTTTTTGTGTGTCCCTTAATGCTTTAAACTGATCTGTACTGTTCTCTCTAAATCTTTCACTGGCCAGAGCTTCCCAAGGCTGAAGGTTTGTACTGTTTTTTTTTTTCCTTCCATCTTTTTTTAATTTCCATTCACCTTTTCAGTTTCCACTTCAGGATCAATATTTGGTGTACCCTTCCTTAATAGATTTTCCTTTCCTCCGATATGTGTAATCACGTATTATTTGTTATCCAAGTTTTGTTTGTGTGTATGTGTTTGCTAATAACGAATGTTACTTACAAACATTACATAGTTGTAGTAGGAATGTCTGAGCACATACACTTGCATGCACAAGCTATAAAATTGTGGCTTTAATGAACTGCATCCATCTCCCCAGAGTCGGTCCCGAGTGGAGAGAGTCAGAGTGTTGCCGGGGGAGACGAGGACGCTCTGGATGATTACCAGGAGCTGAACACACGTGAGGAGCAGGACATTGAGAGTATGATGGAAGTATGCGAGTACGCCATCTCCAACGCTGAGGCCTTTGCTGAGAAACTGTCCAGTGAGCTACAGGTCCTAGACGGGGTGCGTATATAAGTGTTTCTTCAGTGGAAAAGTAGATCATCAAGGTAGGGTTGCACCAGCTTTGCGGAAGGTCTCACTTAAGTTGGGATGTAAAGTGCACTCTAAGGGATTTGTTAGTTTTTAGCAGTCAGTGCTTAATTTGTATCCACCACCTGTTCTTAAAGGAATGTTCTGGGTTCATTACAAGTTAAGCACAATCAACAGCATTTATGGCATAAAAATAAAAGCAAAAATCTTGGTTCTAGTGAGGCACTTACAATGGAAGTGAATGGGGCCCAATTTTTGAACATCAAAATACTAACTTTTTCAGAAGTATAGCCATAAGACAATATGCTTGTAAACATGATTTTAGTGTGATAAAATCGCTTACTTACCTTTTCTGTGTAACGTTATAGCCGATTTTACAACTTAATGTAACGATGTAGCAATGTAACGTCATCAACCCCTAAAACAACTGTAAAATTACAATTTAAACAAATATATAGCTCAAATAATACATGAGTTTTAACAGAAGAATGAATGAAAGTGCTTTTTTAAATTATAAGCTTCACATTACTGTTGAAACCCTCCAAAAATTGGAAATGTATTTTTGTGGTAATCAACATTATGCCACAAATTCTCTCGATTGAACTTAACTTGTATTGAACCCGGAACATTCCTTTAAGGCAAGACTTAGCTAAACTAGTTCACAATCTCTCTGTAAAGTAATGCGTAGTTGAAAAATATGACTTATATGACCCAATAAGCAGCCTTCAAATTTGCACACAGAAGTGTTAAAAAGCTGTGAATTTCAGTTTGATCTTCTTATGGTTTATTTCCCTCCTTTGTTCGTTCACGTAACTGTCAGCTGTAAATAACAACATTCTGAAACTATTTCTAAAATAACTATGGGTAATAAATGCCAATACAACAGGCTGGAAAAATAGACATTTATTTTAATATATATATCATATATATCTGTTGAAACTTGAATCTTGTATGTGTTGACACTGGGTGATGCAAACAGAATAGTACGTCATTAGATCGGTTTCATTCAGAAGAGTCTAAGAAGATGTTTTTTACGTAATATTTTCTCTCGTAAATGACAATATCATCATACACAGCACTGTGCAAATTTTTTAGACACCTGTGAACAATGTTGCATAGTGGGGAGAATGCCATAAATAGTTTTAATTTATAACTTAACTTATCATACAAAGTCCAGTTAACATAAAAAAAGCTAAATCAATATTTGGTGTGACTACCTTTGCATTCAAAACAGCCCCAATTCTCCGAGGTACACCTGGATACAGTTTTTCTTGGTTGTTGGCAGATAGGATGTTCCAAGCTTCTGTTTAGGCTATCTCAATTGCTTCTGTTTCTTCATGTACTTCCAGACTGACTCAGTGATGTTGAGATCGAGCTCTACACTTAAAGCAGAATAAATTAACCATCTTAAGACAAATGTGTTTTGTGAAAAATATAATGCGCTTAAGACTTGCACAGTACTGTATGTCAAAAGGATTGAAGCCTGTCGAGAAAAACATAAGGTCATTAAATCAGTCTGCTTTTTTTATTCCTACTGTTACTCCTGGTCGGATGCTTCTTTAAATATTTTGTTTACATGTAGGGTTGCGTTCTACCTAAGTTTAATGGTGCAATGCTCGAATATTTTGTAATGCATAAATTGATATACACCACAACTACGCTAAATTGTAACTTGAATAGCTGGTGCAACCGGCCCCAATGAGCTGTGTGCAATACTTATCCAAAGATCAAGGGCAATATTGAATGAAGTTTGTCCTGTTAGGAAATAGTGGATAGTACCAAGTAGTCAAATTATTACATTTGCATCACTTTAAAGATGTAACTATTTTGCTTACTAAATGGTTTCTTTTGTATTGTGAATACATGTTTTGGTATTGTGAATATTTTCATCATTAATCACATGTTCATCTGTTCTTTGGTCAGGCTAACATCCAGTCCATCATGGCCTCTGAGAAGCAGGTAAACATACTAATGCAGCTGCTGGATAAGGCGCTGTCAGAAGTGGACAATATTGAGGGAAAGTTGCTGAGCTACGAGGAGATGCTACAGAGCGTGAAGGAGCAGATGGACCAGATCTCTCAGAGCAACCGGCTCATCCAGATCAGCAACACCAATAATGGCAAACTCTTGGATGAAATCCAGTTCCTTGTGGTATGTTAGGGGACAGTTGGGATTGAACCCAGAATGATGGAGCAAGGGTATGTGATGGGTTGAAAGTTAAGAGTACAGATGAAGTCAGAAGTCTCCATACACTTAGGTTGAAGTCATTCAAACTCGTTTTTTAACCACTCCACAGATGTCATTTTAGCAAACTATTGTTTTGGCAAGTCATTTAGGACATCTACTTTGTGCATGACAAGAGTAATTTGTCCAACAATTGTTTACAGAAAGATTGTTTCACTTTTTATTGACTATATCACAATTCCAGTGGGTCAGAATTTACATACAACAAGTTAACTGTGCCTTTAAGCAGCTTGGAAAATTCCAGAAAATTATGTCAAGCCTTTAGGCAATTAGCTTCTGATAGGCTAATTGGAGGTGTACCTGTGGATGTATTTTAAGGCCTACCTTCAAACTCAGTGCCTCTTTGCTTGACATCATGGGAAATAAAAACAAATCAGCCAAGACCTCAGAAAAACAATTGTGGACCTCCACAAGTCTGGTTCATCCTTGGGAGTAATTTCCAAATGCCTGAAGGTACCACATTCATCTTTACAAACAATAGTACGCAAGTGTAAACACCATGGACCACGCAGCCATCACACCGCTCAGCTATGAACCGAGTTTGGTGCAAAAAGTGCAAATAATTTCCAGAACAAAGCAAAGGTCCATGTGAAGATGATGGAGGAAACAGGTAGACAAGTATCTACATGACAAGACACCACTGCTCCAAAACTGCCATAAAAAAGCCAGACTATAGTTTGTAATTGCTCATTGGGCCAAAGATCTTACTTTTTGGAGAAATGTCTTCTAATGAAACAAAAATTTAACTGTTTGGCCATAATGACCATCGTTATGTTTGGAGGAATAAGGGTGAGGCTTTCAAGCCGAAGAACACCATCCCAACTGTGAAGCATGGAGGTGGCAGCATCATGTTGTGGGGTGCTTTGCTGCAGGAAGGACTGGTGCATTTCACAAAATAGATGACACCATGAGGAAGGAAAATTATGTGGATATATTGAAGCAACATCTCAAGACATCAGCTAGGAAGATAAAGCTCAGTTGCAAATAGTCTTCCAAATGGACAATGACCAGCATACCTCCAAATTTGTGGCAAAATGGCTTAAGGACAACAAAGTCAAGGTATTGGTTTGGCCAAATCACAAAGCCCTGACCTCAATCCGCTAGAAATTTTTTGGGCAGAACTGAAAAAGCGTGTGCGAGCAAGGAGACCTACAAACCTGACTCCAGTTACACCAGTTCTGTCTGGAGGAATGGGGCAAAATTCCAGCAACTTATTGTGAGAATCATGTGGAAGGCTACCCAAAATGTTTGACCCAAGTTAAACAATTTAAAGGCAATGCTACCAAATACTAACAAAGTGTATGTAAACTTCTGACTCACTGGGAATGTGATGAAGAAATAGAAGCTGAAGTAAATCATTCTCTCTACTATTATTCTGACATTTCACATTCTTAAAATACAGTAGTGATTGTAACTGACCTAAGACGGGGAATGTTTTCTACGATTAAATGTCAGGAATTGTGAAAAAATGTGTTTAAATGTATTTGTCTAAGGTGTATCTAAACTTCTGACTTCAACTGTATGTGGACACCCCCTTCTTATTAACAAGTTTTGCAAGACCCCTTAATTCCAGTGAAGATGGATGTTAATGTGACGGTATACAGTGACATGGACAAAGTCTAGACTTGAACCCCAGTGAAAACCTTTTCAATGATTTGGGGAGCCAGGCCAAATCACCTGACCCCCACAGATGCTCTTATGTCTGAATAAGAGGAAGCAAATCCCTGTAGCCATGTTCCAACAATTAGTGAGTAAACATTTCAAGAAGAGTGGGAGCTGTTAGGGTGGACCAACTACCTATTAATTGTGTTTGGGTGTCCTCACACTTTTGTCCATATAGTGTAGGGTCACATGTTGAGATGAAGTCAACAGAGCATATCAGTAACTATCCCCTTATGTTTTTATGATCTCTTTTGTCAATTAAACTAACCATTCCCACTTGCACCTCACATTTAACTTTTTTGTCTTTTTTTTTTTTTAACCATACCTGGTAGAACTATATGGATCTTTCAAAAGGACACATCAAGGCTTTGCAAGAGGGAGATCTGTCTTCTCCTAAGGGGGTCGAGGCCTGCATCAATGCCTCTGAAGCTTTGTCCCAGTGCATGAATGTGGCACTCAAACCAGGTAGAATTTGTCTATCAGTTGGAATGCTTTCTCATTGAAAAAACAGGGGTTATAAATGGCTTTTTGACTTTTAAATGTTGTTTAAACTCTCAAATGTTCCAAACTGCTAAATATACAGTTGCAAGGAAAAAGTATGACTAGCTTAAACATTTATAGCTGTAGTGAAGTGATCAAGTTTTAATCTTAGGTGTTCTGAGATTTCTTTTGTTCGAGGTATGGTTTACATCAGGCAATGCTTCTTGTGAATTGCAAACCCAAAATTTGTGTGTGTTTTTATTGGAGATCGACCGATAGTGGATTTTACAGATACTGATAACTTAGTTGGGCAGTACCTGCCAATAATCGATAGTTTTTAAAATTGATACTGAATGAAAAAATAACACTCAAATAAAATAGTGCTGAACTTTGACAATAATAAGCGGTACTGACTGAACCATGAAAATGTATTGTACTTCTTTAAATGAAATAAATATTAATATATATGAAGTTTAACTAATATTCAAATATTAAATTCAGCTGATTTTTAAATTGACGTTGTTTCCTTAGTCCACAAATGGCGCAATAAATACATAAGCCATTCAGCACCATTATATTATTGCATAGAATATTCCCTATCCTGGCTGTTAAAAAAAGAGCATTTCATTCTCAACTAATGTGCATAAAATAAATAAATACGTTTTGGTCGGTCCATGTTCTTCAATAGAAAGTTCACATTGTATTACACTTGCACTGATTCCTATTATTCCAGGCTCAAGCTTCATAATAACAGCGAAATGCGACATTGTTTTTAATTCAGTACAGTTGTATGTAGAATATTCACAGATAGCAGCAGTATTCGGCGGAACTCAGTGGTGAAGCGGCTCAGAATATGAGCCCAGGCCAGGAGCTGTTCAAACAGACTGGAACCGAACGCGAGGATCTCGAGAAACCCATTTCCAATTTAAAAGTCTTTCCTGACAAAGCATTTAAACAACTCAATGCTTAATCTGAGAAACGTTTATAAGAGAGCAAGATGCAATGGCCAAAGACCACCTATTGTTGTAAGGGACTGTTCACACTGAACACTTTTGCAACCATCCATTTGTTTTTCTATGTAAACATGTGCTAGACGAACATCTTTGCTTCCCTGTTTTGTTTTTGTCTATTTAACATCTCGTGCAGGAGAACTTTGAAAGCATATTTGGAGACCTGTTTCTGTTAAACTGTATTTGTTGTGCTGTCTCTTGCCTTTTTTAGCACAAGCATGTGATCGATTTGAAGTCATCGTATTACAGTGAGGATACATTTTTTTTTTTTTTTATTGAAATCAGATGCGTTTCTGGTTCGTTTATATGTTTCTCTCGGCTGCATGAAGATATTAATTTGCTTTCTCACATCACTAGCTTTAAATATGCAACTTAGCTGGCTAATGAATGTATAAACGTGACCAGCTGGATATAAAGTCATGCAAATAAATGGTAATAGATGGTAACAATCGTGACATTTAAACATCTGGGTAGGACTTGCATGTGTTTTTGTCACATTGATCTAACCGCTTGAGGTTAGCTTTAATGTTAGCGTCCTCTCAGCCTTGTCGGCAAACATACTGCTGTTCTCTATTAATGCAGCATCTAGCCAACAAATGAATTACTTTATAATGATATGACAATGTGTAATGCAGTGTACTGTGTGTGTATGTGTGTGTATATATATATATATATATATATATATATATATATATATATATCTTTTTGTTGTTGATGTTTAAAATCTGCATCTGAAGTGTTCCACTCCATGCAGAGTGTAGTCTCACGTGTCATAACAAACACCACAAGGCATCAGTGAAGTGATTTTAGTTTTTATTTCGCCTCTAGAGGCCGCTCTCATACTGTATAATGACAGCAGACCCTTCCCAGCCACTCCAACACCGGACACAACAAGGAAAATCGGTGTGTATTTTTGCAGATAACAGATAGTTTCAGAAATCTGTTATCAGTGCCGAACCGATCGGCAAAACCGATATATCAGTCGACCTCTAGTTTTTATAGGGCAGCGTGGCACTGAGAAAAATCTCCAATCTCTTCTCATTGATTTGTCTTCAGGTTAGCTGACTCCCGATTCCCAATCAGCTTTTGGAGAAGGCATAAGCCTAAAGATTTGCATATTTTTTTATCCCTGCACTTTGGATGTTTACACAATATGTTCAGTAAAGACATGCAAATGGATCATTGTATGTTATTTGTTTGAGCAGACTGTGCTTGTTGTAGGGATCTGATAATCAAATTTTACGACCAAATTATTCAGGAAAATCCAGAGAGTTTAAATACGTTTTCCTGAAACTGTAGCACATTGTACAGTTTTCCATTAACAGTATTGAATATATTTGTGTGATGTTCTGTTATAGGTCATGATAAGTTGATGGCAGTCAAGCAACAGCAGCATCTGTTTTGTGAGCTCAGAGATGCTTTTGCTAGACGTCTCACCAACCACCTCAACAACGTGTTTGTACACCAGGTAAGGTACAGACACATCTAGGTTATCTCTCACACTCTCACACACACACAGGTATTACCAGGCAAAGTTAATCTGCTTAACATAGTAACGGGTAAGTTACAGGTAAAGAACATTCGCACGATTGTTACATACAGCTTTCTGAGCATGCTTCAAGTTTCCCACAGTTATGGAAAACCTCAAAATATCAGGGAATTTTAAACGGTAAAATGCCTGGAAACATCATTGAACTTTCTATTGTGAAGATGCATTGTTCGAGTTATTCTTAGGTCTATAATATTTGTTGGCAAGATATTGCTCTTATATTGACCCTGTTCCAAGTGGCACCCTTCACACTTGCAAGTTCAGACTGATGGGGCGCTAGTCAGCAAGTCCATGAGGGTGCATGAGTCATAAAATCATGCATGCGTGCAATCGTGCACACTTCAATCAGATGGCACATATTTATACATAGTTTTCTTAGACATACAATTTTACAAGTTATTATTAGAATAGGTCACGACATTGATATTGGATAAAGGGTTTCTATAAGTCCAAGGAACACACAAATGGGGGTTTCATGCATTTGCATAAAACAGTCAATTTTATAGAAAGGATGATTTCTCAGAATGGTGCCAAGAACAAAAAACATCCAGTGAGCAGCATGTCTGTGGACGGAAATGCCTTGTTGATGAGAGAGGTCAACAGAAAATGGCCAGACTTGTTTGAACTGACAAGTCTACGGTAACTCAGATAACTATTCTGTACAATTGTAGTGAGAAGAACAGCATTAAACAGCTGTTTTGGTGATCGGTGTATGTCTCACACACCGTCGTAGATTGCAAAACTCATTACATTTGTGTACACAGCCACACTTCAGGTTATATCTCCAGTATATCGCCTATTTAAATAAATATAATGAACTTTGAAAGCTACAGCTTTGTACAGGAAAGTACTCTGTCTTGTCTTAATGTATAGAGCCTATATTTAGCAATATTACTCAAGTCCTCTTTGAAGGCAAAACTTTCCAGAGAAAAACATTTTAATAGAAACCGAATATGAATGATTCCATCTCTGGTAAACAGAATAAATTAATTTTAAATCATATACACATTACATTACACAATCACTTAAAAAACTGATTGTGTATATACTCAAGAATAGCAAGAGTTCTGTCATAAACAATCAGAGAAAATAGTTATTGAAATCAATGTTAAATCCGCACTTGATATTGCCTCGTCCACCATGATTTTTCCTCCAACATCGAGGGCACAAAGAAGGGGCTCAAGAGTGATAAAATATCAAATGGGACACATTACAGTCTTGTGGACTTCACAGGATGTGCAAATGAAATAAAAACAGGGCCACTAGACCGCAAGTCCGCATTAAGTGTGCCATTTGGGACAGGGCCATAGAGTAAAACACGCTTTTAAACTGTTGCAGTGACCGATTTGTAAGTAAATCAATCTTTTAAGTCGGTTCTTGTCAGTGAATCGATTAAACCATTTCACAAATCGGTCTGGATGATTCATTAGCAAATGGCCCTGAATCTAAATGGATGAATAAATAACTGGAAAAAGGTTCTGAAAAAAGAGATTCATCAGTCAAAAGTGTGGGAACCCTGATGCTTACACATTTGACATATGGTGTATCATTATTGAGGAAATAAATCAGCTTATAATTTCTGTAAAAGGTTTTAGTGTGTTTTCTGTTGTTTTTCTACCTTTTCCTTTCTGATCAGTTGTGTCTTATCTGCCTCTGTCTGTGAGTGATTCTTTCTCCTATGTTCCTGTTTCTTATTGGCCACCAATCCTGTCTCTATCCCACTTTACTTCACTGTGCTCTCTGTTCCTCTGTCAGTTCAACCACTTCAGTCACTTCAAAATGACCATCCCTCAATTCTATAGGTCGTCCTGTCTGTCACTCCCTGTGAGTACGCCCACTCCAGCACCCTCTTTGACCCACCCACTCTAACATGCAACTTCACTTCCTTAACCTACTCATGAAATGCTTCTCTTTCCATGGAAACTTTCAATGTAAGCATGCTCATAGTGATGTAAATCAAATGTTCTCATTCTCAGCCAACATCATACTCTTTTATTAGCTCTTGATTTTGACCCCTTAAGATGTGAAGGGATCTTCATTTCTGTGTTTTGCTCATTCTTCAATGGAATTATGGGGTGCTTGCGAGAAGATGTGGCCTGGTCTGCATGCACTTCCTGTAGTGTATGTCCTTTTGGTACAGCATTTTTCATAGATACATTCAGAAGGAACTGCTTGACAGAGAATACCTCTCAAGGCACTGCTAGCAGTTTTGTACGGGCAGCTTTCTTGAACCCCGATGTTTGGTGATAAACAGAAAGTACACATTTTGCCTGACTAATTAACCCTGATCTCTGTGTGGGACAGAGTGTTTGTGTGTGTGTTTTCCTTAAGAATGACTTAGGAAATTCTGTGCATCCCAAACATTTGTTAGGAAAGTTAACTTTTTTTTTTTTGCATACTGCGCTTTTCACTCTGTCTGTCTTTCTCTGTTTGTTTGTGTGTGCGTGTGTGTAGGGACATGATCAGAGCTCCACGCTGGCCCAGCACACAGCTGAACTGACTTTACCTAAACACAGCCCTCTGCACAGGGACCTGCTCCGATATGCTAAACTGATGGAATGGCTTAAGAACACCCAGAGAGAGAAATATGAGGGTCTCTCCAGAGTAAGTGCTTTGCGATCACTGTAGTGATTATCACAGTCATTATCACCATGACTGAAGTCACAACACCATTGAGGTATGAAAGCATGAGGTTACATATGCATAAATGTCCTTTGACGATACAAATTGAGCATTGTTTCATCTTGATTAAGCCATAGTGAAGTATTTTTAAACTACATAAAAGTCGAGGACAAAAAAGTATTGTTATATTTCTATAATCATCCATAATTTCTGTAACACTGCAAATCACCATTACAGCAATGCAATTACTCTTATTACATTACCAGCTGGTATTGTCATTAAATCACAAGACATTAGTCACAATGTCCATTATCAACAGTAATTAAATCAAAAGAAGATACATTTATATCGGTGCATTATCATTATCGTCAGCACAGATCTGCAATTCACAATTACAGTATCCATAAATGTGCCATCATAAACGCATAGCAATCTCATTCTTATGTCCTCCTAGAAACCCTTCCTTTTTAAAATGGCAACATCTCAGCAACCTTTAATTTCAGCTCTAGTCAGACTTAATAATACTGTAAATGGAGGCCTGGGTAGCTCAGCGAGTATTGACACTGACTACCACCCCTGGAGTCGCAAGTTTGAATCCAGTGCATGCTGAGTGACTCCAGCCTGGTCTCCTAAGCAGCCAAATTGGCACGGTTGCTAGGGAGGGAAGGGTCACATGGGGTAACCTCCTCATGGTCGCGATTTAAGTGGTTCTCACTCTCAATGGGGCATGTGGTAAATTGTCATGCACAGCGAGCCACATGATAAACGTGATGTGTGGAGTCTTGTCCTCCGCCACCCGGATTGAGGCGAGTAACCACGCCACCCCGAGGACCTAGTTAGTAGTGGGAATTGGGCATTCCAAAATTGGGTAGAAAAATATTTAAAAAAAATCATAAATCATAATAATTATGCAGTAAATGTTATTTTAGAGATATTAAACTGAATTAACTCGGTAAAAGGTTTAAGTCAGGAGGATTATTTCCTGATCATTATTCAGGATTATTTGCTTCAAACACATTTGTCTCTTTGTATTATCAAAAACGCCCTGTAATAACGCTAATATGCTTAACTTTGTGCTCCTTTCCTCCCTTATGTTTTTTAAAGACTTATGTAGATTACATGACCAGATTGTACGAGCGGGAAATTAAAGACTTCTTTGAAGTGGCAAAGATCAAAATGGCAGGAACTAGTAAGGACGTGAAAGGAAAGTTTGGTAAGATCACATTTAAAAAAAAAAAAAAAAAAAAATGTTTATCTGAGTTTGTGTCATGAGATGTATAAAAGATGTCTTATGTCTTGTGTATGCTATGTTTTGTGTTTGTCATAATGTGTGCTGTTTGCAATGTACATTTGTTTATTTTTTTTATCTTTTCTTGCACTAATGTTACACCACACGCAAGCTGTTTAGAGTGTTGAATTTAAAGGCTCATATAGATGCATTTTAAAATAGAATAATTGAGATTTCAGTCATTGCTTGTCTCTTGATAACTTTTTTTATTATAATTTTTTTAAAAAAAAATATGATTTAATATGGTGCATAACTTCACATGTTCTGTTTTCATAGTAATGTCCTGACATGTGCTGCATGGCTACAGTGTGTTCACTGATTGGCGTTAAACATATTCTAGAAGCACGACGCTCACTTTGCTCTGTGGAAAGAGGGCTTGAATAGATGGCATCTTAGAATATTTATTAAGGACAGTGTTGTGATTTTTCTTTTCCCCCTTAAAAGTAAAAAGACAGTGAATTATTTATTTTAGCATTTACACTCACAGCTCTTATAATACCGTGGGGTTCAAAAGTCTGAGACCACATTGAAAATCTGGGATTCAACTGCACTATTTCTAGGTCTCTAGTCAAATAAGCAAATTTGTAACATTGACCATGTTAAATCTTTTGTAAAGGTCAGATTTTCTCCATTAAACAAGATGATATTTGAAACATTCTCAAATCATGTTGGGTTAACGTGGATCATCAAGTTTTGCACAAACTATTAAGAATTTCTTAGTAATTCTAAAAACATTCCGAAAAAATCAATTCTGAAGTTCATGTACGTTTTTCAGTTCAACTTTTTACTTGAATTGTTATGCTGGTAATATCATCTGTGATAAAAGAATATTGAATTGAAACAATGTCAAATTGAAGCATTTTGTGAAAGCAGACTTTTGAACCCCACCAAAATGAACAAACAACATTGCAGCAGTCATTTCTAAACTATTGTTTGGACAAATGATACTCATTTCTTCTCTATATTTGTAGAAATATTACATTGGTAAGCATTTAAGTGGTAGTAAGATATTTTCATTACGCTCAGTTTCAGCTTTTTCTCCCTGTGTTGAAAGAAATGTAGCTTTTTGTTTCCAAATCACCACTGAGCCCATAGTGAAAATTCAGCCTCTGCAGTGCATGTCATTATTGAAGACTTTGACCTTTAACCCCTAACTCTGGCATCATGCTGCATGTTGTGAGCCTAACGTGTGTCTGTCTCTGATGCCTGCCTTTCTAACCGGCCTCCAGCCACGCTTCCTCGGAAAGAGAGTGCTCTCAAACAGGAGACAGAGAGTGAGTATCAGTTCCACATGCCACGCCTATCCCATAATGCCTTGCTACCTTAAGTAAAAGGGGAATCTATTTTTCCTCTTTGGCACAATTAGCTACTTTTGTAAATTTAGTTTCAATGTTTCTTGACATGATTTTTCTTTACTTTATTTGCTATGCTTCAGGTACATGTACCATTTTTGCACTCTATCTCACCTTGTGCACCCCAAATATTTGTGATAGTCTTACTGACCTTAAAAATATCAGATATTAAAATATCTAATGTTAATGCATATAGTATTAAAGGGGAGATTAAATTTGATAATTCTGTCCTACAGAAGCATGATCTTTTATTAATGAATTACAGTGGCCCTTAAAACTATTTACACACTTAGTGACCGCGTCACACTAGCAGTCTCAAAACAACTCGATTTTGGCTGAGGGTGTCACATATGCAGACAGTTTTGCTGAGATACAAAATAGTGGAGGGGTGATAGACACCTGTCGCAACTGTCTCTCTCTCTGATTCCCTGTCACATGGAGTTCGCTGACATAACAGGAAATTTACCTTATGAAAATGTGTGATTGTGTATTTATCCCATCGAGGCTTGCTGTAGAACGTGTTTGTCCATATGCAGCTTTCAGTGAGTAAATGAGTTGTTCAATAAAAACAGTAGGAGAAAAGGGCAGGAAAACTTTTGGTGACAGAATCACTATGTATTACAATCAGCGTTTGTGGTGATATGCAGCTGCGATCGCAGATTAAAATGTTCAGATCAGCTTGACATCTTGTCAGCTCTTCAGTAAATGAAGAAGCTCACTTGACGAGAACACAAGAACCTGCCTCAGCAGCACAACAACTTTTTCTGTCACGTTAGATCCTTTTTTCCCATTGCTGTAACCATTAATTCAGTAGGGAGTCCCAACGGTCAAGTGATTAACGACCTTCCGCTGAGAGACGCCAGTGCGCGCTCCATCTCCCTCTGCCTGGCCGGCGATTATGTAAATGAAGCTCTCATCTGAAAGTCACTGGAAATATCAGCTAGTGTGATGCCGGCTTAAAGAACTTTTCCGGGTTCAATACAAGTTAAGCTCAAGTGCACAGAATTTGTGGCATAATGTTGATTACCACAAAAATTTATTTTCGACTGGTCCCTACTTTTCTTAAAAAAAGGCAAAAGGGAAGTTACGGTGGGGCACTTACAATGGAAATGAATGGGACCAATTTTTGGAGGGCTTAAAAACAGAAATGTGAAGCTTATTATTTAATAAATGCACTTTAATTCTTCTGGTAAAACTCATGTATTATTTGAGCTGAACATTTGTTTAAATCATAATTTTTAAAGTCATTTTAGGTTTTGTTGACAGTACATCGTCATGGCATCGAAGATGTAAAATTGGCTATAACTTTACAAAGAAAAGGTTTGTAAGTGATTTTATCACACTAAAATTGTATATTGTATTTTAACAAAGAAATTGGCCCCCACTCACTTACATTGTAAGTGCCTGTAACCCAGATTTTTATTAAGAAAAGGAGGAACGAGTCATTTTATTTTTGTGTTAATCAACATTATGCTACAAATGCTGTTGATTGAGTTTAAAGGGATATTTCACCCAAAAATGAAAAATCTCTCATCATTTTACTCACTCTCATGCCATCCCAGATGTGTAGGACTTTCTTCAGCAGAAGACAAATTAAGAATTTTTGAAGAATATTTCAGCTCTGTAGGTCCAGTGAATGGGTGCCAAAATGTTTATGCTCCAAAAATAAAATATTAAGACATCATAACAGTAATCCATATGACTCCAGTGTTTTAATCCAAATCTTCAGAAGTGATATGATATGTCTTGGTAAGAAAGAGATCAATATTTAAGCCTTTTTTGCTTGAAATTCTTCTCCCTGCCAATATCTTCAGATCACTAATGAAAATATTGATTTAACCACTGGAGTCTTAAGGATGACTTTTATGTCGACTTGTGTGATTTTTGGAGCTTCAAAATTTTGGCACCCATTCACTTGCTTTGTATAGACCAAAAGAGCGGAGATATTCTTCTAAAAATCGTACTTTTAGTTCAGTAAATGAAAGAAAGTCACACAACTGGGATGGCATAAGGGTGAGTAAATGATGAGAATTTTCATTTTTGGATGAACTATTCATTTAACTTTTACTAAATCTGGAACACTCCTTTTAAGCCACAAAAACAATTATGAATGGCAATATACAGAATATTCATCAATATATGTATGATGAATATAATGAAATATAAAACAAAATGGCATTTAATAAAATTTAAAAAAAATTTAAAGGAAAAATTTCTTTTTTTTTGAGTGAGATTTAACTTTGTGGAACATGTAGCTAATGTGATGAATAAAGTAGAGTTTTTGTTTTTTTTTTTTTTTTTTCTCCAGTGTTTGAGTTTCCAAAAATGTCCAAATACTTTTTGGGGTCAAAGTAAATCAGATTTGACTGTAGTTGGATTGCATGTATTATGTAATATGAACCATGCTCTTAACAAAGTGAGTTAAATGACCCACATTGAAAAAAGTATTTTCTTTTTAAACAAGTTTACCTAGTACGGATTTAGCATCCGAATGGTCTTTAGTAATTGCTGTGTGGTCAGTTCATGCTCTGATTGGCTCTCCTGACTCTCAGGCCTGCACGGGAGCTCTGGAAAGCTGACAGGGTCCACCTCCAGTCTGAATAAACTGGCTGTAAGCAGCTCCAACAGCAGGCGCTCTCAGTCCTCTTCTCTGCTTGACATGGGCAACATGTCCGCCTCTGACCTGGATGTAGCAGACAGGACCAGGTTTGATAAGGTGTGCCACCTCGAAAACTTCTGAGATTTAAATGTCATCTTCATATGGAGGCCCAGAGTTCCAAATAGAAATGTTTATGTGCTAAGGACACCCCTTTCCCGAGGTAAAATCACTGTAATGCATGGCATCTCGCGGCTTATTGCTGTACTTAAATGTGGTTAAATACTGAAATTTGTTGTACAGACTGAAATGTTTAAATCATGGATATCCCCATTGAGGGTTTGTGGACCTTCTGTTTTTGTGTCTAGATCTTTGAGCAGGTGTTGAGTGAGCTGGAACCACTGTGTCTGGCTGAACAGGACTTCATCAGCAAGTTCTTCAAGCTGCAGCAACATCCAACACTAGCTCAGGTGATCAGCCAAAAACTATTCTGGCTCAAGTCTTGGTGTGTGTGTGTGTGTGTGTTTCTAATTGTGTTACAAACAATTCATTAGGGAGAGAATGTGGATGACGCAGATGGAACGGCAAACTCCAGACCAGTCAGTGAACATAGACATTCCATATCTGAGTGAGTGCTCAGCTCATTCATTGCATTTTACCAATCATCCATTAACAGCCAAAAGCTATTAAGTAAATGAAAGAAACTTGGTTCAAACTAATGAAAATGGGCATGTGTTTTTTCTCTTGCAGGAAGGACATGGTTCGAATGATGATGAATAAGATATTTCAGAGCATTGAGACTGAGTTGAACAGTCTTATAGCTTTAGGTGATAAGATAGACAGCTTCAACTCTCTGTACATGCTGGTAAAGATGAGTCACCACGTCTGGACAGCCGAAAATGCCGATCCTGCTTCCTATCTCAGCACAACACTTGGCAATGTGCTGGTCACGGTTAAGAGAAACTTCGATAAATGCATTGTGAGTTGAGCTCATGTTTGTCTAGTTTGACATATTTATTGATAGTGAATGAAAGCAAAGCAAATGCTATGTAACTTTATATTTTATACGATGATTTTACTGATACCAATAACTAAGGTGGTGGAAAAGGTTGTTTTAAAAAAAAGATTTTTGTCTTTTCTTATTATGACATAAACTATGGTACAGACTTAAAGGCCATAAGAGACCAAAATGAATAAAATCCCAGAAGCAGTTTATTGTTTAACCAAAATCCCAATAATAACCAGAAAAGCCCAAACACATGTGGGACTCTAATTTTGAAATGACAGAGACATGGCTCTGTGACAATGCACTATATTTAAGTAGGGTTCAATACAAGTTAAGATTTCTGTTGCTCTTTCAGTCTGGTCAAATTCGTCAGATGGAAGAGGTAAAGATTTCTAAGAAGAGTAAGGTGGGCATCCTGCCTTTTGTCACTGGCTTTGAGGAGTTTGCCAAGCTGGCAGAGGCTATTTTCAGAAACGCCGAGCGACGTGGTGATCTGGACAAGGCTTACATAAAACTCATCAAAGCTGTCTTCAATAATGGTGAGGTTCTTGACCAATGGGTCTTCTTGTCCTTGATGGCTCGGACAACTTTGATTGGCTAATTTTTGGGAAGGCATACATTTAATACCGGATTTGAAACTGTTGCTCAATATGAAAAGAAATCATGAACCAGACACCCAGTTTCTGATATTTGCTGTCGAGTTTCAATAGTAAAGCAATTTAAGCAGAGTTGAATCTTCTCTTCATTGCACATGTTCTTATTGACTTAATATTGATTGGTCTCTGTCCATTTGTGTATTGATTAGTGGAAAAGGTGGCCAACGAGAGCCAGAAGACTCCACGTGATGTGGTGATGATGGAGAACTTCCACCATATTTTCTCAACTCTGTCTAGCCTGAAGATCTCCTGCCTGGAGGCAGAAAGAAAGGAGGCCAAGCAGAAGTACACAGAGCACCTGCAGTCCTACGTTATCAACTCACTTGGCCAACCACTGGAGAAACTCAATGTGAGCTTGGGAAAATGTTTATGGAAACTTAAAATCAGCATTGTGCAAGTATAATATCCGTGTAGACTTAGAAATAAAATTGAAATGCGTTCACTTAAAATTATTAATTGTAATCGGATTCTTCAGCCCTCAGCATCAACAAGGGAAAAAAAAAAGATAGTTCACCCACAAATTTAAATTCTCATAATTTTCTCACCCTCATGTCATCCCAGATGTGTATGACTTTCTTTCTTCTGCTGAACACAAAGATTTTTAGAGGAATATCTCAGCTCTGTAGGTCCATTTTCATTTTTGAGTGAACTTTTCCTTTAACATAATAAGCAAAGACCGGGGTTTCCGTTGACTTCTGGGGGTTCATGACAGTACTGCAGGGGTTCCACTGAGATGTATAAAATATATTTTGATTTTATTAAAATAATATTGAGATGACAGATTATTTCAATGAACAATAACTAATAATTTGATGTGCATTATACAATGTAATAATAATAATTTATGTTTTTAAAGAAAGATATTATAAAGTATTACCAAGAAAATCGAACATGTATACTGTATATTTGTGGTTGGGGGTCTGGGAGTCTGTAAAAGTAGAAGAACCCTTTAATGAGAAATTATAATGTTGCAATAATATTTGCATATGAGTTTAATAAGAGTCTTTGATACATAATTTGCAAGCGTGCTTAATTTTCTTCCCACCTTGCAGCACTTCTTTGAAGGAGTGGAGGCGCGTGTAGCTCAGGGTGTGCGTGAAGAGGAGGTGAGCTACCAGCTGGCCTTTAATAAACAGGAACTGCGCAAGGTCATTAAAGAATACCCTGGCAAGGAGGTGAAAAAAGGCCTGGACAACCTCTACAAGAAAGTGGATAAGCACCTGTGTGAGGAAGAGAATTTGTTACAGGTAAAAATCTAATAATGAATGGCTTCTCTTTAGGCAATATAATGACTTTATGAATCTTACAGATCATTTAGAGAACATCACTCTGAATTGAAACTGTGTTTTGTCCACTAGGTGGTATGGCACTCCATGCAGGATGAGTTCATTAGGCAATACAAGCACTTTGAGGGCCTGATAAACCGCTGCTACCCTGGGTCTGGAATCACCATGGAGTTCACCATTCAAGACATGCTGGAGTACTTCTCCAGTATCGCTCAGTCCCACTAAAGTTGAATGCTATTGAATGATAGTGAGAGTGTGTTCGAGTGAGAGGAACGTGGAGTGTGTGAGCATGAGAGATAGAATAAACACACATTATATATTGTACATACAGTGTATTACAATGCATTTCAATTTTTGCTAGTAATATTTGTGCACATGTGTGTAACAAGCCATTTGAAATTTGTTCAGTAAGATCTTTTTGTTGCTGATTTCCGTGAGCTAGATATATATATATATACACACAAAGCTCTGGAAAAATTAAGAAACCACAGCAAAATTATCAGTTTCTCTGGATTCACTATTTATAGGTATGTGTTTGAGTTAAATTAACATTTTTGTTTTATTCTGTAATGTACTAACAATATTTCTCCCAAATTCCAAATAAAAATATTGTCATTTAGAGCATTTATTTGCAGAAAATGACAACTGGTCAAAATATAAGACAATAAAAGACCTCAGACCTTGTATAATGCAAAGAAAACAAGTTCATTTTCATTTTTAAACAGCACAATATTAATGTTTTAACTTGGAAGAGTTCAGAAATCAATATTTGGTGGAATATCCCTGATTTTCAATCCCAGCTTTCATGCCTCTTGGCATGCTCTCCACCAGTCTTTCACATTGTTGTTGGGTGACTTTATGGGAGAAATTTGGGAGAAGTGTCATCTGTATTTTATAGAATAAAACAAAAAATGTTAATTTTACTCAAACACATACCTATAAATAGTAAATTGATGAAACTGATAATTTTTCAGTGGTCTCTTAATTTTTTTCCAGTGCTGTATATATATCATGGTATATGATAATGAAACGATGCTTAAATTCTCCATAAACACTACAAATGTTTTCTTTTTTGCCTTTTCTGATCTTCCATGCACTTCTGTATTGATGGCTATCAACACATCACATCAAATTACAAAATAAACAGCATAGTCATAGAAATTATACTTTGAGACATTTTTCTTTGTAGTATGATAAATTGTTAAAAATATGTAGTTTCAGCTTAGAGATTGATTGATTACAGCTACTTTATCATTTTTTTCTTCAGTTGAAGATGCTTTATTGATTTACTAGGCTAATTGTCTGGTGTCTTACACCAATTCTTTTATGACTTGAGAAGTTATAACTAGTTCCGAAATCTCTCTCTCTCTCTCCACCCCCCTTGCTCAATACTTCATTTCCCATCATGCTCTCTTAAAAAAAAGAAGACTTTTTTTTCACCGAAAGTCCTGAAATCAGAAGTTGGTTAGTTCACTGAAGCGAACGACGTGTGTTGATTTTTTTCGTATTTATTCGCTTCAAGTCTCGTTTATACAAAAAAGAAAAAAGGGAAAATAAAACGAATCGACTATTTTATGTATCGAATCACTATGCCGCCTCGTAAGCAGGAGTACAGCGTTAAACAATCGAGCGGGACGAGAAGCGGATCACTGATCCACATCAGACCGCCTGTGAGCGCGACCTCCCTGCGTCGACACTCCGCCGTCGTGCCTTCGGTGCTGACGTTCGCCGTTATCGTGGCATCCGGAGGCCTGTTGCTCATGATAGAGAAGGGAATGCTCAACAGCGTGGAGACTCCGCCGCCACGGGCCAACTGGAGGAAAGTGGACCTCCGAGCCAGGAATAATGCCCCGGCTGTGGACGTGGAGTCTCAGGTAATGTAGTCGAACGGAGATGCAAGTTTGTTACGTAGAAAAAATATTACACTTTTGAGAAGCCAGAACTGTTGCGAAGAGTTTAATATTATTGCAGGTGTGTAACAGATCTCATATGAGTGTGGTGAGGCTGTACATCAGGGAAGTTGATAACTTGGCTGTCTCAAGAACCTAGAGAACATTTTGGTCATTATAGGCGCGTTGAATTTGTTCTGTTGCTGTCTAGATGGGTTGCTCAGTCGGTTTTGAGATATGGCTTTTTAGCTAAATACACTGTCTTTAGAAACTTGCCCCAAAGTGCATTTTTTTGTGTGTGAACTATATTAATTTTCCAACAAGTGTTAAACTTGTATCCTTGTAAAAAAAAAAAAAAAATGTGTATGCGTAAATAAATGTTTATAATATATAAATACATATTTATTATAAACATACAGAGAGACAAAAATGCATCCAGCTGTGTAGTATCGTCCCAAATGGAACACTTAGGCTGAGTTCAGAACGACATACTACCTCCACTATAACGCAGGAGCCAGAGTAGTATGGGTAGTATGCCATTTGAACTCGGCTTTAAGGGTTTTTTACTACACGGAACCATTCGCTGTTTAACAGCTGACGGAAGTGATGTTATACAATCATGCGATTGATAAGTGCATCATCCTGGTACTCCTAGTACACTAATTTCTGCATTTTCAGTGTTTACATACTGCTCGCACTTTACACTTCACAAAATGACGTAGAATAATGCAGAATCGTGCGGTTTGGGACGCGCCTTAGGTCGAAAAATGTTGAATCCAGGGTGTGCTGAGTAGCTCCAGCCAGGTATCCCAAACAACCAAGTTGCTAGGGAGGGTAGAGTCACATGGGGTAATCTTCTCGTGGTCGCTATAATGTGGTTCTCGCTCTCGGTGGGGAGTTGTGCATGGATGCCGTGGAGAATAGTGTGAAGCCTCCACACACGCTGTCTCTGCGGTAACGCACTCAAGAAGCCACGTGACATGATAAAATGCACGGATTGACGGTCTCAGACGCAGAGGCAACTGGGATTCGACCTCAGCCACCCGGATTGAGGCGCTACTCCACCACGAGAATTTGGAGTGAATTGGGCATTCCGAATTGGGGAGAAAAAGGGGAGGGAAAAAAAATCATTTATTGAAAAAAAAAAAATTAAACCAAAATATTTCAAAATTTAAATTACACTTCAAATGAAATAAAAATATAATTTAAATAGTGGTAAAAAAAAATCAATATAATCACCTTGCCAAATCCAAGCATTTGATCCAACTTAAAAATTAGGTAAAATCAGATCATAAATACAATTGTAAATATAAACATAATAATTTAAAAATAAACCGTGACCTCTAGAAAGTTTAACACAAAAAATGTATTTCATAAAACAGCTACAACTGTGATTGTCGGGGTCTAAATTTAATGTTCCAGTATATTTTTAGAGTTTGGACATGTACTTTATAACCACCTGCTGGTGGAATCTCCAAACTGCAAATGTAGGAACTGAACTCCGTTGTTACGCTGAAAACAGACATGCTTCTGAAACGTCTTAGCGCAAGGACATATTTCTAAGGAAAATAGCAAATTGCGGTTTGCACCAGTTCATTAACATACAATACACCCACAGTTTGCGTGTATCCACAGTTTTCCTGACCAGCCACTGGGTGGTGCCATGATGATTCTAATTGCCTGTTTAGATGCCAAGGAAAAACTGCCAATTTTTGGCAGTTTCCAGAGGAGAATAACAACCATATAAGTGTTACTTGAGTAAAAATGAATTTCAGGCTTGAACAGCTATTGTTGGCTGTCATAACTCTGAATAATTCATGAAAGCAATGTAACCTTTGACCGTCGGGTCATGTCATCTACACACTCAGCTGAGACACTGTATATAAACGTAATACCTTAAGCATTACATTACCCACTATGAATATAGGTTGATGCGAGTGAAAACACTGGAGACCGGAAATTGAAAACTGTCAAATCGTGGGACACTTCCACGTTCAGGAAAAAGGTGGATACACCCACGGATAGCGCAAACACTCCCACTCATGTCCACTTGTGCTTTGCAGTTGAAAATTGTGCTTAGTATTAGCACTCACAAAAATTGGATTTCAGGTAGTGCAAGGTTGTAGTGCATAGTGCTGAGCTTTGCACACTCTCGAAAATAGAGCCCACTATCCAGTTATCTTGTTTCCCATCTGGGGTATTGATGGTTTAAGTTAAATTTGGCATGTGGAAAACATTTGAGGGAACAGAGAAACTCAAAATTTTTCATACCAGAAAATATTAAACAGGTGGAAACCTTGAGGCCAAGGTATGAAATGGAAAGCTTATGCTTTCAAGGTAGGATCCCTGTTGTGTTCTTCAAAGAACATACAAGATTACAATGACATGGTTTTTCAACTACCTCAGAGTCTCTATCTCTGATAATGAAGAAACAAATCTAGAGTTTTGGTTATCAGAATTGAAAGGGAGATGACAATGCGCATGCTCTCAAGCTGATAAAGGCAAATACATTTTTACCTGATATATTCACATAGTTTGCATACATTTGTTTTGTTGTTGTATAAGCAAGCGTCCTTAGGATGATTCACGAATGAAGTGTTGGAAACAAAGACATTTGGGGTGCGTCTCAGTCAGCTCCCTAGGTCCCCATGTCTTGAATCAGTATATCGTGAACACGAATTGGTCCACTTTGGGACGCTTCTGACTCGTTCACTTGCGGCACAATTACGAGCCCAGGCATTAAAACACCGCTAGTAATCAACAACATCACTATAAATGTCACTGTTGTGCATGATCATTGTAGATATTTAAACGTAGTGTTAAAATGAAAGATAAAGGACCTAAATAAAGATAGAAATATATAAAAGAGTGTATTTTTAACCTTCTTCTAACAACTCTGTTTAAAAGATTATTTCCCTTTCATGGTCATTATGGATAAAATAAGGCTTCAACTTCATTGTTTTACATTTGTGCTCCTCTTCTAATGGCTTTAACAATGTCAGAAGACATGACGGTATGTTACCGGTAAAGTAACATACTGAGCAATGATGCTCCCTGGTTTTTATGGTGCATTCTGATAATTTTTTTTAGGAACAAATGTTTCAGTGCACTGCCCGAATCCCTGTTCAGTGCCCTGATGACTGAACAAGGGAGCTGATTGAGATGAACCCTTGGTCAGCCAGTGGAATATCCAGTGTAAATCTTTGTCTATTTAGTAACATATTTTCATATATTTCATCGGGTTTTAGCTTGAGAATAGAGAAATGTTTACGTAAAGTGTGCTAGCTAAATATAGTTAGCTATTTATGTAAATGTTTTTATTGCTCTTGGATGTAAATGATATTTATGGTGGGCTGACAGTTGGGACAAACCTGATTTCTGTGCTAAAGTTCTCAATAAAATTTTTAAAGGGATAGTTCACCCAAAAATGTTAATTCTCTCATCATTTACTCACCCACACCTATCATGTAGCTTCTGAAGACATTGATTCAAACCACTTTATGTGATTTTTGTTTTTTGAGCTTCCTAATTTTGGGCACCCATTATATGGACCAAAAGAGTTCTGAAATACTTCTAAAAATATTCGAGGAAACTGGAATGACATGAGGGTGAGTAATGATGAGAGAATTTTCATTTTTGGGTGAACTATCCCTTTAAGTCTTATGTTATCATATATCTGGAAGAATATGTCGGAACACATTATTCCACAAAATGGCTTAAAAGAGAGGAACATTTTATTTCCATATACATTTTTATATATTTGTTTGTTTTTATATTTATTGTAAACACATTATTATATACACAACACCGCTTTAGTTGAATTGCAATAAAGTTTTTATTTAGTGCATCACTAATACAGACATTTACCTCCCTGCCCCCAGATTTTACAGGAGATCCGTAACCGCACCATAAGGTCAATGTGTGGTCAGAACAACATGCCTCACAATGTCTGGTCCCTCAGTCCCCTGCAGAGGAAAACTCTCCTCCAGCACATACTAGTGAATGATGAGCATCGTTTCCTGTACTGCTATGTGCCCAAAGTAGCCTGCTCCAACTGGAAACGTGTGCTGAAAGTACTGAGTGGTGCTCTGGTTAATGTGGACGTCAAAGTGAAGATGGACCATCGTGCTGACTTGCTCTTCCTTTCCGACTTTTCACCCGAAGAGATACGTTATCGACTACGGCACTATTTTAAATTCCTGTTCGTACGGGAGCCAATGGCCCGCCTGCTTTCTGCCTATCGCAACAAGTTTGGCGAAATTGAGGCATACCAGCGTAAATATGGAGCAGAGATCATACGACGTTATAGAAAAGGCTATGCAAAGGATGAAAAGATAGCAGGAAACGATGTGTCGTTTACAGAGTTTGTGCGTTATTTGCTAGACGAAGATCCTGATCGCATGAATGAACACTGGATGCCCATCTACAACCTGTGCCAACCCTGTGCCATAGAATACAATTTCATTGGCTCATATGAAAGGCTGGAGAGCGATGCGGCATATGTGTTAGAACGTGTCGGGGTGCCACAACAAGTACGTTTTCCTGAACGACAAACATGGTACAAACCTGTTACCAAAGAAACACTGCATTATTATTTATGCACTGTGCCACAGAAATTTCTCAAAGAACTCCTGCCCAAGTATATATTAGACTTTTCACTGTTTGGCTATGCTTTGCCTAACACAACCACTGAATACTGTAGGCATTAGCAAAGCAGTTTTTTGTTGTTGTTTTTTTTGGTGTATAATCTTTTAATGTCAATATTTTTAATAATTTTGACTTTTTTTTTCTGTACAGAATTGAAATATATTTGAAGCCTCAGTACAGTGTATTTGAGAGCTATTTAAGTTTACACCACTATTTATAATGGGAAGTACTCGATCAAATATTTTTTGTGTTCATGAGATGCAGTGGTATGTCCGTGAGTTGGGCATATAATTTAAAACATTGTGCTGTGCGCAAGAATATCATGGGTGTTTTATATCAGTGAGCACAAGCTTTCGTCAATTTTCAATGTCAATGCAATAATGGTTTCCATTAGGCTATCTGTTTTTTTGTGTTTTTTTACCATTTTGTTAAATATTATTTTTACTTAAATCTTTTGATTGTCTAGATATTT
Organism: Moxostoma hubbsi; assembly: GCA_032164185.1. Lineage (NCBI taxonomy): Eukaryota > Metazoa > Chordata > Actinopteri > Cypriniformes > Catostomidae > Moxostoma > Moxostoma hubbsi. Next base: position 18,572,942 of record JAVLUX010000022.1, read on the forward strand.
AATAATGGATACTTAGACTTTCACCCTTACTAATGAGATAAGTGGGATTCTAATTCAAATTTACATCGTTCAGATAGAGTTTCTTCTGGTGCTGCATTTGATCTTTCTACAAAATTAAACATGAAGCTTATAGAGCAATGTGGGAGTCTTCAAGTTACTTTTTAGGGCGTAACTATCTGTATGTAATGAAATTGTTGAGTTTCATACGACAAAATAAACTAAGCAAAAAAAGAAACGTCCTTTTTTCAGGATATTTTATTTTAAAGATAATTTTGTAAAAATCCAAATAACTTTGCAGATCTTTATTATAAAGCATATAAACAATGTTTTCCATGCTTGTTCAATGAACCATAAACAATTAATGAACATGCAACTGTGGAACGGTCGTTAAGACACTAACAGTTTACAGACGGTAGGCAATTGAGATCACCGTTATAAAAACTATAAAACACTAAAGAGACTGTTCTACTGACTCTGAAAAACACCAAAAGTATGATGCCCAGGGTCTCTGCTCTTCTGCGTGAACTTGCTTTAGGCATGCTGTATGGAGGCATGAGGACTGCAGATGTGGCCAGGGCAATAAATTGCAATGTCTGTACAGTGAGACTCCTAAAACCGCACTACAGGGAGACTGGAAGGACAGCTTATCCACCTTGCAGTGGCAGACCACGTGTAAAAACACCTGCACAGGATCGGTACATCCGAAGATCACGCCTGCGGGACAGGTACAGGATGGCAACAACAACTGCCCGAGTTACACCAGGAATGCACAATCCCTCCATCAGTGCTCCGTAGTGCTGCACGATTAATCATATCGCAATGTCAGCTTGTGCGATTATATTAAATAAATAAGTGCATGTGATGTGTGGACGTGACAGCCCATTCTCTCTGAGAGATGTTTTCCCATTTTCTACACTGCTAATAAAAAGATGACCAGTCAGTCTCAGTTTAAGGAGTGGCATGTGTGGTCATGTCATGTGAGTTTCCGGTGTTCAGCGTGGAAATCAGGTGAAGATGGATGCCAAGCAGACCGACACTTAACTGGTGGACAGAAAAAATAACACAAAAACAGATCACAGCTTGGCGATATATCTTTATTTCATCAATAATTAAAGTTCATATAATACGGGAGCGTGAAATGTAAATAAGCTCAAACTCCAAAACGGTCATTCTCGGTGCGGTCAGAGCTGCTTCAACCAGTCGCGGAAGAGACCCAATCCGAGCGGGAGTCGAGACCGGGAGATTGAAAGTTCCGCTGGCTTATGTGCACTCGAACACGGAGACGCTGGTCTATCACCCCCGTTGTTTGCAACTTGCAATGTGTTGCATCAATGATGAGATCATCATAAGATCAATCTTATGTGAAAAATAACAACAATAAAATGTGTGTGTGTATATATCTATCTATCTCTATCACACACACACAACAACAGTTTGAGTGAACTCCACTTTTGTATCCAGTTACTTTTCAAAAGAGTTTATACAAAGTACATGTTACATCCTGCTTAAATGTCCCTGATTGTTTGGACAATCTTATTTTCGTGAAAATGTGTAGGTTCTTATTTATTGTTCTATTTTATTTAGGTGTAATATTGAGAAAATAACAAGTTTGCAGTAAGATAGTATTTAATTTTGTAAAAATATTTTAATTTGAAAACACTGCATTTATAGTTGTTGTTGTTGCTAGTTTGTATGTGTGAGTTGAAAAATACACATTTCAGTATTATCAGTAATCTATTTGTGCATTTTCCTTGATAACCAAGCAAGTTGACTCATGATACCGTTTGTTTATTATAATCGCAAAATCGCAATATTAACCTCAATAATCGCAATATGACTTTTTTTCCCCAAATCGTGCAGCCCCAGTGCTCAGACTGCCGTATAGGCAGAGAGTCTGGACTGAGGGCTTGTAGGCCTGTTGTAAGGCAGGTCCTTACCAGACATCATCACAACAACGTTGCCTATGGGCACAAAAGCCCATTCACTGGACCAGACAGGACTGGCAAAAAGTGATCTTCACTGACGGGGTGGTGGTCAGACTCGTGTTTATAGTCGAAGGAATGAGTGTTACACCTAGGCCTGTACTCTGGAGCGGGATCGATTTGGAGGTGGAGGGTCCGTCATGGTCTGGGGCGATGTGTCACAGCATCATCAGATTGAATTTGTTGTCATTGCAGGCAATCTCAATGGTGTGTGTTACAGGGAAGACATCCTCCTCCCTCATGTGGTACCCTTCCTGCAGGCTCATCCTCAAATGACCCTCCACCGTGACAATACAATCAGCCATACTGCTCATTCTGTGTGTGATTTCCACTAAGACAGGCATGTCAGTGTTCTGCCACGGACAGCAAAGAGCCCGGATCTCAATCCCATTAAGCATGTCTGGGACCTGTTGGATTAGAGGGTGAGGGCTTGGGCCATTCCCCCCATAAATGTCTGGATACTTGCAAGTGCCTTGGTGGAAGAGTGGGGTAACATCTCACAGCAAGAACTGGCAAATCTGGTGCAGTCCATGAGGAGGAGATGCACTGCAGTATTTAATGCAGCTGATGGCCACATCAGATACTGACCTTTTTTTTTCTTGAATCCCCCCATTCAGGGACAAATTATTCAATTTCTGTTAGTCACATGTCTGTGAAACTTGTTCAGTTTATGTCTTAGTTGTTGAACCTTTTTATGTTCATACAAATATTTACATGTGTTAAGTTTGCTGAAAATAAAAGCAGTTGAAAATGAGAGGACGTATCTTTTTTTTTTTTTGAGTTTATATACACTCACCGAGCACTTTATTAGGAGTGTTCCTAATAAAGTACATGACATGGTCTTCTGTTGAGTCCATCCGCCTCAAGGTTTGACGTGTTGTGCATTCAGAGATGATATTCTGCTCACTATAATTGTACAGAGTAATTATCTGAGTTACCGCAGCCTTTCTGTCAGCTCAAACCAGTCTGGCTATTCTCAGTTGAAGTCTCTCATCATCAAGGTGCTTCTGTCCTCAAACCAGCCCGCCTGTCATCAGCAATCATGCCACGGTTGAAATCGCTGAGATCACATTTTTTCCCCACTCCGATGGTTGATGGATCAACTGAAGCTCCTGATTCGTATGTTTGATTTTATGCATTGCACTGCTGCCACGCAATTGACTGTTTAGATAACTAAGCATAACTAAGGTGTACAGGTGTACCTAATAAAGTGATCGGTGTGTGTGTGTGTGTGTGTGTGTGTGTATATATATATATATATATTTTATCCATAACTTCATCCTTTGAAAACATGAAGCTTCAAGTTGAATCCTTTAAGAGATGAAGAATGCAGTGTCACATCCAAAAGCAGGACTATTTTTCAACGAGGGAATACAAATTCTTAAAAACCACTGGCTGAATTTCTTCTGGTAATAGTTTTTTTCCTAAACAATGATACAGACTGAGAATGGAGTATATTTATTGTATAAGAACAAAGACAAAAACAGGCTAATGCTGATTAAAATCACAAGTACATTTTATGAAGATAATGATGAGTGAAGCTTGACTGTGCAAAACTCACTGCCACAATGTTGATATGCAGTTGCTTCGATGTATGTTTTAAGCAGGTAGCTAAGTGGTTGCTAGGGTGTTCTTGAACCCAAGTTAAATCCCCCCCCTTCCAATTTCTGACGATATGGCTTATTCATCGTTTCTGGAATGTTTCACCTGTTTGAACATGCAAACATTGCAAGTCTGACCACACAGAAAAGTAATGGCACACTTCTCGACAATAAGCCACATTATTCAAGATGTTATTTATGTCCTTCACAAACACCAGAGCACGAGGTGCACTTCAAAATGTAATACTTAATGTTGAGATTTGTTCAGTTCCCCAAGCAAACACCAATTATTTAATTATAAAAAAATTCAGGTTTACAATGTACTGCACAAGAATTATATTAAACAGTAAGCAGAGGATGGATATAATTCCCTATAAAAAAGACAGCTAATTAAAAACTATTCATGTTTATTCATGAGTAAGTCAGTCGACAAGAACAGTGAACTATACATATGTGAACACACAAAACAAGTGTTTGCAGTAGTGTGACATTAAAGGGATATTTCACCCAAAGGTGAAACTTCTCTCATCATTTACAGTACTCACCCTCATGCCATCCCAGATGTATGGTTTTATTTCTTCTGCTGAACACAAATAATAATTTTCAGAACAATATCTCCGCTTAGGCCCATACAATGCAAGTGAATGTGGGTACCAAAGACACAAAATTTTGAAGCTCCAAAAATCACTAAGGAAGAATAAAAGTAATTAATGTCTTCTGAAGCGAAACGGTGTGTGGGTGAATAAAAAATGTGTCCTTTTTTTTTTTTTTTTTTTTACTATGAATTCTTCTTCCTGCCTAGTAGGTGGCGATATGCACGAAGAATGCAAATCACCAATAACAATAGTGAAAGTGGAGATTTATAGTAAAAAAGTACAGAAATATTTACCGGTTTCTCACCCACGCCTACCATATCTCTTCTTTAGATGGATTCTTAACACTGGAGTTCTATGGATTACTTTTATGCTGTTTTTATGTGCATTTTGGAGCTTCAAAATTCTGGACCCTGTTGACTATAATATTTGTTTGTGCTCTGCAGAAGAAAGAAATTCATACACATTTGGTATGGCATGAGGGGGAGTAAATGAGAGAATTGTAATTTTTGGGTGTTCCTTTTGCACAGCTCTTAGTATTATGGCCATATCAACTTTTTGAAAACTTTGATCTTCACTTTTGACCGAAGAATTTGGTAATGCTTTCATTGCCAGCTCATTTCAATATCCATGCATGCTTTAGATCACAGACTCTTTAGTTTAATCTGCTTAAAAAGTCTGCAATGAAAGATATGATACGATATTAAATACATGAAGTGCTAAGTTGCCTTGTTTTTCCATTCAAAAGTAAAACAAAATATGAAAACCGACAATACTAACACGTAACATGGGCCACAACCACTGCAATACAATTGCTTTCAAGTTATTAAAAACATAACTAGACAAATGATTGACTGGCTTTGATGGCATCATTTTACTTATGTAAATAAATAAACAAGTTCTTCTCTTTTAGAAGCCCAAGAAAGGATAGTCAGAACTGAGGCATTTCTGGCACGACACAAGGTTTATTTAAGATTGTATAAACACAAGAATCTTCCAAGAGACATTCAGGGGCTGCCTTGACAGTGCAAATGTGACCGGCTTCTCTCTCGAGGTATTATGACCAGTGTGATAGATAAATGGAGGTTACTTAAAAACAAATGTACATGCAATGAAATTAGGCCTGTCAGTCAATTATTATTTTTTTAAATATATAAAATGAACAATTACAAATCGCATATTGATATTTGTTTAGAAAAGCGGCCAAATTTAGATAATTTAAAGATATTATTGTGATAAAGGATTATTTCATAGACAAATGCTGCTTTAAATGTCAATATTGCTTTATTTCCATGTCATTGTGCATAACTATCACTGGTCTACAGTCCACAGCAATCCATGCTACAACTGATTTTGCACATTCCATTTGTGCAATTTTTTAAATTGTGGGTCTAGGTACAAATCAGTCTGATGTATTTCTTTAGTTTAATATGTAATAGTAAAACCTAATTAGGTTGCAGTGGATGTTAATATGGCAGACTCACTTTTCTAGCGTCTGGTCTATAGAGCTCCTTGGAGAAATGGGGTGAGGACTGAGAGAGGCACTAAGAGGGGAGGTGCTTGGGAGAGTGGAGAAAGACAAGCCTTGTCTGTGCATTTCCTGTACTGCTCTTTCCCTAATAGAGAAAAACAGCCTTTCATTTGACAAACATTTAACATGTAACTGCTACGAAAGATCATTTAAAAGGATTGTTCATCCAAAAATGACAATTCTGTCATTTAATCACCCAAATGTTGTTCGAACCCTGTGTGACATTCTTAATTTGAATGCCAAAGATGTTAGGTAGAGTGTTAGAAAATGACAGCCTCAGTCACCATCAGGGTTCCCAATCTTTTCAAGGCACAATTTTCCAGATTTTATGCACCTAACAATTTAAGCAATTCACATGCATCCATTTAAATTGAGCTTTTATTTTGACATTTCTGTGTGCATTACAAAATTCCAGGTTTTCCAGGATACGTGGGGATCCTGACCATTCACTTTAATTTCCATACAATGACAGTGAACATCTTTTGTGCTCCACAGAAGGAGAGTCATATTGGTTTAGAACAACATATGGGTGAGTAATTAATGACAATTTGGGGGTGAACTATTCATTTAAAAGGACATTTATGTTGCTTTTATATCAGTTGTAAAAAAAAATATATTGAAAAAACAAAAACAAATAAAAGGTAGATGCTGGCAGCAGACCAAATGGATATTGTGTATTTAGGTGTATTTGGTCACTCAGAGTCTCACCTTTCAAAGCGCTCAGTGGTTAGCTGTCTCTTTAGGACATCCATTTCTGCCTGTAGCTGAGACGCTTTTCCACACAACTGAGAAACTTTTCTAGCATTACCAGCCCTGAAGATAAAGAAACAGCCATAGTGTTCACACGTTCTTAAAAGACCTTTAAAGTAAGGGGCACATACAGTTTTAGATACAGCATCTATGGCTTTTTAACAGCTTTAAATGGGTTTGTTCACCCCAAAATGAAAATGATCAATAATCTTTTACTCACCCTCATGCCATCCCAGGTGTGCATGACTTTCTTTCTTAAGCAGAACACACTGGAAGAAAAATATCTTAGCTCATTAGGTCCTTAAAATTCAAGTGGATGATGAAGTGGATCACCAATGCGATTACTTCACATGTGCATATTGCTGCTGACTGAAAACGATGGTTTATAGTTAGAAAGTACTTAAATATTTTTTTTTTTTTTACAACAACAGTGATCACATCGGTTTAGAAGCAATTAATTTAACCACTGAATTCATATGGATGATGTTTGTATCAACTGTCTGTTCTTTTTGGAGCTTCAAAAGTCTGATCACCATCCACTTGCACTTTAAGGACCTGCTGAGCTGAGATATAGTTCTTCAAATGTGTTTTGCTGAAGAAAGTCATACATATCTGGGATATCATGAGGGTGAAAAAATTATAAGAGAATTTTTATTTTGGGTGAACTATCCCTTTAAGACGTCCTTATTTGATTGATGTCTTTTTGTTCCACTCTGTTATCAGTTTTCACCATGGTATCTGCCCAGATCCACTACGCAACACAAATGAGTAACCGCTTGTTTGGAGGAAACCATAATTTAGTTGACTCTTTATACACTTATAAAATGACTAAGCACTTTATGCCTGCCAAAATGCTTGAGCCCAATTTATGCAGGTCCCCTTTATAAGACTTAAGACAACAAATATAAAATGCAAAATGTATAAAAATGTATTGAGTAATTTGCTTTATAAACAATGTCAATAGATTTATAGCACACACTGCTATAAATGAATGTGTGGGAATGTGTAACCCTCCCCTGCTTTCTCTGTCCTGCACATTGCTTATTTGACCTCTTCTTGCACTTCCACATTAGATTTTTTTGGAGCATCTACTTACATTCCTCTTATTTGTAAATTATTTCTCCCTCTTTAAAACAGCCTGTATCCTGTTCCTGTTTTTTTTTTTTGGCAGCTGAACTTCTAAGCTGCTCTTACATATTTACTTGAAGTATCCGTGATATTTTATGTAAAGTTTACCTTTAAAAGCAACTTTGCATAATTAACTTTATAAAGAGTGTGTGTATATATATATATATATACTCTCTCTCTCTCTCTCTCTCTCTCTATATACTCTATATAAAGGTAATAATGGAAAGCAATAGGTACTTTTATTCACCAAAGTGGCATTCAACTGATCACAATGTAGAGTCATAGTATATATATATATATATATATATATATATATATATATATATATATATATATATATATACACACACACACACACACACACAATGTATATATATAATTACATACATGTACTATCTCTCTCTCTCTCTCTCTCTCTCTCTATATATATATATATATATATATATCATTATATTTAATTCATAATTTCATTACATTCTCACAAACCAAAGGGAAACCCAGTTAGGGACACTCAAAAACTCCTCAATATTTTTCTTCCCTTATGTTTTGCAGTCTGCGAGAGCTAGGTGGCCCTTCAGCACTTCTCTGACTCTTTCTCACTGGCATTCAGGTGCATCTGAAACTCCTTCTGCCGATTGGTGGAGAGCAGCATCTTCAGATAGTGTACCGTTATCCACTCGCTGGCCAGCTGTTTTTTCAGGAGGTCTGCTTCTGAGCGCACATCCTCCAGTTCACCTGTTACCTGGGCCTCGTGTTTGCAAATGCATGGAGAGATCAGTTTAGTGTTTAGCATAATCGTAACATGGCAGCCGTAGGAATAGAAGTCCTGCTTTTCAGTTAAAAGGGACATACACCTTTTTGATAGAAGCATGACCTGTTTTTTTTTTTATTCTAGAGCACATACGTGCTTTAACTAGCCTGAAAAATACAGTTTAGCGTGATTTGAACTTTAGAAGCAAATTGATGATACCATTTTTGTTAAGATTTGTTTCTAATGTGACAGATGTTATTGAAATGTAATCTTACAAACAGATAGATAGGAGATGTACTTGTATGCCAATTACTGACAAAGACAATAGCTGCAAGGGAGCTTTAACAAGAAGGCTGGCGAGATGACTGACTTGCCTTAAATGAATAGTTCGCCCAAAAATGAAAATTCTCCCATCATTTACTCACCCTCATGACATCCAGAAGTGTAGGACTTACTTTCTTCTTCTGAACACAAAGATTTTTAGAAGAATATTTCAGCTCTGTAGGTCCATATAATGCAAGTCAACAGGGTTCAAAACTTTGAAGCACAAAAAGCATATAAAGGTAGCATAGAAGAAATCTATCAGACTCCAGTGGTTAAATTCAAGAGCACTCTTCTCTCCTAAGATGAGGTGTTCTTTTTGTTTTGTGCATATTGCCACCTACTGGGTAGGAAGAATTTACAGTAAAAAAGGACTTAAACATTAATCTGTTTCTCACCCACACATTTTATATAGCTTCTGAAGATATTTGACAACTGGTGTCATAGGTTACTTTTATGCTGCCTTTATGTGCATTTAGGAGCTTAAAAGTTTTGGACTTGCATTGCATGGACCTACAGAGCTGAGGTATTCTTTTAAAAATATGTGTTGTGTTTAGCAGAAGAAAGAAATATATATATATACACATCTGGGATGGCATGAGTGAGTAAATGATGAGAGAATTTTCATTTTTGTGTGAACTATTTCTTTGAAGGGGATTTGGTGTTGGCTAGTCCCACGCTAATTTACCTTTAAACCCTTCATAAAGACAAGTGCTATTGACTGCCAGGATGGTGTGTGTCTTACCCTCTCCAGTTCCATGCTCTTGTTTGTCAGTTGGCGAGCTGTGACCTCTTTACAGGAGTCTACCTTAACACACAGTTCTCTGACAGAAGCAAGATCTGCCAACACTGAGGCATTCTCAGCTCAAGCTGCCTGGATCTCCTCTACCAAACAAGACATTGCCTGTGCCAGTGAGGACACCTGAGCTTTTTATGCCCGCAGAGCATTCAAGTGGTGAGAGAAAAAACAGGCGGGGAGCCAGTAAACCAACAGCAGAGACAGTTATTCTATTCCTCATGCCCATAGTCACTAGTACCTCCTGTATCTCTCTATCCTGCAGTGAGACTCTCTCTCAAAGGAGTCTGCACTCTGTGTCTGATGAGAGCAGCTCCAGTCTCATTGAGAAGTTCAGTCCCTCTGCCTGCTGCAGCTTCAGCTTCAGCTCTCTGTTCTCCGACTCAAAAGTGAACGGATTGGAAACGCTCCATTATCTCCCAGTTCTCCTGTTCCTATAAACAATGTCAGCGTGAAAATTAATGGCATAATATAATACAATCATAAAAAGGGTATTACAGGTTAATGAGATGAGTAGAAATGTATTTTATGTTTTAGGATCGCTGGTGGTGTATTACCTCTCATACTTTGGCAGCCATCAAGCTTTCTATCCGAACAACCTCTGAGATGTATTGAGATCATTTTCTCCCCAATTTGAAATGCCCAGTTCCCAATGCGCTCTAGGTCCTCGTGGTGGCGTAGTGACTCACCTCAATCCGGTTGGCGGAGGACGAATACCTCTCTGTCTCGGCTGATGGATGAGAGCTCCTCCTGTGATTTGTCCAGCTATCTGCGCAGACTTGCCATTTCCCACTCATGACTTCTCAATGCCCCCTTCAGCTCACTGAAATAATTACATTCAGCATATTCAAGGCTTTCTATTTTTTCCAGATACAATGAAACATGGCATGATCTCATTATGATGATATTAACATACACCCATTCATAACCACAGACACTTACTCCAGAGAGTAAAACCAACTTTAGAACTTTTCGGAACATCGCAGTTAGGCTTACATTATTAATTACTCTGCATCTAATCTTATGTGATTCTCTACAAATATACTAAGAAAAATGTTTTGGCAAAAAATACTATCTGTGGTAGATTATGTACACCACCACCGATTCAGCAGTACCTTCCTGTGGATCTCGTGCTGTAGCAGCACCATACTCTCAGTCTTCTGGTCCACTACGTCCTGCAGGGCGTCGTACTCTCGGTCTCGAAAAGCTAATACTCTTCCTCCTTCTGAGATGAACCATATTGGTTTTTACAACTCTGCAGATAGACAGATGCACAAAAGAATGTATGAAGGAAAAGATAGAACTGGCAATAATTAGATGTGTACTCTGTAAATTGGAAGAGTACACAGCAAAACACTGTGTGAGAAAGACTCCAGTTTGTCAATCTGTTGGTGGGCTGCCTGCAGTTCATTGGTCTTCACAGATAATCTGTGCTGAACATCTGAGAGAGGCTGCTACAGGAGCAGATGGAGCAGTCTCTCTCAGATGTTCAGCACAGAATACACACACACACACAATATCACACTGCTTTGAAATGCGTACAACTGCTGGCGCATATTTAAGCACAACAGCCTGACGCAACAGTCTCTGAATATATGAAAATACAACAACAAGCACAAATGTCTACACACACACACACACACACACAAATTTACAGGGCAACACAACTACTGTTTACTTAGATAGCTGGAAATATTTACCTCACCTAAACCTAACAACAACACATACAGTGACACTGTACAGCTGTATTGCTTAAAAATGAAGCCACTAGGATGGATATTTTCCTATCTGATGCAGATGTGGCTTAAATGGATAGTAAGATTATCTCATCATTTACTCACCCTCATGCCATCCCAGATGTATGATTTTCTTTTTCTGCAGAACACAAACAAAGATATTTAAAATAATATTTCAGCTCTGTATGTCCAGACAATGCAAGTGAATGGGTGCCAAAATTTTGATGCACAAAATAGCACTTTAAGGCATCAAAAAAGTAATCCATACGACTCATGTTTTAATCCATATTTTCAGAAGTGATATGATTGGTGTGGATGAAAAATAGATCAATATTTCAGTCATTTTTTTGCTTGAAATTTCTTTCCCTTGCCCAGCAGGGGGTGTATGCATGAAGAATGCAAATCACCAAAAACACAAGAAAAATGTGAAAGTTATGTTTCTCACCCACACCTATCATGTCGCTTCTGAAGAAATTGATATAATCACTGCAGTTTTATGGATTACTTTTATGCTGACTCATGTGAATTTTGAGCTTACAAATTTTGGCACCCATTCACTTGCATTGTATGGACCAAAAGATATTCTACAAGAGATATTCTTCTAAAAATCTTCATTTGAGTTCAGCAGAAGAAAGAAAGTCAAACACATCTGGGATGGCATAAGGGTGAGTAAACTATGAGAGAATTTACATTTTTTATTACCATAAATTCTCCTCCATGCCCAGTATGGGGTGATATGCACAAAGAATGCAAATCACCAAAAACAAAAGGAGGAGGACTTAAATATTTAACTGTTTCTCACCCACACCAATCATATCACAGTCTGAACACATGGATTTAACTACTGGAGTCTTATGAATTACATTTATGCTGTGTTTATGTGCATTTTGTAGCTTCAATTCACTTGCATTTTATGGACCTACAGAGCTGAAATATTCTTCCAAAAAAAATCTGTTTTTGTTCAGCAGAAGAGAGAAAGTCATACACATCTGGAATGGCATGAGGGGAAGTAAATTATGAGAGAAATTTCATTTTTGGGAGAACTATCCCTTTGTGTCCAGATACTTTTTGAGTCCACTGTAATTATCCAGACAAATATGACAATTACTTAAAATATGGTAACTGCTAATATGTTATTACAAAATCACTTGCCATTATATCAAACACAGTTGAAAGCTATTTGGTTTGTTAAATGAAGCTTAACATTGTCTTTGTGTTTGTTTTTGAGTTGCCACAGAATGCAATATACTGGCATGTCTTAAGGTCAATATAAGGTCAAAAATATCAAAAAAGAAACAGTTTCTCTAGAAACTCGTCAGTCAATCATTGTTCTGAGGAATGAAGGATATACAATGCTTGAAATGGCCAAAAAACTGAAGATTTCATACAAAGGTGTACACTACAGTCTTCAAAGACAAAGGACAATAGGCTCTAACGAGGACAGAAAGAGATGTTGGAGGCCAGATGTACAACTAAAAGAGGATAAGTACATCAGAGTCTCTAGTTTGAGAAATAGACACCTCACATGTCCTCAACTGACAGCTTCATTAAATTCTACCCACTCAACACCAGTTTCATGTAACAGTAAAGAGAAGACTCAGAGGCCTTATGGGAAGAATTGCAAAGAAAAAGACACTTTTGAAACAGAAAAACAAAAAGAAAAGGTTAAAGTGAGCAAAGAAAGATATTGGACAACAGATAATTGGAGGGATCAGCTGGACAGTAAGGTGTGTGAAAAGTGCCCGACAAGACAGCCACATCTATGGGAAGTGCTACAGGAAGTGTGGGGTGAAATGTCACCTGAGTATCTGGACAAACTGACCGCTAGAATGACAAAGATCTGCAAATCTGTCATTGCTGCACATGGAGGATTTTCTGATGAGAACTCTCTGAAGTAGTTTAAGAAGTTCTGAAATTTTTTTTCAAATTGTAATTTGTAATAACACGTTATTAATGTCCTGACTATACATTGTGAACAGTTGAATGCCACTTTGTTGAATTAAGTACCAATTTCTTTCCATAAGAGCAAAATCTGTACATTATTCCAAACTTTTGTCCACAAGCGTACTTAACAGCTATATATGGTCTCCTTAAAAAAGATAAAATGGAAACACACACACCTTGAGTCTATCTCTGCGCATGTCTCTCTCTGTAGTGATTCTCTGGAGTTCAGCTTCAGTCTGATCACTGTCCTCTCTTATCCTGTGCTGGAGATCAAAGGGCTCAAGCTCTCTATGGACAAGTCCTACACATACAAATATGTCAATGAAACAGTTATGAAAAGATTTGTTTATTTACAAGTATCTATCTCAAAAGCATCCATCCATTAGATAGAGTCTCACCTGCTGGTACTGAGTGCTGAGCTGGTCTCTCTATGCAGTCAGTAGTTTAACTCTGGTCTGGATGTCCTCCATGTGTTTCTCAAAGGCCAGCAGCATTGACTGTAGCTCATCCCTCTCCTTCACTGCATGTGACAGTTCTGCATCACCACAATCTCAATAGAAACAACCAAATTTGCTAGTCAATACAGAGAATTTGTATTGGCTCAATGATCTGGGCTCAGTGGTTAACCAATCACTGGGGATCATGAACTTGAAAGCGTTCATTTTAATTTAACCAGATGGGATTGAGATTGATCTTTCCCATCTGAAACAAGCACATTACTACATTAATAAAGTTTGAATGACAGACCAGGCTTAACACATTTAGTAATATGCTTGCTATAACAATTACACATTTCAATATTGATTTAAATTAAAGGTGGACCCAGCAATGGTTTGTTTATGTTGTGTTGGCAGACAGTTGGCAGTTGCCTTTGACTTACTTTCCTAACCCTAACCCTCATTGCTGTGGATGCAACAGTGCTCCATTACCGGCACCATTGTAGAAATGCGCTATTCATTCAGCCATGGTTGATTTTGAAAGTGTGAAAGTATTACTTAATATTTCATGATTTACACAAAATATGCAATGCCTTATTACTTTCTCTCCTTCATGGCCGTAACTACCATTGAGGACACCGAGGTCATGTCCTCTGTATTTTTTTCTTGAAGTGTCGTTTCATTGTGAAGCGAAAATAGCCGACGAGACAATTATCCTTGCATCAACGGACCGTCACGTGACACGTACTTGCAGATACCGCTGTCATGTCAAAACGAAAGTAGTCGACTGTAGCGGAGTGTTTCCTAAACCAATTAAAGAAGAACGCAACGCAGTGTCTCGCACAGCTCACATAAACTTCAATACCCACAAATCCATTGTTCAAAATAAACTTGACGCCATGTTAATTTCTCCCTGTGATTTTTATTCAAATGACCGAAAATGAAAAGGCTGCAACAAACTAAATTATCGTTTGGAAAGCCAGCAGAAGATGAACAGACAAAGAGAAGGAGGGAAGGTGAGAAAGTTAATGGTTATGCAGCAAATAGCCTACAATATGAGATGCAATAGGGCTACCAATGAGATTCAAACCTATATCCTACTGAAATGCTGAAATCCAGTGGAGTTGCAGCTAGCTAATCTGCACTGACAATTAAGCTAAATATGATATGGATAATTAATGTGTTGTGTAGTGATGGATATTATCCTTTTAATAAGCATGGCCCAAACATAACCTATTGTTGAATGATATTATGGTCAGTTATTGGTCAGTTATTTAGACTTGTTTTATTATTATTATTATTATTATTATTATTATGTTAAATTCAACAGAGGAGAGAGAAGTCAGGCAGTTGAGGAGGAGAAAGAGTTAAAAGTAGAAAAGAGGGAAATAATAGGTGAAGGGCCCTCCCAAGACAGTCAAGATGTGACACTCACTGTGTCAGAAGGTTCAATCTTGAAATGGATCTCCACCGTTTCAGAGGCTGCACAAGAAGCTACCTATAAGTTATAGTTCAACAGTTCACACCCAGATACAGGAAAACACACACACACACACACACACACATGGTGCACAGTTTACACATGTTGTTATTGAAAATAAATATGTTGCCAAACCTAGTGGCAAACTTATTTCTCAAGTGTTTTTCTTGTGGTATTTTGGAACCTCGGTATTTGAAAAATCCTGGTTACGGACTTGCTCTCCTTTCGCAGGCTCATAAATCATATTGAGTGCAGTGTTATTTCTCACCAGCCTGTGTTCTTCTTTCTACTTTGTCCTGAAGCCTCTTCTTCTCCTCTGAGTTTCTCCGTTTTCTCATTCTGGTCTTGAAGCTCAAGCAGCTGATCCCTCAGATGGTCTTTCTCATGATCTGCCATATACTGTAACAAATTATCACAAGCTTTACACTATTACCTGACAATCTAAACAGCCAATTGTGTTGCATAAAGCTCTAGCTTGGAGCCTAATGTACCATAACAATGCATTACCACGATCAAAACACTGTCAAGGCCAGTAATAATAATGTAAGGAGTAAGATATTGAAAGGCTAACATTCATTAACTCCATTCCAACCACCCAGCAAACACAGAACGTTCCCAGAACGATCCCTAATGTTCCCGTATGGTTCCCATTTGGTTATTTTTTGGGAACCAAACAGGAACGTTCTAGGAACGTTCCCTGTAGGTTATTTTTAGGTTTAATTTTATAACCTAAGGAGAACGTTCTGGGAATGTTCCCTGTAGGTTATTTTTAGGTTCTATTTTTATAACCTAAAGGGAACGTTCCCAGAACGTTCCCCTAACCTTAAGGGAACGTTCTATTTACGTTAAGAAAACTTTCCTGGATCACCAATAGGGAACGTTCTTGCAACGTTCTGGGAACCAAAAACTAACGTTCCCAGAACCTAAAATTGTTAGCTGGGCAGTGGGGATTTCTTTAAGACTGCAAGGGAAGCTCGGCTTCCCCTATAATGTCAAAAAATAATGGTCAAATATGTACTATTGTGTAAACAAATTATTGACTAAAAATGCGTTAGAACATGTTCATCTCGAAAACGAGTTCGTTCAGAATCAGCTACATATAGCAGGTCAGCTGACTCGATTTCATTCTCATACATTCCCGTAGCGTCACAGCGCATTTCCCTGTTGAAGCCGAGCGTCCATTGACTTCAATGGGGCTGCTTTGAACAGTTTTTTTCAGTGCTCCGAAACTAGACAGTCATTGGATAAATGCTGCGATTATGCCCCGCCCACGGACGCTCAGCGTCTCTGGGAATGAATGAGGAGTGGGCTGGCCCGGACTCTGGGCTTCCGCGTAATGATTGGAGGATCTGTCGAAAGACTGCATCTCCTTTTGACTGACAGCGAATCTGTACTATTAGAAGTCGCTGAAGCTATTCGCGCTCAGTCCCATCGCGGATATCTCAAGTGTAGTCGAAAGACAAACTGCGGCAACCTATTTCTTGATATTTGTTTGGCGAAATTGCTAGTCAATTTGCATAATACATTTCACACAATTATACACCACATTCCTCGTTTCAGTTTTACAAAGTATAATATATTTTTTTTTTTAGATCGTTCGTCCATTCATTCATTTATACAGTAGGCTAGTCTAGCGTCGTACGGGTGAAACTGCACACGATGGCAGACAGTGCTAATATTGACCTGATTTTGGCGAAGCCATTTGAAAGTCTTCCTTACGAGGAAAAAATTATAATTAAACAGCAGAGCAGATCAACACCTAAGATTGATTTAGTGCAAAAGATTAAAAAAATAAGAAAAATAACAGGTCTTTTCAGCTCTCCTGGTATGACAAAGTTAGCTGGCTGACTGGAAGTGCTGTGACAAATAAAATGTACTGCTGGCCATGCCTCTTGATGAAACATATCAGGGATGTGTTGTTTGGTCAAAGGTGGGGTTTGGAGATCTGTCTAATTTTGACAGGGCATATAAAAGACATGAAAAGAGCAATGAACATGTGAGTGCATGTGCAAGATTAAGTTGCATGGGCAGAATTTACTTTTAAATAAATGGACAAGTTTATAATGTAGGCCGAAAATGAGCTTCCCCTCTTTGAAAGACCAGCAGCCGCCACTGATTCCAACATGATCAATGTTTTATTTCCTTAATACACAAAAATCTTGTAATAGGCCTTTCAACGTATTTAAACCAAGAAAGTGTTCAGATGCATATTACTGGTAGCCTCCAATCCAGGAGCTAAATTAAGCCATCCATGTCATGTTAGGCCAGAGAGGATTAATGTGCTGTTCTAAACCAGATGGTTAATTTAACAACTCAATTCACAAGCTGCTGTATGGACAGCAGTGCACTCATGGACCCATGAACATACCAGCCTTAATCTAGAAATTACTAGTGGCCGACCGATATGGGTTTTTTGGTGGCCGATGGTCAGAGAGCAGGGTGGCCGATGGGCCGATACAATGCCGATATATAACACAATTTAATATAGTAAATTACGTCACAAAATTGCTAAAAAATAAATAAATAAATAAACTCTTATTTAGCACTATATTTACTCAATTTCACACACAAATGTAACTTTGTAAAAAGAACCTAAAAAGTATATTGTGTTTTAAATGGTAGATAGCAGTTTCTGTTTGGTTATCACATTTTTGTAATTTATTTGCACATGAAGAAATTGTTAATATATTAGGAAGTAGTAAATAAAACAACATACAGTAGTCCAGCAACATAAAGTAGTCCAGCAATACCATAGATGGCATGTCCATGTTAGCAATCGCATTTTTCAAAAAATACAGAATCAAACCAATTGTACATACAGCGCATAGTGAATAAGACATTAACATATAGCACACGTGAAGTGCTTTTACCTTGAAGTTGCACCAGAGACTATTTAGCAGAGATGGGCCACTTCTATTAAAATTAATGGGAGAAATTAGAATGCCCAACTGCAGCCAATGGTCAACAGATTTAGATAGGATGTCCTGCATTCAACTTGATAATGCGTATATGCATTCGCTATAAAAGCTGGGAAGTTTTTAGCGTAATCTGAGGTAAAGAAGCACCATTTATGATACCAGTGTTGTCAGATTTGACTGCTGATTTGAAATATGTTCATTGATCGTAATCTTAACCAACAGTTTTGGAGATTTCGGACTTTCCCCATTCAAGTAGATGGGAGCTGCACTGTCATGACTGGGGACAGGTCGCATTAGTCGGTCAAATACAGTTGAAGTCAGAAGTTTATATAAACCTTAGCCAAATACATTTAAATTCCAGACATTTAATCATAGAAAACATTCCCCATCGTAGGTCAGTTACAATCACTACTTTATTTTAAGAATGTGAAATGTCAGAATAATAGTAGAGAAGATGATTTATTTCAGCCTTTATTTCTTTCATCACATTCCCAGTGAGTCAGAAGTTTACATACACTTTGTTAGTATTTGGTAGCATTGCCAAATATTATTTTTTAACTTGGGTCAAATGTTTTGGGTAGCCTTCCACAAGCTTCTCACAATCAGTTGCTGGAATTTTGTCCCATTCCTCCAGACAGGTCTGATGTAACTGAGTCAGGTTTGTAGGCCTCTTTGCTCGCACACGCTTTTAAAGTTCTGCCCACAAATGTTCTGTCGGATTGAGGTCAGGCCTTTGTGATGGATACTCCAGTAACTTGACTTTGTTGCCCTTAAGCTATTTTCCAACCCATAAACTTGTGGGCATTGAGGAGAGTGGGATCTTGAACGACTCAAAAACAGGTCTCACTGTTCATTCATTATCTCTTACAGAACATCAGCTGAAGTACAGAACAGCACTCAACACTGCATGTTCAATGTACTTTTCCTCTATCATCCAAAAAGCAAGTTGACCTAGAGCACTTTTGGCTATGGTGAACAAGCTCATCCACCCGCCGGCTCAAGACTCACACAGCTCTGATGAATGTTTCCATTAACCAAAGATTCACGTCAACCATTTCTGAAGATCCTCTGGATGAATGTCTGTCTAAACACCCAATCCACACTTTCTTCTCCTTCACTCCCACTAGCCCATTATCAGTCAGTGATTTAATTCTACATTCCAAATCATCATCCTGTCAGTTGGACCCTAACCCAGCCTCCCTTCTTAAACACTATGAGTCCTTCATTTCGTCAACTAATTAGCATATGATAAACACATCTCTTGCATGTGCCATTGTTCCAACTGATCTTAAAATTACAGCCATTACACCAGTCCTTAAAGTTCCCAACTTAGATCCATCTTCCCTCTGCAACTATCGTCCTATTTCTAACCTGCCTTTTATATCGAAACTTCTAGAAAAAGACCTCCCAGTTACAATCACATCTTGCAGCTAATAATCTCTATGACCCTTTCTAATCTGGTTTTCGCCTATTCCACAGCACTGAAACTGCTATCTTGAAGGTTATTAATGATCTCCTCCTCTCTGCTGACTCTGGATTTCTCAGTATTCTGATCTTGCTTGACCGGAGCTCTGCTTTTGACGCTGTATGCCACAAAACACTCCTTTCCTGACTTTAACATATTGGTATTAATGACACTGCTCTATCCTGGTTTTCTTCCTACCTCACTAACAGACAATATTTCATCTCTATTCAGAAAAACAAATCCCCTACTGCTCCTCTTACTCAGGGTAACACAGATAAATACAGAACCCTGGGGGATCCCTGTACTAGGTCCACTAATATTCATAATTTACGTTCTCCCACTAGGTCAGATCATCCATCGTCACGGTCTGTTATCACTGCTATGCTGATGACACTCAGATTTATACATCCAAACGTTTTGATGAAACACATGCCATCAGCTCATTAACTGCCTGTATCAATTATGTAAAAATTTGGTTAAACAGTAATTTCCTCAAATTCAATGAGGAATTCAAAATTTACAAACACTTATAAGACATATTGATATTTGTGTCAATATAGATGGAAATCTGACCAAACCCTCCAAAACCATTAAGAATCTGGGAATCACTTTCGATCCATCTCTTACTTTTAAAGCCCACATTTGAACTATCACTAAAACTGCTTTCTTCCATCTATGTCACATTGCACTACTATGCACCATTCTCAGTTTGAAAGATGCAGAATCACTAGTTCATGCTTTCATATCATCAGTTCTCGACTACTGTAACTGCCTCTTTACTGGCCTACCTGGTAAAAATATGCCCGATTACAATACATCCAAAACTCTGCAGCTAGAGTTCTCACTAACACCAAGTGTTCAGTCTTCACTGGCTGCCTGTCTCATGTGTATTAAGTTTAAAATTATTTTCCTGACATACAAAGTTCTCAATGATCTGGCACCTCGTTATACATGTGATCTGCTGCATCCAAACACACCAGCACACACTCTTAGTTCTTCTGATTTCAAATTGTTGTCTGTCCCTAGATTTCGTCTATCCACTTTTGGTGGGAGATCCTTCAGTGTAGTTGCACCTAAACTGTGGAACTTTCTACCTCAGAGCACCCATGACATCTCTATTTATATATTTAAATCTCAGCTTAAAACACATCTTTTCTCAGTGCATTAGCTATCTGTTACCGATTGATGTTTTATTTCCCCCTTTGTAATTGAGATAGCAACTTCTGTTGAAATGTAAATTAAATGTGCCTGTTAAATGTATATGGAGTGTCCTTGAGCTTGTGGAAAGTCACTATAAATAAAACGTATTATTATTAATATTTTGCCACAACTTGGAAGACCCATTTGCAACCGAGCTTTAACTTCCTGGCTGATGAGATGTTGCTTATATATCCACATAATTTTCTTTCCTCATGATTATATCTATTTTGTGAAGTGCACCAGTCCCTCCTGCTGCAAAGCACCCGCACAACATGATGCTGCCACCCCCATGCTTCACAGTTGGGATGGTGTTCTTCGGCTTGCAAGCCTCACCCTATATACTCCAAACATAACGATGGTCATTATGGCCAAACAGCTCAATTTTTGTTTCATCAGACCAGATGATATTTCTCCAAAAAGTATGATCTTTGTCCCAATGTGCACTTACAAACTCTAGTCTGGCTTTTTTTGTATGGCAGTTTTGGAGCGGTGGCTTCTTCCTTGCTGAGCAGCCTTTCAGGTGATGTCGATATAGAACTAGTTTTACTGTGGATATAGATACTTGTCTACCTGTTTCCTCCAGCATCTTCACAAGGTCCTTTGCTGTTGTTCTGGGATTGATTTAGCACTTTTTACACCAAATTACATTCATCTCTAGGAGACAGAATGCATCTCTTTCCTGAGCGGTATGATGACTATGTGGTCCCATGGTGTATATACTTGCATACTATTGTTTGTACAGATGAACGTGGTACCTTCATGCATTTGGAAATTGCTCTCAAAGATGAACCAGACTTGTGGAGGTCCACAATTTTTTTTTCTGAAGTCGTGGCTGATTTCTTTTTATTTTCCCATGATGTCAAGCAAAGTGGCACTGAGTTTGAAGGTAGGCCTTAAAATACATCCACAGGTACACCTAAATTTGACTACAATTAGCCTATCAGAAGCTAATTGCCTAAAGGATTGACATAATTTTCTGGAATTTTCCAAGCTGCTTAAAGGCACAGTTAACTTGTTGTATGTAAACTTCTGACCCACTGGAATTGTGATATAGTCAATTAAATGTGAAACAATCTGTCTGTAAACAATTGTTGGAAAAATTACTCTTGTCATGCACAAAGTAGATGTCCTAAACGACTTGCCAAAACTATAGTTTGCTTGTATGAAATCTGTGGAGTGGTTAAAAAAATTAGTTTTAATGACTTCAACCTAAATATTTGTAAACTTCTGACTTCAACTGTACGTCACATTGGTTGTCTTGTTTCAGAAAAGCAACCTTTAACACAAATTTGGAGTACGCAAGAGGTGCATTCTTCTTTGGTACTCACAATGCACAAATCTTTGCTTCAGCAGAAACATACATAATTTCTTCTCATTACAATTATACAGAGTGGTTACCTGAGTTACTGTAGACTTTGTCAGTTTGAACTAGTCTGGCCATTCTCTGTTGACCTCTCTCATTAACAAGGTGTTTCCATCTGCAGAACTGCTGCTCACTGGGTGTTTTTTTTTTTTTTTGCACCATTCTGAGTAAATGCTAGAAACTGTTGTTTGCCAAAATCCCAGGAGATCAGCAGTTACAGAAATACTCAAACCTGCACCAACAATTTGGTGCACCAACAATCATCCATGCGATTATCTAATCAGCCAATAGTGTGTCAGCAGAGTAATGCATAAAATCATGCAGCTACAGGTCAGGAGCTTCAGTTAATGTTCAAATCAACCATCAGAATGGGGGAAAATGTGATCTCAGTGATTTGGACCGTGGCATGATTATTGATGCCAGACGGGCTGGTTTGAGTATTTCTGTATCTGCTGATCTCCTGGGATTTTCACGCACAACAATCTCTAGAATTTACTACTAACAGTTTATATAATGGTGCCAAAAACAAACAAAAAATATCCAGTGAGAGGCAGTACTGTGGATGGAAATGCCTTGTTGATGAGAGAGGTCAACAGAGAATGGCCAGACTGGTTCAAACTGGCAAAGTCTACAGTAACTCAGATAACCTAAAATAAATTGTGTTGCGAAGAATAGCACCTCAGAATGATATTCTGAGGTGTGGGTTGGCCCTGTTTTGGGGACCTACACAATATTAGGCAGGTGGTTTTAATGTTGTGGCAGATCTGTGTATAATCATAATAATATATAATGTGAAATAAAGTATTATAAAATAAATGTAAAAGTACAGCCACATTTTTTTTTCTCTCTTCTTCATTATCATAACTCTTCTAAAGGTTTACCTCGCGGATTCCTTCTAACTCAGAGTGCACACGCAAGTTAAGTGTCCATTTTGTCTTACAAAGCTTGTTTAAACAAGGATCTTCAGTATACCGCTTCCTTCAAAGGATGCATCCTTCCGAGCATGCAGCCTTCAAAACGAGATTATTGACTTGTTTCTTAAATAAACCTATCAATTCACTTCTGAAGACATTCACTGAACGACTGGAGTCACATGGATTACTTTTATGCTGCCTAAATATGACTTTTGGACCGTCAATGTGCTGGCACCCATTTACTTGCATTATAAGGACCTGACAGACCTCTTCTTCTAAAAGTCTTTATATGTGTTCTGCTGAATAAAGACAGTAATACACATCTGGGATGGTATCAGAGTAAGTGAATAATGAGAGAATTTTCATTTTGTGGGTGAACAATCCCTTTAATGCAGTCTGTGTTGCGTTTTCTATTATCTTCTGTAGGTATAGTCACATTTTAGGTATCTCAAGCAAAACACAGTTTGATTAGGCGCACAGGATTCGTAAATACTTAGGGAAAGGTTTTCTCCTCCCTTTAAGAAGTTGATGAGACTACTCATTTTGCTATACTTACAATGTGTTTATATGGTGAGTTAGCATCAGAACAAACCTAAGATCCATTTTTGGTTAAGAACCCACTAGTTGAAAACCACTGATTTGCTTGCTCCCCCACACCTGTCATCAGCCACCTGATAAAGGTATGTGATGTAGGGATCATCTGGCTGTGCCACAGATGGAGGGGTGGGGCCAGAGAAGAGTGGGAGGAGTTCATCTGTCTGCATCTGCTGGCCTCTGAACGGGATTGATCGCTTCTTCCCACCTAATCAAATTAGTTGTTGACCATAAAATGTCCTAAGTGCAACATAAACAGTCTCTGCTGAGTTCAATATCATAGCTGCAATGTTAAATAAAATCTGTCAACCAAACTGGTGTCTGAACAACAGCTTGCATGTTCCTCTCCTGGAGCTGTAGGGTATGCTCAGTCTTAGCTTTGTTGTCTTTCTCAAGGGAGAGAACTTTGTGCACATACTGATTGATTCATATCTGATGTTTCATGGTCTAGTTTCCTGATGTAAGCCTTCAGCTCTTAATAGAAGCATGCCGTTTTTTGTAACCATTTTTCCAAAATCATATTGTTAATCACACAATGTAAAACCTAATGTTGTCATTACTGGAAAAATCAAGTTGTCTTAATTTCACATTACTTGAAATGTCAAGTTTTGGGCTCATATATCTAATATCTAAACACAAGTTTCTTGAACAAATTTTTCTTTAAGAAACACAGACTTAAGTTTGAAAGTGTTTATGACTAAAAAAAATTGAGAAATGTGAAGCTTATAATTTTATAAAAGCACTTGCATTAATTCTTCTGTTAAAACACGTATTATTTGAACTGGAAATTTGTTTAAATCATTGTTTTTATGGCCGTTTTAGGGTTTGATTACATCGTCATGGCAATGAAGTTGTAAAATTGTCAATAACTTTACACAGAAAAGGTTAGTAATGTGATTTTAACACTTAAATCACGTTTGCCCGCATAGTGCTTATGTAGCTGTACTTTAGAAAAAGCACGGATTTTAACGTTAGAAAACCAGTCCGCATTCACCCATTGTAAGTGCCTCACTGTAACCCAGATTCATGCTTTTTTTAAAGTAAAGGAGGGATGCGTCAGAATTACGCCACAAATGCTGTCGATTGTGCTTAACTTGTACTGAACCCGGAATATACCTTTAAAAAATTCATAGAGATAAGCATTTATGCCTTTCTGTGGGGAAATACATTTATTTCACGAACTTCACTATTTAAGCAGTATTTTTGTGTGACCAAAATTAGAGTCCAAATAATTCAAATGATTAAGTTGAAACAAAAATATTGAAATAGCAAATTTGAGTTAAAGGAACATTCCAGGTTCAGTACAAGTTAAGCTCAATCAAGCTCAGTCTACTTGCATCTAGTTACCTTATCTTAAATAGTTAAGTCATAGCCAAGTTAAGTGGACTTAACAGCACAAGTTTTGAAGATGACATTACTCGATTCAGTTTATGGATTGAGTTTGCTCAATCAATTGAGTAATCAACATATAAGGGTGTTCAGTGTAGTTTCCAGGATTTTAATCACAGTTGAAATCATGTGCATCTGTCAGGTTAAGTCTCATTTAATACATTTACACAATTTATATTATGTTTCACTGCCATTAATACTAGTTTCTAGTAGGAATAATACTGCATAATAAATATACCACATTTATATTGTGGTATATTTTCACCTGAAGAGATTTTCGCCAGTGGCAGGCATTTAGTATCTGATCCAGACCCTTCACGAACTTGTGCTCTGCACTGGTAGTCATGGCCGTTCAGCACAAGTAAACACTCCGCTATATATGCAAATAAATAAATAAAATAAACACGTCAACAATCGATTCTCGTCGCATATTCTGCAAAGGCTGTACAAATTTGAAAACGTTTATGGCAATTGACGTTTTATACCACTACCATTAAACAGACTTTTACGGAAATTGAGAGGTTGTATCCCAAAACCTATAGTGAGCTGCCAACCTAGACAGCATTTTTGGGCATTACAGACCGCAGTCTATGCATGTAGATTACTACAATTGTAGACACCCATAGAGCTTAAGCGATCCATCTAATATCAAATGAAGCATACAAAAATATGTTGTGATAAATCTGCACAAACGATACTTACCTAGATGCTTGTGTTTGTATATCTTCTGTCTCATGCAAACTGTCAGTCTTCAGAGGCCAGTTTGCTGTAATAGCCTCAGTCTTCATTCTTGCAAATCGTCAAGGTGGATTACGGTAAACGATGCAAAAGTTAAAGTCTGTGTGCTTGTTATGGTTTGTGTATTTCCTCTCAATGATACCATGATGTGAAGCTGACTTTCTGGTTTTCTAATCATCAGCGTCTAATGCAGATTTCATACTTTTCCTTCTTCTTCTTTTTTAATGCTTTATTTGACCATTCAGTTTACAGTACAACAAAATTAGTACACAACAATAAGTATTATGAATAACAGCAATATAAAGAATAGTTAAAGAAATCACTTTACCAACACCATAGCTCAAAACTAGACAGTATCTAAAATAATGAATGAGAAAGAAAGAAAGAAAGAGTGCATTACTTAAATTAAAAGAAAATTACACATTAAAGTAAAATGATTGTAGGCCGTGCAAATTGTACATGTTCTGAATATGTTTACAATTCGAAAACTTACATTTATGAATATAAAATCTACATAGGAAACAAATTAGATTTATTATAAAGCAGGCATTTTGATCCTCTTCAACAAATCCAAAAATAACAGTTTTGTGATTAATTGAAAACCTTTGCAATATATATTGCTTGAGATAAACAAACTATAACATATTTCCAAAGTTGCAGAGAATAACTGTACAACCAAAACAAATGAAGAGGAGTTTCAGTGTCATTCTGACAAAAATAGTAATAGTGTCATTTTTTGACAGTGTAAATATTCTGAATTAATTTAAAAGATATTTCTTTTACTTTGTTTGTGGGGAAAATATTTGTTGCATGGACCATATATTTTTCCAATTTAAATGATCAAAGAGTCCATTCCAATATGAGATTGCAGGAGGGGCAGAGAATGTTCTCAAGGAAGGAATTACTATATAATTCCTTCCTTTTTTTTCTCCAGTGAAACACATAGCTGCCAACTCTCACGCTTTCGCCGTGTGACACACGGTTTTGCCTGTTTTCACACGCACTCACGCCGCCACACATCCAATTTCTCACGCAAAAAAAAAACGATCTTGAAAACTTCCCGACCGTAGATGGCGCTGATGAGCGCCACTGAACCCTATGCGCTGCACCCCGAAGTTAGCGAAAGAAGAAAAGATACCGCGAAAGACAACGGGAGAAACTACCTCGAGAAGTCTGATGATGAGATCAGGTATGTAACAATGAAATGTCGTCCAATTGACTCACTCTCTTAAACTTTAAATCTTGAAATAAATTATTTGTTTGTGTTTGTGCTTCTGCGTGTGTCTGTGAACATGAGTTAATAAACTCAGCTGTTATGACAGTTTATTCATTCATGTTCACAGACACAACTGTTCACAGCACACAAGCAGCAGGAGAGCACCTTGTTAACCTTGTGGTATACAGGTGAAACTTGAAAATGTTTTATATCGTGCAAAAGTTCATTTATGATTATGGCTTACCTTTTCACAATATTCTAATTTTGAATTTGGGGTTTTCATATGCTGTAAGCCATAATCATCAAAATTATAACAAATAAAGGCTTGAAATATCTCGCTTTGCATGTAATGAGTCTATATAATATTTAGTTTCACCTTTTAAGTTGAATTACTGAAATAAATGAACTTTTGGATGATATTCTAATTGTTCAATGTTCACCTGTACTGCATGCTCAAAACATCAGCTCATAGCATTGTTTATTTACTCACATGCCATTTATCTTTTTATTAACAGGCCAAAGATAAAGGACTCACTGTGGATGAAGACTTTCTGTAGGACCAAACAGCACTTCGAACGGGTAATATGTATTCAAAAGAATTTAACATACATACAGGAACTTTGTGCATAGAAGTAGGCATGTTTTTGTAACTGAGAGTAGAGTTATTAAACCAACATGACCATGAATTCTTTAAGGTTTCAAAGATGTCCCGTAAGAGACCTTTGCCAGGACAAAAGCGGAACCTTTTATTTTATTTAAAGAACCAGCCAAGTGAGAAAAGACAGACACACACACTGACAGAACAGCCAGAACGACTGATAGAAATGACAGGACAGACAGAAGAGCAACACACAGGACAGAGAGAGTAACAGACAGGACAGATAGATGCACATGCAGAGGAGCAAAAGACAGGACAGATAAACGCACATGCAGAGGAGCAACAGACAGGACAGATAAACGCACATGTAGAGGAGCAACAGACAGGACAAATAGAATGACCAACAGGGCAGATGGAAGAAGACACAGAGGCACAGACAGAAGAGACCCCCCCAATCCAACAGCAGGGCCAGAATAGTCGTGCTCTGGCTGGAGCAGCAACATATAGATCTATTTTCAAAAATGAGTGGACCTCTTCATGGCCATTTATTACCAGAGGAAGCCTCAAGACGCACTACTGGTGTGCAGTCTGCCGTATTGAAAACTCATGTTGCCACCAGGGTGTGGCAGATGTAGTGCGCCACATAAAAAGCAAAGGCCACCAAAGAAAGACACAGGCTCTCCAGTCCACATCCACAATATCCCAATATGCAATGCCCGTTCCCTCTGTTGGGGGGATGTCTGCACAAGAGTTTAAGGTATGATATGTGTAATGGTCCTGTCAAGGTTCAGTCAAGAGTTTTGTGTTATAGTTGATCACAGTAAAGTCATGGTTGATAGTTTTGACTAATTGGTTTGTATTTCAGTGTAGTACAGTCCAGGTTTCTTAATTTGAGATCTTAGTTGCTGAATGTGTTTTTTACCATTATCGCAGGTGTCTATTTGAAATAAACTATGGTCTTTAGGGAGGATTAATAATTTTTAATTTCTTACAGACAAGAAGGGCTGAGGTCAAAGTGACAGCTGGGTTGGTAGTTCACAACATCCCCCTAGCCTTTGCGGACCACCTGGGGCCTCTCCTAAAAGAATGTTTCGGAGATTCGAAGACAGCGCAGGAGTACAGGTGTGCCAGGACTAAGTCATCCTGCATTACCAATGATGCACTTGCACCATATTTCACACAGGAGCTTGTGAAGGAGATGAAAAAAGCCCTGTATACCTTTGTTACGGATGAGTCGAATGACACTGGTATTTCCCAAACTATTTGAGATTTTTCTCCTCTGCAAAACATTTACTTTGTGCTGCTGGTTGATGACAATATACCTAAAACTTAACAACTTGTAACTCTACTTTAATAAATAGGTTTCCCCATCTCCTTCCATACCATGGGCCAGAGGAGCATGACCTTCTGGGAGAGGAGTTTCTAAATTATCAGACCATGCCAATGATCTGAAATGGAAAGTTTCTGGGCTGAAATGGAAACCCGGAAACATAAGGTAAACACTTTTTTTTGTCTTTCCTTTTGACAGGTGTGGCTTGGCTACATCTGTTGCATGCATATATGTCATGCATTTTGCAAATTATGACTTTTTTTTATCTGAACTTTGTTAATGGATCAACCTGAAGTATACTTGCAGTATTAATCAATCAAAAATCAAAGTATGTTTTTCCATTGTGTTCTTGGTGCATAGGTGACAGGAGCCAAAGAATTCCTGGTCCTGGTGTTGCCCCATGCAAACGCAGATGCTGAGAGGGTGTTTTCACTTGTGGGACTGAACAAAACCAAGAGAAGAAGCAGCCTAGCATTGGATGGCACCCTGTCATCAATAATGACCATAAAGATGGCCAATCTGGAGCCCTGCTTTAAATGGGAGCCCCCCTCAGATATCATCAAGGCCTCCAAGAATGCCACAGGCCAGTATAACCATGCCCACAGATCAAAGACAATGACTTAACCCAGCTTCTGATCTGCATCTGATTATGTCTAATTTTTAGTTATTTTTGTAATTCATTCATCTGTTTTACTGCTTGAAAACGTACTGTTTAAGCACTTTATTTGTTGCACTTTATTTGTTTCTGTGGGAGGCTTTAAATGAAGAATAATTTCCCTCCCTA
>JAVLUX010000022.1:20042500-20047500 GCA_032164185.1 Moxostoma hubbsi
TAGCAACCAAGTAACAAATCACATATCTCTGCAACAGAAAATCAGAGAGACTTCCGGGTTGACTTATTTCACTCAGGATGGAAAGTAGCCTTGATATGTATCACTCTGGTAACTGCCTAGCAACCAGATGTGATTACCCTAGCAACCAAGTAACAAATCACATATCTCTGCAACAGAAAATCAAAGAGACTTCCGGGTTGACTTATTTCACTCAGGATGGAAAGCAGCCTTGATATGTATCACTCTGGTAACTGCCTAGTAACCAGATGTGATTACCCTAGCAACCAAGTAACAAATCACATATCTCTGCAACAGAAAATCATAGAGACTTCCGGGTTGACTTTATTCACTCAGGATGGAAAGTAGCCTTGATATGTATCACTCTGGTAACTGCCTAGCAACCAGACGGGGTTACCCTAGCAACCAAGTAACAAATCACATATCTCTGCAACAGAAAATCGTAGAGACTACCTGTTTCACTTATTTCACTCAGGATGGAAAGTAGCCTTGATATGTATCACTCTGGTAACTGCCTAGCAACCAGATGTGATTACCCTAGCAACCAAGTAACAAATCACATATCTCTGCAACAGAAAATCAGAGAGACTTCCGGGTTGACTTATTTCACTCAGGATGGAAAGTAGCCTTGATATGTATCACTCTGGTAACTGCCTAGCAACCAGATGTGATTACCCTAGCAACCAAGTAACAAATCACATATCTCTGCAACAGAAAATCATAGAGACTTCCGGGTTGACTTTATTCACTCAGGATGGAAAGTAGCCTTGATATGTATCACTCTGGTAACTGCCTAGTAACCAGACGGGGTTACCCTAGCAACCTAGCAACCAAGTAACAAATCACATATATCTGCACCATTATATCGTAGAGACTACCTGTTTCACTTATTTCACTCAGGATGGAAAGTAGCCTTGATATGTATCATTCTGGTAACTGCATAGCAACCAGACAGGGTTACCTTAGCAACCAAGTAACAAATCACATATCTTTGAACCAGAACATCGTAGAGACTTAGGGGTTGACATATTTCACACAGGATTGCAAGGAGCCTTATGAGTATCACTTTGGTAACTGCCTAGCAACCAGATGTGTTTACCCTAGCAACCAAGTAACAAGTCACATATCTCTGCACCAGGAAATCATAGAGACTTCCTGTTTCACTTATTTCACTCAGGATGGAAAGTAGCCTTGATATGTATCCCTCTGGTAACTGCCTAGCAACCAGATGCGGTTACCCTAGCAACCAAGTAACAAATAACATATCTTTGAACCAGAACATCGTAGAGACTTAGGGGTTGACATATTTCACACAGGATTGCAAGGAGCCTTATGAGTATCACCTTAGTAACTGCCTAGCAACCAGATGGGGTTACCCTAGCAACCAACTAACAAATCACATATCTCTGCACCAGAAAATCGTAGAGAATTCCGGGTTGACATAATTTATTCAGGATGGAAAGGAGGCTTGATAAGTATCACTCTGGTAACTGCCTAGCAATGACAAGGGCTTACCCTAGCAACCAAATAACAAATCACATAACTCTGCACCAGAAAATCGTAGAGACTTCCTGTTTCACTTATTTTACTCAAGATGGAAAGTAGACTTGATATATATCACTCTGGTAACTGCCTATCAACCAGATATGGTTACCCTAGCAACCAAGTAACAAATCACATATCTATGCAACAGAAAATCATAGAGACTTCCGGGTTGACTTTATTCACTCAGAATGAAAAGGAGGCTTGATAAGGATCACCCTGGAAACTGCCTAGCAACCAGATTGGGTTACCCTAGCAACCAAGTAAAAAATGATATATCTATCTGTCTATCTGTCTATCTATCTATCTATCTATCTATCTTTCTGATGGTCAATATCTATCTATCTATCTATCTATCTATCTGAGGGTCAATATCTATCTATCTATCTATCTAACTATCTGCGGGTCAATAACTATCTATCTATCTATCTGTGGGTCATACTCTATCTATCTATATCTCAGGGTCAATGACTATCTGTCTATCTATATATCTGACGGTCAATATCTATCTATCTATCTAAGAGTCAATGACTATCTATCTATCTATCTATCTATCTATCTATCTATCTGAGGGTCAATATCTATCTATCTATCTATCTAACTATCTGCGGGTCAATAACTATCTATCTATCTATCTATCTATCTGTGGTTCATACTCTATCTATCTATATCTCAGGGTCAATGACTATCTATCTATCTATATATCTGACGTTCAATATCTATCTATCTATCTATCTAAGGGTCAATGACTATCAATCTATCTTTCTATCTTTCTATCTATCTATCTATCTATCTGAGGGTCAATATCTATCTATCTATCTGAGGATCAATATCTATCTATCTATCTATCTATCTAATGGTCAATATCTATCTATCTATCTATCTATCTGATGGTCAATAACTATCTCTCTATCTATCTATCTATCTATCTGATGGTCAATAACTATCTATCTATCTATCTATCTATCTGAGGGTCAATATCTATCTATCTATCTATCTATGGGTCATACTCTATCTATCTATCTATCTATCTATCTATCTATCTATCTATCTGAGGGTCAATATCTATCTATCTATCTATCTATCTATCTATCTATCTATCTATCTATCTATCTATCTATCTAATCTATTTGATAGACTGAATGGTTTTATAATCTCTAAACTTTGAACTTTGAAAACTACTACTTATAATTACATCAAACTAGAAACCGTAAATCTTCAAACTTTTACAACTACTTCAAACTTTATGCTAGGCTTTCTCAAGCCAACCTAAAGTTTGTACTCAAACTTTTTAATCTAGTTATTATTAGGTTGGCTTGAGAAAGCCAACTTACTGAAATCCTATTTAAACTTATTATTATTAGGTTGGCTTGAGAAAGCCAACTTACTGAAATCCTATTTAAACTTATTATTATTATTATTATTATTCTGAGACTAAATTTCTAAATGTAACTCCTCCTAGAGCTTTTAAGCTACATACACCAAACTCTGCACAGACCTTCAAACTAATCCCGAATAGTGTGCTATATCTTTTCTAAGCGATCGGGGGTATGGTGTTTGCCCCAGGGGCAAAAAATTGGGCAAAAAATCCCATTGACTTAACATTGAGCCGAAATTTGACGAGTCATAGCTCAGAGCGAGGATTTCGCAGAGACGTGTGATTTACCACATTTGAAGAGGCTGACAGGCTCTGTGAGAACATACCTCACAATGGGGTAAAAGTTTTACCCCTGGGGGGCAGGAGCTGCCCAAAATTGCCCCAATGTAAGTCAATGGAATTTTTTGAAAAAATTTTTGGTCGCAGACCCACAAATGAGGCGTCAAATCGTGCGGATTATTTGGGAATGGTGTTCAATGACTTTTATAAGCGATCGGGGGTACGGTGTTTGCCCCAGGGGCAAAAAATTGGGCAAACAATCCCATTGACTTAACATTGAGCCGAATTTTGACGAGTCATAGCTCAGAGCGAGGATTTCACAGAGACGTGTGATTTACCACATTTGAAGAGGCTGACAGGCTCTGTGAGAACATACCTCACAATGGGGTAAAAGTTTTACCCCTGGGGGGCAGGAGCTGCCCAAAATTGCCCCAATGTAAGTCAATGGAATTTTTTGAAAAAAATTTTGGTCGCTGACCCACGAATGAGGCGTCAAATCGTGCGGATTATTTGGGAATGGTGTGCTATGACTTTTATAAGCGATCGGGGGTACGGTGTTTGCCCCAGGGGCAAAAAATTGGGCAAACAATCCCATTGACTTAACATTGAGCCGAATTTTGACGAGTCATAGCTCAGAGCGAGGATTTCGCAGAGACGTGTGATTTACCACATTTGAAGAGGCTGACAGGCTCTGTGAGAACGTACCTCACAATGGGGTAAAAGTTGCACCCCTGGGGGGCAGGAGCTGCCCAAATTTGCCCCAATGTTAAGTCTATGGTAGATTTTGTATTGAACATAACTCTGGATCACAGTGTCTTACAGACAAGGGGGCGGGCTCATTTTACTCAGACGACCAATCAGTCTCTCAGGATCATTGTGAAGCTATCAAGCCACGCCCTAGCAACCATTTACAGCACCTTAGCAACCAAAATCCAAAGAGAGATATCTTCCATTCTGAATGTCACAGAAGCATGGGAGTTGGTTTATATCATTCATATTGACAAGCAGCCTTTGGAGATTCATCATTGGCAGCTGCCAAGCCACTCCCTAGCAACAATTTAGAGCACCCTAGCAACCACATTTATTGATTTCAATTACAGTAAGATATCTTCAGATCAGAATGTCCTAGAGACATGATAGTTGCTTTGTTTTCATTGGGTGAGTAATCAGTCTTCAGCTTTCATCATGTGAACTACTTAGCCACGCCCTAGCAACCATTTAAAGCACCCTAGCAACAAAGAACCATTGACATCCATTCAAAATCACTAAGATGTGTATCTTAGGATCAGAATGACGTAGAGACTTCCGGGTTGACTTATTTCACTCAGGATGGCAAGGAGCATTGTTGCCTGTCACCTTGGTAACTGCCTAGCAACCAGATGGGGTTACCTTAGCAACCAAGTAACAAATCACATATCTCTGCACAAGAAAATCACAGAGACTTACTGGTTGACTTATTTCACTCAGGATGGAAAGGAGCATTGTTGCCTGTCACCTTGGTAACTGCCTAGCAACCAGATGGGGTTACCCTAGCAACCAAGAAACAAATCACATATCTCTGTACTAGAAAATCACAGAGACTTCCGGGTTGACTTATTTCACTCAGGATGGCAAGGAGCACTGTTGGCTGTCACCTTGGTAACTGCCTAGCAACCAGATGGGGTTACCCTAGCAACCAAGTAACAAATCACATATCTTTGCACCAGAAAATCGTAGAGACTTCCTGTTTCACTTATTTCACTCAGGATGGAAAGGAGGCTTGATATGTATCACTCTGGTAACT
>JAVLUX010000022.1:20052500-20057500 GCA_032164185.1 Moxostoma hubbsi
ACCAAATAACAAATCACATATTTCTGCACCAGAAAATCATACAGACATCCTGTTTCACTTATTTCACTCAGGATGGAAAGTAGCCTTGATATGTATCACTCTGGTAACTGCCTAGCAACCAGATGGGGTTACCCTAGCAACCAAGTAACAAATCACATATCTCTGCACCAGAAAATCATACAGACTTCCTGTTTCACTTATTTCACTCAGGATGGAAAGTAGCCTTGATATGTATCACTCTGGTAACTGCCTAGCAACCAGATGGGGTTACCCTAGCAACCAAGTAACAAATCACATATCTCTGCAACAGAAAATCAAAGAGACTTCCGGGTTGACTTATTTCACTCAGGATGGAAAGCAGCCTTGATATGTATCACTCTGGTAACTGCCTAGCAACCAGATGTGATTACCCTAGCAACCAAGTAACAAATCACATATCTCTGCAACAGAAAATCATAGAGACTTCCAGGTTGACTTAATTCACTCAGGATGGAAAGTAGCCTTGATATGTATCACTCTGGTAACTGCCTAGCAACCAGACGGGGTTACCCTAGCAACCAAGTAACAAATCACATATCTCTGCACCAGAAAATCGTAGAGACTACCTGTTTCACTTATTTCACTCAGGATGGAAAGTAGCCTTGATATGTATCACTCTGGTAACTGCATAGCAACCAGACAGGGTTACCTTAGCAACCAAGTAACAAATCACATATCTTTGAACCAGAACATCGTAGACACTTAGGGGTTGACATATTTCACACAGGATTGCAAGGAGCCTTATGAGTATCACTTTGGTAACTGCCTAGCAACCAGATGTGTTTACCCTAGCAACCAAGTAACAAATCACATATCTCTGCACCAGAAAATCATAGAGACTTCCTGTTTCACTTATTTCACTCAGGATGGAAAGTAGCCTTGATATGTATCCCTCTGGTAACTGCCTAGCAACCAGATGCGATTACCCTAGCAACCAAGTAACAAATCACATATCTTTGAACCAGAACATCGTAGAGACTTAGGGGTTAACATATTTCACACAGGATTGCAAGGAGCCTTGATATGTATCACTCTGGTAACTGCCTAGCAACCAGACTGGGTTACCCTAGCAACCAAGTAACAAATCACATATATCTGCACCAGAAAATCATAGAGACTTCCTGTTTCACTTATTTCACTCAGGATGGAAAGTAGCCTTGATATGTATCACTCTGGTAACTGCCTAGCAACCAGATGTGATTACCCTAGCAACCAAGTAACAAATCACATATCTCTGCAACAGAAAATCAGAGAGACTTCCGGGTTGACTTATTTCACTCAGGATGGAAAGTAGCCTTGATATGTATCACTCTGGTAACCGCCTAGCAACCAGATGTGATTACCCTAGCAACCAAGTAACAAATCACATATCTCTGCATCAGAAAATCATAGAGACTTCCGGGTTGACTTGATTCACTCAGGATGGAAAGTAGCCTTGATATGTATCACTCTGGTAACTGCCTAGCAACCAGACGGGGTTACCCTAGCAACCAAGTAACAAATCACATATATCTGCACCAGTATATCGTAGAGACTACCTGTTTCACTTATTTCACTCAGGATGGAAAGTAGCCTTGATATGTATCACCCTGGTAACTGCATAGCAACCAGACAGGGTTACCTTAGCAACCAAGTAACAAATCACATATCTTTGAACCAGAACATCGTAGAGACTTAGGGGTTGACATATTTCACACAGGATTGCAAGGAGCCTTATGAGTATCACTTTGGTAACTGCCTAGTAACCAGATGTGTTTACCCTAGCAACCAAGTAACAAGTCACATATCTCTGCACCAGAAAATCATAGAGACATCCTGTTTCACTTATTTCACTCAAGATGGAAAGTAGCCTTGATATATATCACTCTGGTAACTGCCTATCAACCAGATATGGTTACCCTAGCAACCAAGTAACAAATCACATATCTATGCAACAGAAAATCATAGAGACTTCCGGGTTGACTTTATTCACTCAGAATGAAAAGGAGGCTTGATAAGGATCACCCTGGAAACTGCCTAGCAACCAGATTGGGTTACCCTAGCAACCAAGTAAAAAATGATATATCTATCTATCTATCTATCTATCTATCTGATGGTCAATATCTATCTATCTATCTATCTGAGGGTCAATATCTATCTATCTATCTATCTAACTATCTGCGGGTCAATAACTATCTATCTATCTATCTATCTGTGGGTCATACTCTATCTATCTATATCTCAGGGTCAATGACTATCTGTCTATCTATATATCTGACGGTCAATATCTATCTATCTAAGGGTCAATGACTATCTATCTATCTATCTATCTATCTGAGGGTCAATATCTATCTATCTATCTATCTAGCTATCTGCGGGTCAATAACTATCTATCTATCTATCTATCTACCTATCTGTGGTTCATACTCTATCTATCTATATCTCAGGGTCAATGACTATCTATCTATCTATAAATCTGACGGTCAATATCTATCTATCTATCTAAGGGTCAATGACTATCAATCTATCTTTCTATCTTTCTATCTATCTATCTATCTATCTATCTGAGGGTCAATATCTATCTATCTATCTGAGGATCAATATCTATCTATCTATCTATCTATCTAATGGTCAATATCTGTCTATCTATCTATCTATCTATCTATCTATCTATCTATCTATCTATCTGATGGTCAATAACAATCTATCTATATATCTATCTGATGGTCAATAACTATCTATCTATCTATCTATCTATCTATCTATCTATCTATCTATCTATCTATCTATCTATCTATCTATCTATCTGAGGGTCAATATCTATCTATCTATCTATCTATCTATCTATGGGTCATACTCTATCTATCTATCTATCTATCTATCTATCTATCTATCTATCTGAGGGTCAATATCTATCTATCTATCTGAGGGTCAATATCTATCTATCTATCTATCTATCTATCTATCTATCTATCTATCTATCTATCTATCTATCTAATCTATTTGATAGACTGAATGGTTTTATAATCTCTAAACTTTGAACTTTGAAAACTACTACTTATAATTACATCAAACTAGAAACCGTAAATCTTCAAACTTTTACAACTACATCAAACTTTATGCTAGGCTTTCTCAAGCCAACCTAAAGTTTGTACTCAAACTTTTTAATCTAGTTATTATTATTATTATTCTGAGACTAAATTTCTAAATGTAACTCCTCCTAGAGCTTTTAAGCTACATGCACCAAACTCGGCACAGACCTTCAGACTAATCCCGAATAGTGTGCTATATCTTTTCTAACTGATCGGACTTACGGTTTTCCTAAAAATGACGATCAAAACTCGGAAAAACTCCCATTGACTTAACATTGCGGAATGTTCATAAATTTAAATCTCAACTGACGTTTTCACACACACAGACAAAAAAGGGCCTGTCAGCCCTGCGTCTCTCCCTCTCTCTCTCCCTCAGAGGATTTCTTTTATCAAGCAGCCAATAAGTAATGACCTAAAATCTTCATAGCCACAATATAGTAGCTTCCAGGTTGACTTGATTCACTCAGTATGGAAAGGAGGCTTGATAAGTATCACCCTGGTAACTGCCTATCAACCAGATGGGGTTACCCTAGCAACCAAATAACAAATCACATATCTCTGCACCAGAAATTCATAGAGACTTCCTGTTTCACTTATTTCACTCAGGATGGAAAGTAGCCTTGATATGTATCACTCTGGTAACTGCCTAGCAACCAGATGTGATTACCCTAGCAACCAAGTAACAAATCACATATCTCTGCAACAGAAAATCAGAGAGACTTCCGGGTTGACTTATTTCACTCAGGATGGAAAGTAGCCTTGATATGTATCACTCTGGTAACTGCCTAGCAACCAGATGTGGTTACCCTAGCAACCAAGTAACAAATCACATATCTTTGAACCAGAACATCGTAGAGACTTAGGGGTTGACATATTTCACACAGGATTGCAAGGAGCCTTATGAGTATCACCTTGGTAACTGCCTAGCAACCAGATGGGGTTACCCTAGCAACCAACTAACAAATCATATATTTCTGCACCAGAAAATCGTAGAGACATCTGGGTTGACTTAATTCACTCAGGATGGAAAGGAGGCTTGATAAGTATCACCCTGGTAACTGCATAGCAACCAGACAGGGTTACCCTAGCAACCAAATAACAAATCACATATCTCAGCACCAGAAAATCATACAGACTTGCGGGTTGACTTTATTCACTCAGGATGGAAAGGAGGCTTGACAAGTTATCACCCTGGTAACTGCATAGCAACCAGACAGGGTTACCCTAGCAACCAAGTAATAAATCACATATCTTTGAACCAGAACTTCGTAGAGACTTAGGGGTTGACATATTTCACACCGGATTGCAAGGAGCTTTATGAGTATCACTTTGGTAACTGCCTAGCAACCAGATGGGGTTACCCTAGCAACCAAGTAACAAATCACATATATCTGCACTAGAAAATCGTAGAGACTTCCTGTTTCACTTATTTCACTCAGGATGGAAAGTAGCCTTGATATGTATCACTCTGGTAACTGCCTAGCAACCAGACGGGGTTACCCTAGCAACCAAGTAACAAATCACATATATCTGCACTAGAAAATCGTAGAGACTTCCTGTTTCACTTATTTCACTCAGGATGGAAAGTAGCCTTGATATGTATCACTCTGGTAACTGCCTAGCAACCAGATGTGATTACCCTAGCAACCAAGTAACAAATCACATATCTCTGCAACAGAAAATCTGAGAGACTTCCGGGTTGACTTATTTCACTCAGGATGGAAAGTAGCCTTGATATGTATCACTCTGGTAACTGCCTAGCAACCAGATGTGATTACCCTAGCAACCAAGTAACAAATCACATATCTCTGCAACAGAAAATCATAGAG
Source organism: Moxostoma hubbsi (assembly GCA_032164185.1). NCBI lineage: Eukaryota > Metazoa > Chordata > Actinopteri > Cypriniformes > Catostomidae > Moxostoma > Moxostoma hubbsi. The sequence continues at coordinate 20,057,440 of JAVLUX010000022.1, forward strand.
ACTTCCGGGTTGACTTGATTCACTCAGGATGGAAAGTAGCCTTGATATGTATCACTCTGGT